>OX419719.1:112500-712500 GCA_948474765.1 Patella depressa
ACTTGAAACTAGTTGGGAAGGCCCCTGGCCCCCGGACTCTACCCCGTGCCCCCGGCTCCTTCAGCTATGGTTACGAGCATGAATTGATAAAATATTATCTTAGTTCACTGCCACCGTTGCTTATATTGAGCGACTTGTTTATTCGACTGGTTTATACGACTGGATTATTCGACTGGATTATACGACTGGTTTATTCGACTGGATTATACGACTGGTTTATTCGACTGGATTATTCGACTGAAGTATACGACTGAATTATACGACTGGGCTATACGACTGAGTTATACGACTGAACTATACGACTGAATTATACGACTGAATTATTTGACTGATGTTAAGACTAATGAAAACCTCCTCCAACTCCTCCCCCTTCCCTACTGAGTTTCTGACGCCTTCATTTATGGGTGGGGGTGGGAGGTGATGGCAGAACGGTTTCCATGTGCTTGCTGTATCATGAAGCCTGTCATTGAGTCAACTGTCGTGCTTTCGAATCCCTCGTTGTGCGTGACAAGGAGAAGGGTCGCCTGACCAACTTCGTGGGTGTTCTCTGGGTCCTCCTGTTTCCTCCAACTGCTTAAGACCCCTACGCGCAAGCGAATTATTGAAATAAAATTAAAAACCATATGTTAGTCCCGAAATGACATACTTTACTCGAGTGGACAATGAACCCCATTCCCCCTCACTCTCTCTCTCTCACACACTCTCTCTCTCTCTTTCAGCTATAGCTTAGCCATGATCTGAATACCTTACTTGCCAAACTACTTTTGCCTGTAAAAATCGAACTTGAAACTAGTTGGGAAGGCCCCTGGCCCCCGAACTCTACCCCGTGCCCCCGGCTCCTTCAGATATGGCTACGAGCATGAATTGATAAAATATTACATTATTTCACTGCCACCGTTGCTTATATTGAGTGACTTGTTTATTCGACGGGTTTGTACGACTGGATTATTCGACTGGATTATACGACTGGTTTATTCGACTTGATTATACGACTGGTTTATTCGACTGGATTATTCGACTGAATTATACGACTGAATTATACGACTGGACTATTCGACTGAGTTATACGACTGAACTATACGACTGAATTATACGACTGAACTATTTGACTGATGTTAAGACTAATGGATAGCATACCCCCCACCCCACCACCCCCTTCCCTACCGAGCATCTGACTCCTTCATTTATGGGTGGGGGTGGGAGTTGATTGTCGAACGGTTTCCATGTGCTTGCTGTATCATGAAGCCTGTCATTGAGTCAACTGACGTGGTTTCGAATCCCTGGTTGTACGTGACAAGGAGAAGTGTCGCCTGCCCAACTTCTTGGATTTTCTCCGGGTCCTCCTGTTTCTTCCAACTGCTTAAGACCCCTGCGCGCAAACAAATTATTGAAATAAAATTAAAAACCATATGTTAGTCCCGAAATGACATACTCTGAGTCGAGTGGACGTTAAACCCCATTCCCCCTCCCCCCTCACTCTCTCTCTCTCTCTCACACTCTCTCTCTCTCTCTCCCTTTCAGCTATAGCTTAGCCATGGTCTGAATACCTTACTTGTCAAACTACTTTTGCCTGTAAAAATCGAACTTTGAACTAGTTGGGAAGGCCCCTGGCCCCCGAACTCTACCCCGTGCCCCCGGCTCCTTCAGATATGGCTACGAGCATGAATTGATAAAATATTACATTATTTCACTGCCACCGTTGCTAATATTGAGCGACTTGTTTATTCGACTGGTTTATACGACTGGATTATTCGACTGGATTATACGACTGGTTTATTCGACTGGATTATACGACTGGTTTATTCGACTGGATTATTCGACTGAAGTATACGACTGAATTATACGACTGGACTATACGACTGAGTTATACGACTGAACTATACGACTGAACTATACGACTGAATTATACGACTGAACTATTTGACTGATGTTAAGACTAATGGATAGCACCCCCACCCCACCACCCCCTTCCCTACCGAGCATCTGACTCCTTCATTTATGGGTGGGGGTGGGAGTTGATTGTCGAACGGTTTCCATGTGCTTGCTGTATCATGAAGCCAGTCATTGAGTCAACTGACGTGATTTCGAAACCCTGGTTGTACGTGACAAGGAGAAGGGTCGCCTGACCAACTTCGTGGATTTTCTCCGGGTCCTCCTGTTTCTTCCAACTGCTTAAGACCCCTACGCGCAAGCGAATTATTGAAATAAAATTAAAAACCATATGTTAGTCCCGAAATGATATACTTTCTGTCGAGTGGACGTTAAACCCCATTTCTCTCTCTCTCTCTCTCTTTCTCTCTCTCTCTTTCAGCTATAGCTTAGCCATGGTCTGAATACCTTACTTGCCAAACTACTTTTGCCTGTAAAAATCGAACTTGAAACTAGTTGGGAAGGCCTCTGGCCCCCGAACTCTACCCCATGCCCCCGGCTCCTTCAGATATGGCTACGAGCATGAATTGATAAAATATTATCTTAGTTCACGACTGGTTTATTCGACTGGATTATACGACTGGTTTATTCGACTGGATTATTCGACTGAAGTATACGACTGAATTATACGACTGGGCTATACGACTGAGTTATACGACTGAACTATACGACTGAATTATACGACTGAATTATTTGACTGATGTTAAGACTAATGAAAACCTCCTCCAACTCCTCCCCCTTCCCTACTGAGTTTCTGACGCCTTCATTTATGGGTGGGGGTGGGAGGTGATGGCAGAACGGTTTCCATGTGCTTGCTGTATCATGAAGCCTGTCATTGAGTCAACTGTCGTGCTTTCGAATCCCTCGTTGTGCGTGACAAGGAGAAGGGTCGCCTGACCAACTTCGTGGGTGTTCTCTGGGTCCTCCTGTTTCCTCCAACTGCTTAAGACCCCTACGCGCAAGCGAATTATTGAAATAAAATTAAAAACCATATGTTAGTCCCGAAATGACATACTTTACTCGAGTGGACAATGAACCCCATTCCCCCTCACTCTCTCTCTCTCACACACTCTCTCTCTCTCTTTCAGCTATAGCTTAGCCATGATCTGAATACCTTACTTGCCAAACTACTTTTGCCTGTAAAAATCGAACTTGAAACTAGTTGGGAAGGCCCCTGGCCCCCGAACTCTACCCCGTGCCCCCGGCTCCTTCAGATATGGCTACGAGCATGAATTGATAAAATATTACATTATTTCACTGCCACCGTTGCTTATATTGAGTGACTTGTTTATTCGACGGGTTTGTACGACTGGATTATTCGACTGGATTATACGACTGGTTTATTCGACTTGATTATACGACTGGTTTATTCGACTGGATTATTCGACTGAATTATACGACTGAATTATACGACTGGACTATTCGACTGAGTTATACGACTGAACTATACGACTGAATTATACGACTGAACTATTTGACTGATGTTAAGACTAATGGATAGCATACCCCCCACCCCACCACCCCCTTCCCTACCGAGCATCTGACTCCTTCATTTATGGGTGGGGGTGGGAGTTGATTGTCGAACGGTTTCCATGTGCTTGCTGTATCATGAAGCCTGTCATTGAGTCAACTGACGTGGTTTCGAATCCCTGGTTGTACGTGACAAGGAGAAGTGTCGCCTGCCCAACTTCTTGGATTTTCTCCGGGTCCTCCTGTTTCTTCCAACTGCTTAAGACCCCTGCGCGCAAACAAATTATTGAAATAAAATTAAAAACCATATGTTAGTCCCGAAATGACATACTCTGAGTCGAGTGGACGTTAAACCCCATTCCCCCTCCCCCCTCACTCTCTCTCTCTCTCTCACACTCTCTCTCTCTCTCTCCCTTTCAGCTATAGCTTAGCCATGGTCTGAATACCTTACTTGTCAAACTACTTTTGCCTGTAAAAATCGAACTTTGAACTAGTTGGGAAGGCCCCTGGCCCCCGAACTCTACCCCGTGCCCCCGGCTCCTTCAGATATGGCTACGAGCATGAATTGATAAAATATTACATTATTTCACTGCCACCGTTGCTAATATTGAGCGACTTGTTTATTCGACTGGTTTATACGACTGGATTATTCGACTGGATTATACGACTGGTTTATTCGACTGGATTATACGACTGGTTTATTCGACTGGATTATTCGACTGAAGTATACGACTGAATTATACGACTGGACTATACGACTGAGTTATACGACTGAACTATACGACTGAACTATACGACTGAATTATACGACTGAACTATTTGACTGATGTTAAGACTAATGGATAGCACCCCCACCCCACCACCCCCTTCCCTACCGAGCATCTGACTCCTTCATTTATGGGTGGGGGTGGGAGTTGATTGTCGAACGGTTTCCATGTGCTTGCTGTATCATGAAGCCAGTCATTGAGTCAACTGACGTGATTTCGAAACCCTGGTTGTACGTGACAAGGAGAAGGGTCGCCTGACCAACTTCGTGGATTTTCTCCGGGTCCTCCTGTTTCTTCCAACTGCTTAAGACCCCTACGCGCAAGCGAATTATTGAAATAAAATTAAAAACCATATGTTAGTCCCGAAATGATATACTTTCTGTCGAGTGGACGTTAAACCCCATTTCTCTCTCTCTCTCTCTCTTTCTCTCTCTCTCTTTCAGCTATAGCTTAGCCATGGTCTGAATACCTTACTTGCCAAACTACTTTTGCCTGTAAAAATCGAACTTGAAACTAGTTGGGAAGGCCTCTGGCCCCCGAACTCTACCCCATGCCCCCGGCTCCTTCAGATATGGCTACGAGCATGAATTGATAAAATATTATCTTAGTTCACTGCCACCGTTGCTTATATTGAGCGACTTGTTTATTCGACTGGTTTATACGACTGGATTATTCGACTGGATTATACGACTGGTTTATTCGACTGGATTATACGACTGGTTTATTCGACTGGATTATTCGACTGAAGTATACGACTGAATTATACGACTGGACTATACGACTGAGTTATACGACTGAACTATACGACTGAACTATACGACTGAATTATACGACTGAACTATTTGACTGATGTTAAGACTAATGGATAGCACCCCCACCCCACCACCCCCTTCCCTACCGAGCATCTGACTCCTTCATTTATGGGTGGGGGTGGGAGTTGATTGTCGAACGGTTTCCATGTGCTTGCTGTATCATGAAGCCAGTCATTGAGTCAACTGCCGTGATTTCGAAACCCTGGTTGTACGTGACAAGGAGAAGGGTCGCCTGACCAACTTCGTGGATTTTCTCCGGGTCCTCCTGTTTCTTCCAACTGCTTAAGACCCCTACGCGCAAGCGAATTATTGAAATAAAATTAAAAACCATATGTTAGTCCCGAAATGATATACTTTGTGTCGTGTGGACGTTAAACCCCATTTCGCTCTCTCTCTCCCTCTCTCTCTCTTTCAGCTATAGCTTAGCCATGGTCTGAATACCTTACTTGCCAAACTACTTTTGCCTGTAAAAATCGAACTTGAAACTAGTTGGGAAGGCCCCTGGCCCCCGAACTCTACCCCATGCCCCCGGCTCGTTCAGATATGGCTACGAGCATGAATTGATAAAATATTACATTATTTCACTGCCACCGTTGCTTATATTGAGTGACTTGTTTATTCGACTGGTTTATACGACTGGATTATTCGACTGGATTATTCGACTGGATTATACGACTGGTTTATTCGACTGGATTATACGACTGGTTTATTCGACTGGGTTATTCGACTGAAGTATACGACGGAATTATACGACTGGGCTATACGACTGAGTTATACGACTGAACTATACGACTGAACTATACGACTGAATTATACGACTGAACTATTTGACTGGTGTTAAGACTAATGAAAACCTCCTCCACCCCCGCCCCCTTCCCTACCGAGTTTCTGACTCCTTCATGTATGGGTGGGGGTGGGAGGTGATGGCAGAACGGTTTCCATGTGCTTGCTGTATCATGAAGCCTGTCATTGAGTCAACTGGCGTGGTTTCGAATCCCTGGGTGTACGTGACAAGGAGAAGGGTCGCCTGAACAACTTCGTGGATTTTCTCCGGGTCCTCCTGTTTCCTCCAACTGCTTAAGACTATTACGCGCAAGAGAATTATTGAACTAAAATTAAAAACCATGTTAGTCCCGAAATGACATACTTTGTGTCGAGTGGACGTTAACCCCCCCCCCCCTCTCTCTCTCTCTCTCTCTCTCTCTTTCAGCTATAGCTTAGCTATGGTCTGAATACCTTACTTGCCAAACTACTTTTGCCTGTAAAATCGAACTTGAAACTATTTGGGAAGGCCCCTGGCCCCCGAACTCTACCCCGTGCCCCCGGCTCCTTCAACTATGGTTACGAGCATGAATTGATAAAATATTATCTTAGTTCACTGCCACCGTTGCTTATATTGAGCGACTTGTTTATTCGACTGGTTTATACGACTGGATTATTCGACTGGATTATACGACTGGTTTATTCGACTGGATTATACGACTGGTTTATTCGACTGGATTATTCGACTGAAGTATACGACTGAATTATACGACTGGTCTATACGACTGAGTTATACAACTGAACTATACGACTGAACTATACGATTGAATTATACGACTGAACTATTTGACTGATGTTAAGACTAATGGATAGCATACCCCCCACCCCCACCACCCCCTTCCCTACCGAGCATCTGACTCCTTCATTTATGGGTGGGGGTGGGAGTTGATTGTCGAACGGTTTCCATGTGCTTGCTGTATCATGAAGCCAGTCATTGAGTCAACTGCCGTGCTTTCGAATCCCTGGTTGTACGTGACAAGGAGAAGTGTCGCCTGACCAACTTCGTGGATTTTCTCCGGGTCCTCCTGCTTAAGACCCCTACGCGCAAGCGAATTATTGAAATAAAATTAAAAACCATATGTTAGTCCCGAAATGATATACTTTGTGTCGAGTGGACGTTAAACCCCATTTCTCTCTCTCTCTCTCTCTCTCTCTCTCTCTCTCTCTTTCAGCTATAGCTTAGCTATGGTCTGAATACCTTACTTGCCAAACTACTTTTGCCCGTAAAATAGAACTTGAAACTAGTTGGGAAGGCCCCTGGCCCCCGGACTCTACCCCGTGCCCCCTGCTCCTTCAACTATGGTTACGAGCATGAATTGATAAAATATTATCTTAGTTCACTGCCACCGTTGCTTATATTGAGCGACTTGTTTATTCGACTGGTTTATACGACTGGATTATTCGACTGGATTATACGACTGGTTTATTCGACTGGATTATACGACTGGTTTATTCGACTGGATTATTCGACTGAAGTATACGACTGAATTATACGACTGGGCTATACGACTGAGTTATACGACTGAACTATACGACTGAACTATACGACTGAATTATACGACTGAACTATTTGATTGGTGTTAAGACTAATGAAAACCTACTCCACCCCCTCCCCCTTCCCTACCGAGTTTCTGACTCCTTCATTTATGGGTGGGGGTGGGAGGTGATGGCAGAACGGTTTCCACGTGCTTGCTGTATCATGAAGCCTGTCATTGAGTCAACTGGCGTGGTTTCGAATCCCTGGGTGTACGTGACAAGGAGAAGGGTCGCCTGAACAACTTCGTGGATTTTCTCCGGGTCCTCCTGTTTCCTCCAACTGCTTAAGACCATTACGCGCAAGAGAATTATTGAACTAAAATTAAAAACCATATGTTAGTCCAGAAATGACATACTTTGTGTCGAGTGGACGTTAAACCTCTCTCTCTCTCTCTCTGTCTCTCTCTGTCTCTCTCTCTTTCAGCTATAGCTTAGCTATTGTCTGAATACCTTACTTGCCAAACTACTTTTGCCTGTAAAATCGAACTTGAAACTATTTGGGAAGGCCCCTGGCCCCCCGAACTCTACCCCGTGTCCCCGGCTCCTTCAACTATGGTTACGAGCATGAATTGATAAAATATTATCTTAGTTCACTGCCACCGTTGCTTATATTGAGCGACTTGTTTATTCGACTGGTTTATACGACTGGATTATTCGACTGGATTATACGACTGGTTTATTCGACTGGATTATACGACTGGTTTATTCGACTGGATTATTCGACTGAAGTATACGACTGAATTATACGACTGGACTATACGACTGAGTTATACGACTGAACTATACGACTGAACTATACGACTGAATTATACGACTGAACTATTTGACTGATGTTAAGACTAATGGATAGCATAACCCCCACCCCCACCCCACCACCCCCTTCCCTACCGAGCATCTGACTCCTTCATTTATGGGTGGGGGTGGGAGTTGATTGTCGAACGGTTTCCATGTTCTTGCTGTATCATGAAGCCAGTCATTGAGCCAACTGCCGTGCCTTCGAATCCCTGGTTGTACGTGACAAGGAGAAGGGTCGCCTGACCAACTTCGTGGATTTTCTACGGGTCCTCCTGTTTCTTCCAACTGCTTAAGACCCCTACGCGCAAGCGAATTATTGAAATAAAATTAAAAACCATATGTTAGTCCCGAAATGATATACTTTGTGTCGAGTGGACGTTAAACCCCATTTCTCTCTCTCTCTCTCTCTCTCTCTCTCTCTCTCTCTTTCAGCTATAGCTTAGCTATGGTCTGAATACCTTACTTGCCAAACTACTTTTGCCCGTAAAATCGAACTTGAAACTAGTTGGGAAGGCCCCTGGCCCCCGGACTCTACCCCGTGCCCCCGGCTCCTTCAACTAAGGTTACGAGCATGAATTGATAAAATATTATCTTAGTTCACTGCCACCGTTGCTTATATTGAGCGACTTGTTTATTCGACTGGTTTATACGACTGGATTATTCGACTGGATTATACGACTGGTTTATTCGACTGGATTATACGACTGGTTTATTCGACTGGATTATTCGACTGAAGTATACGACTGAATTATACGACTGGGCTATACGACTGAGTTATACGACTGAACTATACGACTGAATTATACGACTGAACTATTTGACTGGTGTTAAGACTAATGAAAACCTCCTCCACCCCCTCCCCCTTCCCTACCGAGTTTCTGACTCCTTCATTTATGGGTGGGGGTGGGAGGTGATGGCAGAACGGTTTCCATGTGCTTGCTGTATCATGAAGCCTGTCATTGAGTCAACTGGCGTGGTTTCGAATCCCTGGGTGTACGTGACAAGGAGAAGGGTCGCCTGAACAACTTCGTGGATTTTCTCCGGGTCCTCCTGTTTCCTCCAACTGCTTAAGACCATTACGCGCAAGAGAATTATTGAACTAAAATTAAAAACCATATGTTAGTCCCGAAATGACATACTTTGTGTCGAGTGGACGTTAAACCCCTCTCTCTCTCTCTCTCTCTTTCAGCTATAGCTTAGCTATGGTCTGAATACCTTACTTGCCAAACTACTTTTGCCTGTAAAATCGAACTTGAAACTATTTGGGAAGGCCCCTGGCCCCCGAACTCTACCCCGTGCCCCCGGCTCCTTCAGCTATGGCTACGAGCATGAATTGATAAAATATTATATTATTTCACTGCCACCGTTACTTATATTGAGCGACTTGTTTATACGACTGGATTATTCGACTGGTTTATACGACTGGATTATACGACTGGTTTATTCGACTGGATTATTCGACTGAAGTATACGACTGAACTATACGACTGAGTTATACGACTGAACTATACGACTGATGTTTAGAATTATAAGACCTTCCCCACCCTTCCCCTTCCCTACCGAGCGTCTGACACCTTCAGAATGGGGGTCGGTGGATGGCCGAATGGTTTGCAGGTGCTCACTGTATCATGAAGCATGGGACACAGACTACAACACTGGCTGTTTCTTTCACGGCCATTGTTTATGTTTATGTTTTCAGTCGATGACATCAGTCGTTGACCTTTAACCCGAATTTGATGACCTTACTCGCTAAGAGTGGTAAACAGGTTGTTTAGGGGATTTCTATTGAAGAAAAATCTCAATAAAGTTTTGATTTCAACGGTCAGATCTGAACTTCGGGGAAAATAAACAAAATAGACAAAAACGATTTCAGGAAATTTGAGTTAGTGCGTTTTTTATTTACGTCAAACAAACTATTCCCAAATTTTAACCCAACCATCGACCGAATTTGCTGACTGGCTATCCTTGTGGTACTTAGGGGTAATTGACAATTACTCCAATTACTAAAGCAAATTATGTCTGGTTTCTCGAGTCTTGTCTCCACTCGGTTGTACCGAGTTTAATATAATTTTCGCAACAAATTACCGCTTAAAAAGGCACATGTCACCTAGAGCCCGTTCTTTATTTTGTAATATATTGGAGCAATAAAATATTTGACAGTATTAGAAAACAAACATTTAAAATAATCTGCTTTGCGTGCAATAATGAACCATTCGTTTATTTCATCATATATTATTTTACCAAAGGATGTACCGAATGTTTATGACGTTTTAATCGGGAGACTTTGAACCGGAAGTTTAAGTCGTAAAAACAGTTGTTGGTGGAAGGTGCAAAGTTCGTGCAAAACAGATTAAATCAGAATTTCGTCGTACGATTTTGACCAAAGTCTGTAGTATTTGAAAGGTTTGTTATATTTCGTTCTAATATTTGGTTGCCATGCAGAACAAACAAAATGTCGGTCAACGCCAAGAGACTCAACTCTAATCACCGTACCGTGTCATTTTGTGCACGCTGCTGATATTGTAATTGTAAATTTAGCAGACGAATTTTCAATTTTAATTTTAATCTTAATCTTAGGCATACTTGACTTAGAGGTGTGCACACATGAAAAAAGGCAATTGATGTAGGAGACCCGAAGGCTACTGATATAATTGCGGTCATCATAATATATAAGTAAGGTTGGGATAGTGCCAGTGGATTATTTTACGTAACAATAGTCAATACTGACACTGTCAACCTGGGTACTTACTTTTTATAGGCCCACATTGAAATGTGGTTGTATATTGTCGTCGTCCCCGTCCGCCCGTGCATCGGTCCGGTCGTTGGTCCGCCATCCACAATTGCTTGTGGATGCTCTACAGGCTAAAGTTAATATCTCATTGACTTTAAATTTATACACAGTGTTTAAGATCATGAGACGAAGAAGCCTATTGATTTTCAGCGATTTCGGATAATTACTACCAGAGTTATGGCCCTTGATCACATCAAAAAATCTTGTGGATGCTCCAGAGGCCAAAGTTAATATCCGATTGACTCTATATTTATACACATTGGTTAAGGTCATGAGACGAAGAAGCCTATTGATTTTCAGCGATTTCTGATAATAACTGCCAGAGTTATGGCCCTTGATCACTTCAAAAAATCTTGTGGGTGCTCTGGAGGCCTATGTTAATATCCGATTGACCTTAAATTTATACACAATGTTTAAAGTCATGAAACAAAGAAGCCTATGGATTTTCAGCGATTTCTGATAATTACTGCCAGAGATATGGTCCTTGAAATGATCATCTCAGAAAATCTTGTGGACGCTCTAGATACCAAAGTTAGTATATATCTGATTGACTTTAAATTTATACACAGTGTTTAAGGTCATGAGATGAAGAATCCTATTGATTTTCAGCAAATTCCTATAATTACTAATAGAGTTATCTCCCTTGATCAATTTGAAAAATCTTTTGTAATGATCTAGAGGCCAAACTTATCATCCAATTCAACCAATTGACTTCAGATTGATACACAGAGTTTAAGGTCTTGAGACGAACAAGTATTTTGATTTTCAATGAATTTTTATATCAAATTCCAACTGCCAAGTAGTCTCTTATCATCCAAACAAATATTCTACGAATATTAGTCTGGATGGGTCCTCAAAATTTGACAGAAAGTCGGTCATTGTCTGGATTATCCAGTCTTTCAAGTTACCACGTACTGAATCTATCAAAACATCTCGCTTGTCAACAATGACACTCTCTAAAATTTTGTTTTAAAGGTTTTAATTGAAATGGTAATTTTCTCTCGTCATGAATCAAACGTATGGCTTCTCACAATCTCCTTAATCGCGATTCATGCTGTTGTATCGTCTCTATTTTGTTTCTAATAATAGATGTGCCAAGTGAATTGTGGGATATATTTTATTCTCGCTTTATAGAATCTATCAAAATCGGCCCGGCTTCATAATATCTATCACTTACCGAGACTTTAGCCAAAAGGTTCAAATGCTCATGCGTAACCGGGAGTTTGGTTTTTTATGTGGTAGATTATCCAGTAATTTTCGTCAATAATTGAGAACCGACCCAGACCCTCCGTGCGTTGAAGACTAGGGGGTTCTGGGTGACCGAGACTAACTGCCAAGGGATCTTTTATGTGCAGTTTTTCGTCACATCCAAACGACCAGACACATTGAACTTTCTCGGCCAATGCAGAGATCAATGAATCACATGACCCCCTGGCCAGCAAGCCAGCGTCTCACCCACTTAACCCTGGTGGATCCCCAAATAAACACCTAACAAGGACGGACGGTACAACAAACCATGGACCTTATGATACATGCATAACATGTATTCTTATAAGGTTCATGAAAGACCCCAAAAAACAAATTTGAGGTTGAAAAGCATTCTAGTGCCAATGAGTTACATAAAGACAAACAAGTAAAATGAAGTAACAGGATAAAATGAAGTAGCTATGATAATATGAATACTTTGTTTCTGGTACCAGATAACATTAAAGTGACAAAAGAGTGACATTAGCCATGACAATTTTGTGAGTGAAATATTACATGTATGTACATTATGTACAATATTTCTACTTATACTTGTCAACCTTGCTTGAGGGAGTGGTTGGATGTGCACCTTGTATCATACGGTCTGTCATTGAATCAATTACATGGTTTCGATTTCCCTGTAAGGGAGTGGGTTTCCTCCCATTGTTAAACACCCCTACGCACAAGAAATATATTGAAATAAAACTGAACCATGTGTTAGTCTCGAAATGACATAGTTTGTGCTGATGGGACGTTAAACCCCATTTTTCTTTGTCACACCTTGCTTAAGATATCCTGATAATGGCTCCCAACATATTTATGTATCCCTACGACCCTACTTATATATTCTGCTGATTTCAGTCTGTTACAATGTGGCGACAATCTGTATCAGTCATATCCAAGGGAGCAGCAGTCTTGTCGGCAAGGAAGATGCTAACTCATGGACGTCAGATACTTCCAGCAATGGTTGCACCAACACAGCGCATGATGTCTGCTGTACCCAACGCCGATAACCCACCAAAACTAAGACAGGAAATTACCCAGAAGAGTCCACCATCTTTTAACGTCGAAAAAATGACTGAACTTTTAGATCATGATAATCATGAGATGAGGAAAAAGTTTCGTGAATTTGTCAGCGACCCTGTGATGATACCACGCTATAATATTACCCTGGCAGAAGAACGAGATATTGCTCTCCAGAGGTTGAAGAGAATTTGCGATGCTGGTTTCATCTCAGTTCTTGACTTTAAAAATAATCCCTTGAGAATTTTTGCTGCTCATGAATTGGCATCAGTGATTGATCCTGCCATGACAACCAAGATGACTGTACAGTTTAATCTGTTTGGTGGAACTGTTTTAAAATTAGGAACCAAACGACACCATGATAAACTACTAAAAGGTTGGTAATGTTAACATTTGGAGGGGGGGGTCAGTTATTGAGTCAAGTAATATTGTTTAGATTGAGATTCCACCTTTGAATGTGACAAGGTATTGACTCGTCTGTCCAACTTTGTTTGTTTTCTGGGAAATCTACAAAACTATGGGCACCATCTTCTACAGAGCTCAATTTCTGTACTGAGATGGGGGGCGCTGATTCCCTGGTTGTAGGGTCACCTGTCTAACCATACGGGTTTTCTCCAGGTCCTCCTGTTTCGTCTCACTGCTAAAGAAAGAATCTTTAGGTCTTGGCGTAAATTGGCGTGGTGCTGAATCCCCGGTTGTATGTGACAAGTAGTAGGGTCGCCTGTCCAACCTCGTGGGTTTTCTCTGGGTCCTCCTCTTTCCTCCCATTGCTAAAGACCCTTACGCTCAAAAGATTTATTGAAATAATATTGAACCATGTTAGGCGTGAAATGACCTTGTTTAGCTAAGAAGATATTATTGTTAATTAACTAGGTATTGATACGCTGGAAGATGTGGGTTGTTTTGGTTTGACGGAACTTGGTTACGGTAACAATGCTGTGGAAATGGAGACAACAGCAACCTATGATTCTGCTACTAAAGAATTTATCGTCAACACACCATCAACATTAGCTCAGAAATACTGGATTACAAATGGAGCTGTCCATGCTAAACATTGTATTGTCTTTTCACAACTCATTGTTAATGGTGAAAAGTATGGTAGGTTTTGGGAAAAAAAGGTTATAATTCTACTTGGGTTGTCTTAATATAAAACGTTTATTTGTAATTATCGTAACATAAAAGTTTAGTAGGTCTTTTGTTTGTTTGGAGGTTTTTTCCCCAATTTACGTTTGTTGTCTTAATTAAAGTTGTGCAGAGGTTGAAATTAACCTCCTAGATGTTTTCAGAATTGGTTAAACAATACAGGGAAGTTATAGATGGGGAAATAGATAAAAAATTAATTTATTAAAATAATTTTATATTTATGATATCTGATAAATAATTAGTATATTTATAATATCAGGTATCCATGGCGTTCTGGTTCCTATTAGAGATGAGAATTTGAAAGTAAAAGATGGAGTACGGGTAGAAGATATGGGGTAAGATTATAAACTTATAATTTTGTCTTTCTATTATTTGTTCGGGTTCTGCAGTTGTTAGTGAGTAAGACGCTGGCTCGCTAGCCTGGAGGTCGAATGTTCGATCCCAGTGTTGGTTTGGCGTCCACAATCACTTGTGGACGATCTGGAGGCTAAAGTTAATATCTGAATTAAATGTATACAGTGTTTTGATAATAATGATAATAATAATGATATTTGTTTATCGTGCAACTATTCAATCCACTAGGGAATGCACTAGGCGCTAAGATGAAAAAACGTATCATTTCTAGAGGCTAAAGTTAATATCTGATTGACTTTAATTCTTACACAGTGTTTAAGGTCATGAGATGAAGAAGCCTGTCAAATTTCAATCATAATTACATTTTAGTATGTTGTAAATGTTTTCATTTCTGACAAAAGAAAAAATATGTGGGCATATGTTTCATTGCCTGGCAACTTATCTTTTATTGATATCTTAAATACAATACACGTCCAGCACAAAATTAAAAATATCAGGTTCATTTCCAGTATTATAAATCTGGTCATATTAAAATGGTTTCAGGGGGATGTTCAGATGTTGTTTATCATTTATATGTTGAATCAGATCTTTTATTTTGTCAAGAATCATGGTTTTCATTATTCTTGTTTTGTTTATTTTAAGATATAAAATGTCTGGTAATGGAGTGGATAATGCTAAGTTATTTTTTGACAATGTGAGAGTCCCAAGAGAGAATTTATTAAATCGTTGGTCTGATGTTGCAGAAGATGGAACATTCACGTCCAGTATTGATGGTATTAGAAACAGGTATTCATCGTCGATTTAAAACAAAATACTCACATGTTTTGAAAACGCTTGTCTACAGAAGCAGTATCATTGATCAGAATTTACAATGATTAATCAGAGACTGTGGTAAATTACCTCCTTACTGAAAATACCATAGAATATTTCTATGGAAAATACAGTCAAATTTGTAGAAGGCTCTCTGGTTGAAAAAGAATAAAAATAGTGTCTAGGTAATAAATCCCAATACATCACATCGATTTGGCATCAAATATTGCAATTATCGACAAACATTTATAGAAAAAAAATGGCGGGGGAGGGGTTCACAATGGCTAAGTGAGTAAGACGTTGGCTCGCTAGCCTAGAAATCGGGTGTTGGATCCCTGCATTGGCCATGAATCTTCATCAAGATTTTCAGGTGAGGTTCCCCCTTGTCTAGTCGTTCGGATGGGACAAAAAGCCGAGGTTGGAATTTGTTATAAGTTTTGGCTTAGTGCTGCTGTCCCGGCATAATGTCCCTCATAGAACACTGAAATTATATGAATAAATTGATTTCTGTAGTTTATTTATTAAACTGTTTCAGTGGCATTTAGTAATTGAAGTAGAGTATACAGGTCACAATTCTATGGAATACAATTACTGCTTATTACTGAGCGACGTTTCAACTAGGCTTTTCTAGTCGTTATCAAGATTATTACATACATGTATTACTAAATGCCATTGAAACAGTTTATTAGACATCAATATGGAGATGTGGCAGTCAAACTCATTGATCAGATACGAAGTACAGAAGGAAAATATATACATGTATGTAATAATCTTACTTTCTTAATGCGATGCAGGGATGCCGGTAAGGGAGATTCCTGTTTTGTCAGCATTGAAAATGTATTGTTATGTACATGTATATATTGACTTGTCTTATTTTTAGATTTTATCATTGCTTGATAATGACTAGAGAAGCCTAGTTGAAACGTCGCTCAGTAATAAGCAGTAATTGTATTCCATAGAATTGTGACCTGTATAGTTTATTTATTGTAGGTTTTTAACAGTAGCTGATCAGTTACTGTCTGGTAGAATCTGTATAGCTAGTATGGCACAAGGTGCATCTAAAGCAGCATTAACTATCGCCATGAGATACGCTGCTACCAGACTTACTGTGGGACCAAAAGGTATAAAACTCGACTGATTCTATCAACTGTTGACAGTTAGCTTCCCTTTAGAACAGACACTAACTTGGTTGACCGCAGTTAGCTCCCCTTTAGAACAGACAAGAACTTGGTTGACCGCAAATTTTAGTTGAAAACATTAAGTATATTTCAAGAATTTAAGGAAATTGAAAAAGTTTATTCAATTCGTTGTGTGTATGACATGTGAAATGATATGGAACAAAACAGTATAGTAATTTATGGATATGGCTGTCATTAAGAGAAGAGATCAATTCTCAAAGTATAAAGTAGATGGTTCTCTGTATGCAGACTGAGTCCTTCCTATAACATTGTTTACTATTGTCTGGGAATCGTGGTGGGTGCTGGCTCACAGACCACAGCTGGGAAAGAACCTCTCGATTTTACAGCTGTTCAAAATACTGTATCCTTCTATTTATTTATCTTTGATTTGTTTTCAGGTAAATCTGACACACCCATCTTAGCCTATCAGTTACAACAAAGAGCCTTACTCCCACTGCTAGCAAATACATTTGCTATCAATTTTGGTTTGGATTATGTTAAAGATCGTTGGGCGTTCCAGAAAGAGGATGGATCCGAACATCCTGAGGTAATTCACTCGTTTATTTATTGCTTGATGCTAATGATCAGGGCCTGTTGTTAGACTCTTTATGCACATAAGCTACTAGAATCGGAAAACAAACAATGCCAAGTATGATTTTCAAAAACCAATGTTTCTGTGGAAAAGACACATACTTGAAATTGCTCAATTTATATTACAATGCAAGACTAAGTAACACGTCAGTCTTTATTATTCTTATTCCCTGGTTGTATGTGGCAAGGAGTAGGGTCGCCTGTCCAACCTACAGTTTCATCCCACTGCTAAAGACCCCTATGCACAAGACAATTATTGAACTAAAATTGAACCATATGTTAGTCCAGAGATGACCTAGTTTCTGTCATTTTAAACCCTCTCTCTATTTCTATTACTAGTGCTTGACCCCATTCTGCACAAATTGAATAGTGATGTAACTCCGAAATCTGAACTACCCCCAAACACAAAATTTGAGCCTCATAAGATAGCCCTTATGCAGCTTTCCACCCTGAACAGACAAACAACAGTCACAAATATTGGTATTGAATAACACTGTTAATAATTGAATTATTCTGTGTTTGACAGGTTGTGACAATGTGTTGTGTTATTAAACCTATAGCATCGTGGAATACGGAAGAGGTGGCGTCAATATCGAGAGAAAGATGTGGAGGTCAAGGTTATCTGTCGTGTAATAGGTTTGGTGTATTTATTGGTTTAGCTCATGCTGCCATGACAGCCGAGGGTGATAATAGGTAGGTTAGCCCATGTATGGCCTACTCTTATTTTAATTTTCAAGGGATCTTTAATGAATTGTGGGGTTGGGTGTGGAATGGTTTAACATGTGCACTTTAGATCATAAGATCTGTCTATTGATTCAACTGGTGTGCTTTTGATTCCCTGGTTGTCCAGCCTTAAGGGTTTTCTCCAGGTTAGTCTCAAAATGGCCTAGTTTGTGTCGAGTAAACTCATTCCATTTATCTCTTTCTTTACAGAAAAATTGACGTTGTTTTTTTTTTACTATTTTAGTGTTTTGATGCAGAAAGTAGCTAAAGAAAGATTAACGATGTTTAAACCGAAGAAACTTGAGGCACCTAAAGAAGATTTATCCAGTTTTCAATATTTACAATATCTACTTGAACAACGAGAACAAGTTTTATTTGGTACTCTCGGTAAAAAAATGATGGCAGCCGGAAAAGCTGGAATCTTTGATACGTGGATGTTAAAGGTAAAATTCACCTCATAGCACACTGTATGGCGTTGTAAAACTGTTTTTATTAGCCAGTAGAACGCACGTTAACCCCCCATTTCATATCATTTCTTGAAACTTCTGTGATATTGATGTAAGATTTTATCATTGTTATTAGTTATGCAAGACATAAAACTACAGATCTCTGGACTCTTGCGAGTTCAGTTAAATAACCAGTGAAATAAATACTATAACCAATATGCATGTAATCTATGTTGAGCAGATCTTAAACATTTTTATAGTTCCTATAATAAGAATTTCTGTTATATATTATTATAATGCACGACATGGATCTATAGTCTAATTATTTAAAAATGATTATTTTAGGAGAGTGATTTAGTCCAGGCAGCAGCGCGATCTTTTGGAGATCGTTTAATAAGTGACCAATTTGCTGCGAGATTATTAGAATCTGATAGTTCTCTACAACCAGTATTAACACAGTTATATCACCTGTATCTTATAAACCTACTGGAGAATAACCTGGGTTGGTTCGTTACTTCAGGTGTCTTACCTGTTAAACTAGGAGCACAGGTAGGTCATCACTCATTTAATATAGGAGAGAGAGGGGAGGGGGAGGGAGAGAGAGAGTTGGAGGAAGAGAGAGTTAAGGCCCTTGCTTCACTTTGTTGAACCCTGTAAACAGTCAAACCATAAAAGTTATGATCCACCATAAAAGTTATGATCCGTTCAGTATGTAATTTATATTCATCATTTAAATTTGTGAAATGAGGGTCTATGCCAGTTGGAATTCAATAAAATAAAACCAAGTAGCAACAATCCAAACCATTAGACAAAATTCGAATTGCAAAAAAAACCATTGATATAAGAGTAGGCTGTAAGAGCACTGTTCAGGTAAAATTTCCCTCATAGCACACTATATATGGAGTATGCCGGTCTTGATTAGCCCAGTCCGAGCAGAACAGTAGGCTGCTAAACCCCATTTTATTTCCTTGGCTTGGCCAGAGGTGCCCTAGATTTGGAGAGGGTAGGGTAGGGTAGGCTTCAGCCTGGAAGGCCTCTAGGAAAATGTGTGGCTAGTATTAAATACAAGAGTATTAATTTATTATTTATATATAAGCATGACTGGTATTAAATATTAATTTATTATTTATATTAAATATCAACAGGTGAATGCTTTAGCTGGTGATTTATGTCGTCAACTTTCACCCCAGGCTCTAAATCTGTGTGAAAGTTTTGCGTTAACAGATACGATGTTGTCAGCCCCTATTGCCTTAGATTGGGTGAAGTATAACGTAGGTGATAATCAAGGAGAAGTCACTAGCCGATTATAATATGTTGATGATACCAGGGACCATTCCATGACCAAGGCTGAAATATGGACGTGATAAATAAACTCTCATAATATATCCGCTAACAAGAAATGGCATTTCAAAAATTGAATGTGGCAAAACATGGAAATGGATTTGCTCAAATATTGTTTATGTGTAGTAAACATAAAATCTAAATGAATGAAAATAATCATCAGCTGTTGGGGAGTAAAGAAAAATAAACAGCTTGGTAATTCTCTATGTTCATAGAAATATTCAAATATTTGCATTTGAATAATTTCAAGGTAGTATTTCACCAGATGGAAATGTGGTTGTATATTGCTGTCGCCCGCGTCCATCCGTAGGTGCTCTACAGTTTGTTATAAACACTCGACAGACTACATTTATCATCTGATTGTTTTGAAATTGATATATGTGCTGTTTATGCTAGTGAGATGAAGAATTTCAATAATTTCCGTTAATTTCTTTGAAAGTTATGGCCCTTGTTTCACCTTGTGAACGCTCTAACAACAAAAGTTATCAACCTATCTGTATGAATATATATACATCATTTACATTAGTGAAATGAGGAATCCTATAGAATTTCAGCAATTTCCATCATTTACTATTAGTGTTATGTCCCTTGATTTAATTTGTTAGACCTTATAAACACTCATACAACAAAAGTGTTTAACCGATCTGTATGAAATTTATATGCAGTTTTTAAATAACTGAAAAAGCTTGTCAAATTTCAACAATTTCTGTAAATTACTTCCAGGAAAGGCCCTTGTTTCAGTTAGTAGAGCCTTATAAACCCCCCAAACGACAAAGATTATAATTAATAATCTATATGAAGTTATCTTGTAAATGCCTTGAATTACCTAAAAAAGAATAAATATATGACAACCCTTGTTGATTTAGGTGCTGGGGTTGTATGTTCCATTGCCTGGCAACCTATCTTTGATACAACTGTGTAAATATATAATTGTATATACTAGAGTGTGATTATATTAATGAAGTGCTATTATTATATTTTATACATGAAAATTAAACCAGGGAAATACTAATGGTAGTTTGTGTTCACGGAAACTCAGATTATGAAAACACATGTTTATGTATTTACTTCATGCATCAAATGATCAAATGGTCTGTCATTGAGTCAACTGGCTTGGGTTTGATTCCCTGGTTGTACGTGAGAAGGAGTAAGGTTGCCTGTCCAAACTCCCGGGTATTCTCCAGATCATCCGGTTTCCTCCCATTGCTAAAGACCCCTACACAATCGAATTATTGAAATAAAATTGAAGAATATGTTATTCCGAAATGACCTAGTTTGTGCTAAGTGGACGTTAAACCCTGTTTCTCTCTATTTACTACTTGTTACTTGGTGTCAAGACTCTTACACTGTCAGGTCAGGTATATTTATCAAGCAATTCATAAAGATTTTAACATACCTGTGAAGTCTGTGCAATGGTTCAAAATTTACAGTGGGAAAGGAAACGATTTATAAAAGGATAGGGTTCTTCCTTATGGGTAGGATTTCTCTCTCTGTCAACATTATCTTGTCAATATACAGCTTATAGACTAATGGTCGCAATGGATCTTCACCAGCACATAAATGAGTTGATTTTAATCACTGAAAGGCAATAGAAGCTTCTGTAACGATAATCAGGATGAGTTTAACCAGCTGTTTATGATAGGTTGTCTCTATGACAACACTCAATCTCAGGTTGTCTATACCCTATGACTATACTCAACTAGCTATACACACTTTGTGTTGGTGTGCACATCAGCAATTCTCATGTATTTGTCATTAATACCTTGTGCGCTTAAGTTTGTAAGAGCCATGGTGGCTGAGATAGTTCCATGTGATTTTGTCACTGATGCAGGGCAGGGCATGGCAAGGGACGGCCTCTAGTTTGGGCCCTGAATTCACAATGCATTCTCTTCCTCTATCAAAATGACCGTTATGGTGTATCAAAGCACTGACTAATCAAATAGTCTATGTTTCCCTCGAAGGATGGGGGACAAAAATAAAACAATTGTTCTGGTTGATATCTATGGTTGATTTATTTTTTGAAATGAAGGAGAAAAAATAACAAATAAATGTTTAAAAATTATGATGTACATCCACACACATAACAAAAGGCTTTTATCAAAAAACCCAACATCACCTTGACATACTACAATCACACTTTACACAAAAACTTATAAATAATACCATTTACTACTATCCACACAAAAACTTATAATCTAGATCAGGACAACATGTCACAGGATTCGGACGTCATGCCACAGGATTCAGATATCATGCCACATGGGTCCATGTAGCATTCCACAGGATTCAGACATCATGGCACAGGATCCAGACACCATGTCATGGATTTGGACATCATGGCACAGGATCCAGACACCATGCCATGGATTTGGACATTATGTCACATAGTCACATGATTCAGACATCAAGTCACAGGATCCAGACACCATGCCACAGGGTCCAGACAGCTTGCCACAAGATTCAGACATCATGCCGCAGGACAAAATGTGCATCATATGTCACTATCCTCACAAGAGTACATAATCACACAGGACGGACATCCTATAAAATGTCCGTACATTCTGTTCATGGATATTTACTAAGTGAAATTCTGTCCTGTAACACTTGATCATTGAGTCCTGTTACATAAAATCTGTTAAAAAGAATCCTGATTATTGGTTTTTACACAATCAAACTGATTTACCACAAATAAGTGATCCGCGCCCACAAAACCAGGCGCTTGTCGTACAACTTCAGCCTGGTTTTATGGGAGCAGCTTTCATATACTCTACTCAAAATACAAATCTGTTTGAAATCAAGCCAGTAATAATGCTTTAAATCCTACATGAAGAATGGAATAATGCTTGTAACTGATTGCATATAGGCCTACAATTAGCCTTGATCATCTCTCTTATATCAACATGAACTACCTTCTTATATGCCATTTAAAGATTAGTATCTTCATGGAGCGGCATACATAATAAACACAAAAACATTATATGAACACAAGTACTATTTTGAATTAAAGTGACCTTACTTGATAATGTTGAGAGAATCCTCAATTAAAGGTCACTTTAATCAAAATAGTACTTGTATTCCAAATTATGTTTTTGTAATTACTTATGAACTAAATCTTAAATCGACCTTAGCAGCATGTTAATTACTATAGAAATAATGCTCAGTGGGCTGGTGTAGGTGACCAGACCCCGAGTTTACAAAGCATTCTTTACTTTCAATGATGGTTTATGAGAAATATCTTTGATCCAGAACAGAAAACTTAGCACATAATTTTTTATTGATGTATTTGATACATGAAAATAACAAATGTTTTATAAAGGGCTATATTTTAGTTGAAATAAGGAGAACAATTTTGAATAAATTCTTAACATCTGTCTGAGAATGGTTTGTGAAATCCGGGTCTGATAAACCTTGAAATAAAATAGCTTTAATATTTTAAATACAGATTCAAATTAACACATTCAGACATTTTAACATATAAAATTAACAAAGACAATATTATTATTATTATTATGCTTTAATTTAGCAAAAACCAGGAACATTTGTTCAGCAATAACCACATTCTCACATTCCACCAAGTAAGAAATATTTAGATGACCTTGTCAAGAAAGTAATTTTGACAATACCGATCAGAGTTAGTGATAGGATTACCTACACTGACTGATGATGCTCAACTTTTTTGATTCCCCTTTCTAGCCTGAAAATAAGATCACCCACTGAAGCCTTATTCTATAAAACTTAATTTGAATATACTACTGCTCAATCTTTTCATTTGGTTAATATAAATACATAGATAAATAGATTTTAACTTGAAGCCAATATACAGTCGACTATTGATTTTGGTTTCTTTTACAGATTCTAAAAGTTTTTCGGCAACAAACTAAATGTTTTATTTACAGATTTGGGGGTGATTTTGTGAAGTGGAAAAAAAAAACCCTAATGTAAATAAAGCTTATCAACATTGACAGTGATCAATTGACCCACAAGAAGCCATGTTTCTATTGACAATGATCAACTGACCTACAAGAAGCCATGTTTCTATAGACAGTGATCAGTCGACCTACAAGAAGCCATGTTTCTATTCACACTAATAACATTAGAATATATAATAATCTATATATAATATATACATCACATTAATCAACATAATCACATTTTATATCACGGTTATAATCCATACATACATTCATATACCACGGGTATAATCCTTACATACAATACATCTTATATACCACGCTTATAATCCTTACATACAATACATCTTATATATCGGGGGATTTATTCACTAAAACTGAGGTTGCTTGGACACACAAACTAAAGTTAGGCTGTCTGTTTACAGACATCACCATCAAGGCATTGACCCAATAAACACCTGCACAAAGTTTAACATTCTTGCTCAATTACAAAGAGAGTTACTGTGTCCCAAAAATATGACACACAGACGGACATATATTTTTACCCGCACACTCCATTAACCATGTAATCAGCACACACACCAAATCACTTCATCAGCACACACACCAAATCACTTAATCAGCACACACAATAAATCACTTAATCAGCACGTAAGTAAATCTCTTAATCAGCACACACAAATAATCACTTAATTAGAACATAGCAAATAACTTAATCAGTGCCAACAATAAACCAATTAATTATCACATAGAATTAATCAGTTAATTAGCACACACAATAAATCTTTTAATCACGGCACACAATCAACCAAATAATCAGTGCACACAGTAAATCATTTAATCAGCACACAATTAATTAATCAGTGCACACAATCAACCACTTAATCAGTTTCCATAATAAATCCTTAAACAGCACACACCTTTAATCACATAATCAGCACACACAATAAATCATTTATTCAGCACACACCATTAATCACTTAATTAGCACACAATAAATCATTTATATCAAATATAATAACAAGGCAACAGTTACACAAATCACAATTTATATTATGTCTAAGATAGGGGAAGGTGGTAGCGGGGTGTCTTTTTGTAGCATGCTAGGGTTAGGTCAGGATAGGGGTTAGAAAGAAGTAATTAAACCCAAGGATTATTTGTCGTCCGTCCTGGACGATCTGTCAATCAAAATATTTACTCGACAGCATACCGATACCCTAATGACATCTATTCTCAATGCAAAGCACTCAGAATAAGTAATTTGCATGAAATTTTCAACATATTAAATTTCAAATTATCTATTTTTGATTTATAGCTAAAACTGTCAGCTCTTTATCTAAATCTTACATAATATATCTTTTAAAATATTTTATTTGATATTTTTACAAATCCTCTACTCTTCTCAATACCGATATCAATGTGAAATAAAGTACTAGAGTAAACTTGTAAGGAAAGGGGGGGTGGAGGGTGGAGGGTAGGCTTATCAATGGCACAAGGGTGAACACAGATAAATTATAATCATCAATACTAATTTACAAAATAATATATCTATCTATACCTATATGTAGTTTTTTTGTTCAATATACAATACATTGAGTATTCAAGCTTCCTATAAACAGGCTATTATACAGAATCACCCATGAATAATCATGGCATCAAGTCCTACAATACATCAGCTGTAACAACACCCTGACAATTCTCTTGTCTCAGATAATGACCTAGCATAATCCAAATGTTTTAGGTATATCTTACGTGATTTTACATGTTCCATTCTTTGGAATTTTAATTTTATGACATGCAACAAAAGAAAAATTTCTATTAAAAATTTGAAAGTGAACAGAGCATAATTCCATTGGGTGAGTTAAACAGACAACAGCGCATAGATAATGACATGATGACGTGGGCGTGTCTTAACTCTAAGGATTGACATACAGGACTGGGAAGATCACTGTGTGTAAGCGCCAGGGCTCATCTCAACTTGTTCTGTACCATAAAATACTGCAATAATTCTCTTTAAATATAATAAAATAAAGCTAAGCATATTTCAGGGGATAAGATACAGAAGTTAATCTGTAATGGAGAAATATACAATGACCAAATATGGAAATCAACAAAACAAAACAAAATAAATTAGTTCCTTTAAATATCGTTACATAATTTTCTGTTTTTAAAATCAATAATTCTACCATTTTTAATCTTTCAGACTAAGTCAGACACAAATTATCACATAACCTATAATATATTATAACATGGAGATTGTGCGATAATTTGTATTTGACAATGTCCGTGACAAGACGCCTTATTCCAGGCTTGATCTTCATCAATATCAAAACTTTTAAATATCTCAATCAATCAATCAATATATAAAATCAAGTATTCACTCATTTTTTTCTAGCAAGATTTAAAACAATAATAAGATACTAAGTAATATGAAGATATGGTTCAATAATAATATTCTCTTACCGATGGCAATATGTCAGATTTCTAACTCAACTAAGCAATGTGAAAGCTCAAAATGTCCTTCTGGATTTTTCAACTTGCAACAAATGTTTGGGAAGGGATTAATTTGAGTTCAAATGAGTTTCTGAAAGCTTTAACCCACGGATCACATTGAGTTCTGTTGAGTTCACATTGAAGCCAACTTTTAACTCATGGATCACATTGAGTTCCCATTGAATCCAACTTTATCTCAGGATCACATTGAGTTCCCATTGAATCCAACTTTAACTCAGGATCACATTGAGTTGACATCAAAGTCAACTTTAACTCATGGATCACACTGAGTTGACTTTGAAGTCAACTTTAACTCGTGGATCACATTGAGTTCACATCAAATTGAGTAGTGGAATGAGATCATGTTAAGTGCGGTTATAATGTCAGTAGAATATATTTTGTTCTTATTTACAACAAACCTCATTCAATATAAATATACAATAACAATTAGATCATATATGGGTATATAATAAATATATTGTTACTATAAATAACTGTGGTATACGAACAATATAGGTTTATTTATACCCTTTTCTAGGTTACTCAATGTCTCTACAATAAATTACACACACAGACATTTAACACATTCATAACAAAAATACAAACAGTATACAGAGACGTAAAGGAACACAAACTTTATGAAATTCAGTTAATCTGTTTAAATTAGCAAATTTTAAACAAGGAAAAGCTCGATTTGTTTACAGTAAAACCATGTGACCACAATTCTTATCAATTTAGCCCAGTTTTAGGCCAATACAGACTTTTTGGACTGTACTGAAGTTTTACTGTACAACCTATCACTATAAGGAGGTGTTGAACTTCCCGCTCCTAGATTTAGTTTCAAAACCCTTTTGCATACTATGTAAGGTTCTGCTCATAATCAGACCTAATCTAGGTCTTTTCGGGACTAATACAATAATTTATAGTTTGATTGTTCCTGTAACATCCCTGTAAATAAAACTAATCCAGATATTTCATTCCTTTTTATCTATCATACTATCTCTCATTCCTTTATATCACTCATACTATCTCTCATTCATACAATGTGTAATGTGCATGGGGTATAGTGCATGTGTATATGCATGTGCATGGTGACGTATATATAGTCTGTATGAAACTAATTATTATAATAATACTATGTTTATAATGCAATATATGATAAATACTGTGACGAAGATGATATTATAGATATAAAGATATATATCAGGGGTTTTCCTATAAATTAACAGAAATCTCTTCATATCAATCTTATCTAATCATAAACTCTTGTTTCACATCCTGACGTCATTTACACAAAATGTTCGCAATTTCCCTTTAATTCTTCTTGTAATCTTCCTTTCCGTCCGAGTGAGTTTTGTTAAGTTTTGTTCCAGTTATTTCTCTTAATCGATCCAGCTGATGTATTCTGGGTAATGAATAGTTTACACCAATCAGATCATGAATACTAGCTATGATCAATCAGACTCTTTGTTCATCAATACATGTACAACCGTCTGGGTATCTCAGACTTCTATCCAAAATGGCAGCCTCCTATCATCAGCAGACATCGAAGCTTGGGCAATTTACTTGTCCATGTCAGACCATCCCAGATCTTAGAACAGGTATTCTCTACCTTATATACAAACTACCTTAATAACTCACATTTCTGACAATGTTTCTTCAAATGCTACCCTATTAACTCACATTCTTCACTTAATGTTTATTCTAAAACTACCTTATTAACTCACATTCACCACTTAATGTTTCTTCAAAAACTCCCTTATTAACTCACATTCCTCACTTAATTTGTTTTTAAAAACTATCTTAATAACTCACATTCCTCACAAATAATCTTGTTTTTAAACACAATTTGTTCTGTGATCACATGATGTAACTAATTTAACAATTTCAAATACCAAATTAATCCAAAATGTTCTTCAATAAATTTGAGCGATATTCTTTTGCTGATCTGAATTGAACAGAAATTATCCTATAACACGATCATCCAAGTTGTGAAACATTTCAACCAATCACAGAGTCTGTTTGTGAAACGTTTCAACCAATCACAGAGTCTGTTGAATGTATTATTAAGATGGATTCTTTAATATTCGATGCTGTCTAAAATCGTAAACTTGTCGACATATAAAGACATTATCTGGATTGACGTCTGGTGGAGGCATACGCTGCCTCTTGGTCGAACTTTCTTCTAATTTTGGCACAACATTTTGTCGTGGAGGCAAGTTGGATTCAAGTCTACGTTGTTCAGCTTTGTATCTGTAAATACATAAATAATCAACTTTAACCTCATTTTGGTGAATTGAACATATTTCCAAAAACGTGTTCATTATCTTTAAAGGACATTTAATGAAAGGGGCATATAATAAAAGACAGCTTTATGGATAACATACCCATAATTTCGAACTGCAACGCTTCAATGATGTTATTCTCAACGTTATGGTTTAACCACCATATACTGTGTCTTTGAAAGGCTTCCATCTATCAATTATTAATTAGTTTACTGTTATTCGTTTGTATATAAACTTCTGTAACACGTTGATTGTACACATGTATGATCTTTGCTTGATAACGGTGAGAGTATCCTCATTGAAACTTTGCAGTTAATAAACCTAGTGAATGTTATCTATAAAGCCGTCTATTATAAAACAGTCTAGATGCTCAGATGGGTAGAAAAACCCAGGACCTGTCTGTGCAAGTAAAACAACTATTAACAGTGAGGCTGATGTCCCCCACTGAAATTCCAAAATAAATAGATGACAAATATTAATTAATCACATATTCATTTTTTTTAAAAGTACCGAGCAATCGAACTATAATGTAAGTTTCATCACTCTCTATCAGATAAAATCAAGGTTATCTTGTCCCAAAGCATTAACCAATGAAATTACTTAGCTCTGCTCAGCCTATGCAGGAAATCCTCATCATCAAACTTAGTCAAGGTATTGGTGTAATGAATCTATACACCAAGTTTCATCGCTCTCACTTAACTACAACTAAAGCTATCATGTCCCAAAGAATCAACCAATGAGATTGCTTATCTCTGCTTACCGTAAGACAGACAGACTAACCAATTTTTACATTCCCCTGCTTCCTGCGAAAGGTAGGAGACAGATATCAGGACGTGACCACCCCAGACAAGTTGGATCTAAAGTGTAATTGCCTCTTTAATATAACAATGAATCAAGCACAAGATGTAAAACCAACCCTAACCCTTGCCGACCAGTATGGGCTCTCTCCTTGAACAAGGGAGATAACTTTTATAACTTACCTGCAATATTCATTATAAGTAAGTACATAACCCTTATCATCGATACAAGCTAAACTATTCTCATCACGGTGTTTACAGGCGAATAACTCGTTATCTAACTGTCCTGGTTTACGACCAGCTTCTGTATGTTCTGGTCGATAATACCACAATAATGACATCATCAACTCACCTACAACAATAATAATCATAATAATTATATCTTGATTCAAGGGGTTTCTCTATAACATATAATCCATTCAGACCGATGTTTCACAAAATAATTATCAAGTCTGGCCCCGAGTTCACAAAACATTCTCAGACATTAAGTCAAAAATTTACATAAAATTGTTTGCCTTATTTTAACTAAAATATAGCCCTTTATAAAGCTTTTGTTGTTTTAATGTATCAAATACATCAATAAGAAACTTTGTGTAAAGTTTTGTGTTTCTGAATCAAAGATAACAGTGATTGAAAGTGGGGACTTTGAGGGGATAGTTCTGGAAGGGGTTTTATTAAAGTCAAGTTCCCAGTTGTGCGTGACAAGGAGTAGGGTCGCCTGTCCAACCTTGTGGGTTTCCTCCACGGCACTCGATATCCTCCCACGTCAAGTGAAAGTTAAACCCCATTTCTCTCTCGCACATTGGTTTCAATCTCTGAAGATAGGGGGAGGGCATCTTCTCAACATCCTGGGTTTCCTCAGGGCACTCCGGTTTCCTCCCACTGCTAAAGACCCCTACTCGCAAGCAAATTATGGAAATAAAATTAAACCATATGTTAGTCCCGAAATGACCTAATTTGTGTTGAGTGGACGTTAAACCCCATTTCTCTCTCTCTCACATAGAGACTTCAAGTATAACACCTTCCACTCACCATCTTCGGGGTTTTCCCACAATGCACTAACTTTAGCTACAAATGGAATATCTTTTTTGCGAGGACCTGAACGTAGTAAAACACAGTCTCGTATATTTATAACATCACCATCGATATGTTTCATAGCAGGAAAACATTTCCGTTCTCTGACCGGTCCTTCCACCTGAAAATACACCCAATATCTGTAGAACAAGATCAATGACGTTTAGCAGGAATCAATAACGTTTTTGCACGAACCAAATTGAACTTACTTCTCGATACATGGTATCTGAACCTGGGACGATCGGATCTCAGGCCCTGTTTTCTCTCTACAGATCATTTGGTTAATATCAATAAATTATTGACTTCGTCTCAAACTTTTGAAAACATAACGACCGAGTCATTTTTCTCAGAGAACGCCAAGATAAACAACACTCCAGATAACATCTTCATAAAGTTTTGTGAAGGAAACCATTTTGGATGACATTTTATTACATGAACACAAGACACATGTACGAGTCTGCTACTGTACATTTGTTTTCATTTAGCAATACATGTACCATCACCTGTATTTACTTCAAATTTTACAACCATTTTGGTTTTTTCCCGGGTTAATTTTATGCGTGGTTAAAGGAATGGGAGCTTAACCCTTAACGTCATTTTGACGTCATGACCTGAACTGGCCACGCTAAATAAGGTGAAATATTTATATGCCTATTTCAAACATCTACTGACGGATAATTATAAGTGATAGACTCTTAACAACAATAGAAAAGTTGAAGAGGATAAGTTGATCTATAATTTGTAATTTGCACTATTTGTTTCATCTCATTCCAAAATACAAATTATATACGAAACTAAATACTCAAATGCGGCTTATAGAAAAGGTTCTTGCTATGGTCGCAAATATGTGACCATGACCACTTTGTAGTAAAAAGTTGTGGTGCAAATATACGACTATGACCAGTTAAGGGTTAACTACCCTGGTCGCTTTGTTTTGAACAAAGACTGTAATACTTACAACATTGGGTATTTTTTTCCATTCTGGTTGACCACATTGAGACCAGCCATGAGCAGGAATGACAGATTTCTCTGGAACTTTCACCGTTTTTATTATCTTCTTCTCAGGTTCTTCTTTACTTGGACTTTTACTCCTCTTCCGTTCATATTTACGCTTCAGTTTTAATTGATCTAGTTTTTGTTTTTCACTGGTTTTATTCTTTGTCTCCGACGAACATCGACGTTTGGGTACTGGTTCTTGAGCAAGGTCGTCATCTTTGCTGCCTTTAACAGTGGAGTTGGTGAAGGCACAATGATCGTGGCTTGAATCAGGATTGTGTACTAAAACTTTGACCTGTGCTTGTGGAACTTGAATAGGAACATGATGGGAGACGATACATGGATCAGGTTGAAGAACGGGACCTGTGGTTGGTTGATAATAATTATTGCCATAGTAACCTGAAATAAAGAAACGTAACAGAAATTAAAATCTACATGTTCACTCTGTCTTTAACATTCAAAGCCTGCATCATAAGGTGTACAAGTCATTAAAATTCTCAGATTTTTGCACGGAAACAAGAATTCACTTAAAGGGGCATCAGGTCAGATTAGATGAAGATAATAGAATTGCTTCACTCTGAACCGAGATATAAGAAATTCAATTTTAGACTAGCCTCGATCGTCATTACAAACACTGGTCTTATAATTAACAAAGTCTCGATTATAATTTTTATGTTAAATTATCCATCACAAAACGTATTCAAATCCACTTAAAATCGCAGGCTAACGATGGCATGTTTAATCAAAGACTATATGTACCAAAGTTTTAACGAGAAGAGTCTACCAATAGCCAAATTCTCTACTAGAATGTTCCAGTTTCCAACATTTGCAAGGATAGTTAGATGCTTGGGAATTGTCAAGTCTGATTTCCATTTTAAGGGCTAGCCTCTACAGGAAAGGGATGAGAGTGAGAAGTCATGCAAAAGAAAGAAGTCTAATGTCAACAGCCTTGAGCACCGGTAGAAAAATCCTGATGCTGTCCAGGCAAAATTCTTCTTCCTACCATTGCACACGATTTTACTTGCATTTGAGAAAATGTAAGTCACAAAGATTTAGAAGTTAATGTTTTGAATGTTCGCAGATTTTGACATGACTCGAATCTGATAGAGCGTTTTATTATTAAATCCTGTGAGGTTTATAAATACTTCTTGAACAGTAACACATTAAACATTGTTTATGGAATAATAATAGTTACTGTTTTATGAAGATGCAATGTTTCGACGTTGGTACGGTACTCTTGTCTTTAACAAGCAAATGATGAAATGTTGCATGTTAATATAGCAGTAATTGTTATTCCAATACTTACTATAATGAGGAACTGCCATACCGGTATGATTATAGGGAACTGAGAAAGCACTTCTATAAGGATGCCCTGGGTGACCGTACGTCATCATCTGTAGACTATTCAGACTATTAAGGGTTCCAAGTTGAAACGATTTAAATTGTGACGATGACATGGAGTTACAGCAAACGGAACATGGGGGTATACAGGAATGACTCTGAGAGAAGAACGAACCAATACATTGTGATGGGGGTTGTAAGAAGGGATTCGACGCGACGTGTGTCGTAACGTCAACCACACTAGCTGGTCTCTCCTCAATAATGTCACTTTCTGGCAGGGTAATGGCTGGCAGTTTTGATTCCTCAGTGATGGAATCTGATTTTGAGGCCGTCGTAAAACAAGTACTAGTCTGCGTAACGCAACACGTCTTGCCTAAACCATCGACCCAGTGGGCGGCAGACGACACTTTAGTTGTTAACGGTTCACACTGCCATGACACACAATAACGGTCAATCCTTGCTGCTCGTTCAGATGGCTCTGCTTCAAACTCTTTAGTGGCAGCCATTATTGCTTGAGCATTTAAACTAGCAATTCTGCGAACACATCCCTCAATCGGCGCAACTGCTTTCTCCTTTTTCTTCGTGTTTGGGTTATCTTTCACCTTTTTAACCTCCTTATTTGTGTTTTTATCTTTTGCGGATTTCGATTTTGTGTCTTTTTGAGATTTCTTTTTTTCGTCATCCTTCACGCCACTTTTTTTAGTCTTTTCACTTTTGTCCTTTTTGTTGTCACTTGTAGTAGAATTTTTCTTTTCAGTAGCGATAGAGTTTGATTTTATATCTTTCATGGGTTCACTTTTTCCATGATTTGTGGTCGGTTCACATTTGGTTTTAGGAGAAGTGGGCAATTTTTCAAACATAATATTGACACGAGCAGAAGCATTTAAGCTAGCTTCGCGTTTCATACGAACTAACGAGAAAATGTCCAGTAGGGAATTTGTCATTATGTCGGCTTTCAATTTCTTCTTATCAGCCATTTTCTTTTGTTTCTGCTTTATTTTTTGAGTCGGGGAAATTTTGGAAGACTTTTTTGTATCTTTTTTCTTTATTTTTTTGTCAGTTTTTGTATTTTCAATTTTGCGTACTTTTGTCTTCGTCTCAGTTTTTGTTTTAGTTTTTTCATCATTTTGATTCAGTTTTCGTTTTTTTCCCTTATTGATGTTTGCCAAATTTGATTCCTTACATTTATCTCCCATGTTTTCAAACAATTTCGGCTTAACTCCTTTGTTTGCCGGTAATTTTGGTTTAATATCCTTGTTTTCAGACGGCTTTGACTTTTTAACTTTCTCTGATTGTTTTCTCTTCTCTCCAACCGTGTTTTGTAAAAGTTTCAATTTATCGCCTTTCTTCAATAATTTTGACTTACAATCTTTACTTCCTGGTTTGGGGGAATCGTCTCCCTTTGATGGGGTAACAAAAGAGTTGTCTTTCTTGATCTTCGGAGCCTTGACTTTTTCAGTTTTACTTTTTTTGTCTGCAGCATCCTTCTTTGGTTTCGGAGAGGTTGTCTTGTCTTTTGTTTTGGGGGAATTTTTGTTTATTTTTTTTGCCCCTGTATCAGTAGTCATTTTTTGTCCATCTTTCTTTTTTATTTTCATTCCATCGGAGTTATCTTTCTTGATTTTAGTGGAGACGCATGGCTTCGGTAGCTTTGCTTTCCCACCCACCATTGGATAATCTAACGTTCGTTTAAGATGGATCTCTGGTATAGGAAAATTATAATTGTATGTGGCTAACGAAATAGTTTCCTTATTTGTGTGTATTTTGGGGTTGATGACCAACCCTTTAGACGACGAAGGATGAGAAATCTTACTAGTTGAAGGGGCTGAACTTTTGGCTATCGAAGGAGACGGCAATGATCCCTTAGAAGACGGTGAGGTTGAAGTTACAGCTTTACTTCCCTTTTTTTTATTTTCCAGATAAATTGCTAAAACGGACTGGTAGATTGGTATCGTTTCACTGTAAGTAACGACCTTGCTTGTACGCGATCCTATACTATGTGACTGTTTGTAACCCTTGGTAACCTGAAAATACAGCAAATAAACTTTAATTAAATGACAAAATTTATAACCTGAATAGAGATGGAGGCAACAGTCTCCTTTAATCGGGACCCTGAGTTCACAAAGCATTCTCAGACTTAAGAATTTACTCAACTTTTCATCACTGTTTATGAGAAACACAAAACTTTGCAGTTTCTTATTGATGTATTTGATATATTAAAATAACATACGTTTTTTAATGGGCTATTTTTTTGTTATCATAAGGCCAACAATTTTGGGTAAATTCTTAACTTACTCTCAGGGAATGCTTTGTGAACTATGGACCAGAATCTAGGTATTGTTAGTCAAGCGGAAGAGAACTGGATTCACAAATAGAAAGTTCCAGTTCTAACCCAGCCTGGTATTAAAGATGTATTATGTAGGGTTGATAAATTAGTTTAAATATGTTTATATATCATCGATCACACAGTTTATACACAGGGAAAGTATCTTTCATGGTACATTGACACTGCGGTAATTCGTCCCATTGACTAAACCAGATAATATCCCTTGTCAGCCCATCCATAATGCACCGTTAACATTAGGAAACCTGTGTGGAGAATACTGCAGACCTTTCTCAGACAAACTGGGATCAAACCAACGATCTCCTGGTTTGTCAGCCAGCGCCTAAATCACCGAGCCACCATGTAGCATTAACTGACACCAAAAACACAAACAACAAGACTGTCACAAAATATGTCATAAAAATCATAATAAATACATCTATTTGGATGAAACCTAAGGTTTTATTAATCCAGATTGGAAAATAACCCATTTCTCGATTGAAAGATAGAATAAAAGCCACTGCCCTGTCAAAAACTTTCAATCCAAAGCGAAAATATGCTTCTATACTATTGCCTTGATTTTTTGGAGTGACATCTAATAAATACTCTGTAACTTTTAGAAACATGTATTACACAAGAGACTATGAAGTACATTTTATTTTTTATTTATTGTATTGAATGCATTTAGTGTTAAACAATATCTGTATAGAGTCTAGCGACATTAGATTTGGTTTTGATACCCCGGTTGTATGTGACAAGGAGTAGGGTTGCCTGTCCAACCTCGTGAATTTTCTCCAGGTACTCCAGTTTCCTCCCACTGCTAAAGACCCCAAGGTGCAAATGAATTATTGAAATAAAATGGAATCATATGTTAGTCCCAAAATGGCCTAGTTTGTGTCAAGTGAACTTTAACCCCAATTTCCCTCTCTTTCATTAGATTTGGAGAATTTATCTCACACCACACAAAAACATAAAAGAAGATTTAATAAAAATTTCTCAAATTGATTATTAAACATTTTTATTATCAAAATAAAATCAAACTTTTAAAAGGAGATAATCACGCTAATCAGCGGTTTGTTTCATCTGAAGTGTAAGAATTGATGAAATTTATGAAAACTTTAGTTCATCATATCATTGTAAATACTGACAGAACAGAATCATTTTGGGAGAGAGAGAGAAATGGGGTCTAACTTCTACTCACACAAACTAGGTCATTTTAAGACTAAAACATTGTTCAATTTTATTTCAATAATTTGCTTGTGCATAGTCATATTATCTTTGCCATTGGGAAGAAACCGGAGGACCCGGAGAGAACCCATGAGGTTGGAGAACCATTCTAGACTGTAAATTTCACAATAGTTTGCATATAGGATTCAAAATTCCTTAAAAGCAACTGCAGGCCAATATAAAATTAAAAAGTTACCTTGATAATTTTTTTGACACTAAAAAATAAAATGCACTGTTTTCTATAATTGAAAATTCTAGATCTACTCCATGAATCACAATAGCCACAAAATTGACATTTTTGTAATATTTTTTTTAGATAAAAGAATCCAACCCAATTTAAACTTCCCTAGAATCATATCAATAATATTGTCTATAAGAAACTCTAAATTAGTATTGTAGTTGTAGTCAATAAGAATATTATCTTAAAGTTATAAATTCCACATAATTTATCATTTATTCAAATATAGGCCTACAATTATTCTTTTTAAATTGCATTAACTCAAAAATTTAATTTATTTATTAAAAAAGTATTAACTAATTAATATAGGCCTATATCATGAAAACGGTTGTAGTCTATAATTTTTTTTTCACGTTCATTGATGCGAAATTTATACAGCGCCTGCGGGAACTCTATAGTCTATATACAGGTAAAATATATTCCCGCAGCTTCCCCGACTATGCAGAAAAAATAAATTAAGAAAAATATATACCATAATGCGTATTTAAAATTAACTGGCCGGCCAGGAAAAATACTTATTTCAATGCCGATTTGTAGAAATTTTCTTTAGATTTGAAAATTATTTCATAAAATTATAAAATCTGCCGACTTCTCGAAATAAATTTACAAATTTCACAGAAAATGTACCTAGTTGTTCTTTAAATTGTTAAATCATGCAAGCTACGTGATAAATTTAAACCATTTTATGATTTTGAACGAAAGATTAAATATTCATGAATATAAATATCTATGTATGTATACCTTCTGTCGCTTGGTTTTGCTGCCATGGGAGTTTTTTGAGCGTCGTTTCGCTGAATTTTGTCCCGAATCGGCAGCCATCTTTTAATATTCACTGACGTGCCGTAAACTTCATGTCCGCTAGAGGGCGCCGTTCAAGTATAACGGTATTGCACGCGCTGGGGTATATTGAGCTTATAACGCCCAGTTGGAACATACGGTTCTTTTCGGCACGTGCAAGTTATTAGGTACATAAACACGAGCCCAGGGAGTGGACATCGCAACCAAAGGTTAATACGATCGTTCCAGATAGATTAAAACAACTACATTTTATTGCGAATATCAAGAATAATATACGTGGGTGATCGTTTATACAGAGTTTCTGGCTAATGTTTAGCTTATTTGCTTTTCTAACGATTAGCGAAATAAATTTTATTGATATAATATTATAAACCCATAAATCAAATTATTCCCCGCCCTATAAAATTTTAATTCAATATACAGGTCATATTTGATATAAAAATGATAGCTAAAACAACATCTGGGCAATTTATTTATTTGATTGGTGTTTTGAAGGTTGAATACGGATTTTGTACATTAAAATATCAAAAGTACTGTTATTAAAACGAAATGAAACGAAGGGTTTAACGTCCTACTATTCTGCTCCGACTGGGCTAGTGGAGACGGGCATACGTCACACAGTATACTATGAGGAACATTTTGCCCGAACAGCGGCGCTACGGCCTACTCATACTTCGAATTCCAACTGCACGTAAAAGAACCGTCGGAACAGAAAAGTTTCTATGTCAGTATTTGTCACCCAAATTTTCAAGATGAACCAATCGTTAACTAAAATCAGTTTTCCATAACTGTTGCGCGAGGTCTTAAGTATAAAAATATCCAAACCGTAAACCGCAAGTAATTTCATTTTACAATTCTATTTCTATGAAACATGGTCTCATTCTCCGATGTTTGTGCCCGAAAAATGGACTACAGTGTTCATCAGCAAAGTAGGGGATCTATTTGAAATGTGGGCATACAGAACTATCTTAGGGTACCACCAGCTTAAGTGAGCCTAAGTCTTACTCACTGAACCACTTTGGCTCCAACTTCTTACACATATAAAGTCGTGCTATATTAACCCCGTGGGGTTCAGCTGTACCTATCTTTCTCAGCTAGATACGTGACATGACAAGGAGTAGGATCGTCTGTCTAACCTCGTGGGTTTTCCCTGGGTCCTCCGGTTTCCTCCCGCTGCTAAAACTGAACCATACCGAAATTACCGAATTTGTGGTATTAAAACTCATCTCTCTTTCTTGGGTGTATAAGAATGATATAACTTAGGTCCCACTCCCTCTATGGCGAGACGAGTGGGTGGCCCTTTCTCCTGCTCCCTATACAGAGAAGGTAAGGTAACTATGTTACGATCACTTATCGGTGGATTTGACTGAGTATGTCAATATGGTAGAATTATACAGCTGTATTGTAAGGCGATGAAGTGGAGAGGGTATAAATATAACCAGTATCGACACTACAACAAAAATCAATAGGCTACTCCTATAGACCTATACAATACAACAACTTAAATAACACGACATTAGTAGTATATAACCCAGTCAACGTGATCGTCAATAACACTATAATCAGGCTTACTAGGCCAGGAAGTCATTTCCAGCTTGGTCCTGATGCGATACCAAAACTTTAAATACACTACCGTTATAGATCATAAATCTGTCATTGTGACCGTGAGAAAGCGAACGGTGACGGATAATAGTTAATCGAATGATCGGGATGTTTAAATCCGTTTCCGAGGTATATTTGTCAAATGCATAACGAACGAACAACGGCGCTCTCTGGCTTGTTCCTATCCTATAGGTCCTATATGCGGTACAAAAACATGAAATCTATTATCGTCACAGGGCTCTAACAAGCCTATGTGAGTATGTGGCACCCCAGGACGAAGTTTCGGTGCCACCACCCCCCCCCGTTAGACTGTTCAGTGTCTGCGCTCAGTTGATATTTTCTGATTAAAGGAATTTCAAAATACAATTTTCTTTATATACTTTTAACACTATTTAAATAACTACTGTATTTATTAAATTAACTTATATGTAAAATGTTTAGTTCCCCCCACCCCTCGTCGCTCCGTTTGATCAAAAAACCTACATCAAAAGTCTACCCTTTCTATTTGTTATTTGTGAACTGGTTTACACTGGTTTAGGGGAAGCAAGGACAGGTGGTATGAACTTTACCGCCCGCAAGAAGTGTCGCCGCCGTGCACGTTCCCACCTTCAGACTTTCCCTATAAATGAGTACGAAAGCCAGCGAATACCAGTAAAAGCCATGCAACGTCACGATCGTTATTCAAATAACCCATAGTTAACGAATTATTGTCGGCGGGAGTATCGTGGTTTGTCCATATATGGTCTTTTATCATACAAAAATTGTAAATACACCGATATCACATAGCGGAATCTGACGACGCCAACAAATTCATCACGAGAGCCAGATGGCTACGACTTTCCGCCATAGTTTCAACTTGTCTGTAGTGTGGGGGATCACGATGGCAAAGTGGGCTGGTTCGCTAGCCTGGAGGTCGGGTGTTCAATCCCTGCATTGGCCAAGAAAGCTCATCCAGATTTTCTGACGTGGTTTCCTCGTGTCGGTGGCGCAGGGGTGGGGACCTGACAAAGACAGTTGTCTATTCGTGAACAAAAGGTTTCTTGCCAGTTGGAATTCGATATAAGAGTAGACCGTAGTGCCACTGCCCGGACAAAATTTCCCCCATCGCACACTGTATGGCGTATGCCCGTCTTCATTAGCCCAGTCGGTGCATAACAATAGGACGTTAAACCCTATTTAATTTACCTTTTACGAATGCTTCACCAACTGAATGACCAACGGACTAGGAAAAATGATCAGTCCGGTTCGGATTCTGTCCATTAGGCTACTCGGCTATCTTACTCAAAAAACTCAAAGATGTTAATTTCTTGGTCACTAAGGTTCGTGACTATTCAAATTTCAGTTTTCTAATTTCGGTTTCAAGTATGATTTACTAATTTCGGTTTCATTTTTGATTTACTAATTTCTGTTTAAAAGTTTGGTTTACTAATTTCAGTTTAATTTCTGGCTTTCCAATTTTGGTTTAAATTTTAGTTTGCCAGTTTCGGTTTACTTTGTCGACAGTGAAACTTAAAACCGGAAATATCTTAATACAAACCACACACCCAGAAGCTCATGCAACTAACTCAAATTTTACCCAATTCAGAGAGATCTATTGATTTGAAACATCACCATCGTGCTGTCATTCAAAGCACCACCACAACCTGTTGTACACGTAACGGTACATATTTTCACACGATGTTTTCCTAGGGACATCTTTCTAGTCTCAGAACTATACAACAAATGTTACAAACAGAGATCTCTGGATAATCTAGTCTCAGGGAGACCCGAAAACGTTGCAATAAAATATTTCGAACACTCCCCTGTTATCTTCCAATATCTAAGAGTCACTTGAATGGTTGAGGAATTTCTTGCAAACCACAGTATTGTGAAATTTGAATCTCTAAAATGAATTTCTGTCCAAGATTTTAAATACTTCCCGTTTGTCTTAAAGTATTTAAAAGTCACGTGTATGATTGAGGAATCAATATTGTAAACGGCGAATATCTAAAATAAATCTTCGGCAAAAACGGTTTAATTCTGTTCAGTATATACAAAGTTATGATGAATTGAAAATTTGTCAACATTGAGCATCATCTGCAGATGATGTATAAAATAGGATATGGTCAAAAGCCATCGTCACCTGAAATCTTTTGATGAGACTGTTTTTAATTCAATTGAATCGCAGCCGGGAGAATGTCTACCGTTGATAATTTGATTTAGCTTGTTCTAATATTTTATTAAATAATCAATACGAGTGTATTATAGCGTAGATTAAGTCACAGAAAAAACAGATGTCGCACACAGACGTTAACAAAAATAAGCAAATGTCGCACACAGAGACGTTAACAAAAATACTACCTTGTTAGTCCCAGAATGGTGAGACACGTAACGATGAAGACGAGTTTTAACCGTCAACCTCTCAAGGTCAATAAACCACTACGTGAATGATGAGAAATATTTTCGATAAATCCACCTCACAGCGATCTATTTCCCGTTATATACGAGTCCACGTGTCAATATTGTTACAACAATATAAGATTTAAATACCGTATCTAGGCCACCATCTATTAACATCCGGTATAGCACGTGTTTTTTATATGTAACGCGATTATTCATGTTATATTCTATTGATACATTCATATCGATTACCGTCCATTCTCTATAAATAATACCCCCCAAATATATCTAATATTTCATCTCTCTTCATTTTTAAAACTTTCTTCTTAAAGCCCCAATAACACTCTTGTTGTAACTGAAAAATATGTCCCAATCTTCATTCTGGTCAACAAATCGTATTATTTTAGAATATTCCAATTAAATGATGATATAAATTTCATCTTAACACACCTGATTTAAAAAATTGGAAAAATTCAACCAATTGATTTGAAAAGTCTAACGTAAACCTTTTCAAATGTGACTTGGATTTTAAAATATTTTCGAACCCTCTGGACAAATAAAATAGGTTGTAATGGATAATTTACACAACAGGTAGGACATTTAAACATCTAGTACTTAGAATAAGGGTATTATTTATTTTCTGGAGCTACCAAGCCAGCAAGAGTTATTGTCCCTTTAAAAAAAAAAAAAAAAAAAAAGAAAAATAAGAGATTGTGCCCATCTTTATTTCAGTTTTCACGTTCACGTTTGAAGATATCTATTCCATGGTGGGGGGGATAGAATAACAAAGGATGTAATTGTGTTATTATTTTCGGTGTGAATGATTTTTAAATGTGAGAATGATACCTATGATCGTAAAAAGACATAGAAATAATTATGGTTTGATTTCTTAGAAAATATGAAATTCTCGTTTTAACACATAGTTCATTCTATTTGTATTAAACCGTTCTCTTTAACGGTAATAAAATAGTTTTATTCCTTATTTAGATTGTTACATGTTCGACACTGACAATATAAATCAACTGTTATACCAGGAAGTGAGATACTCGGGTTTCAGAGAATGCCACGACCCGAGCAACTTACAATAATTGGAGATTTTGAAAACCTGACAGTGCTGCTTCCGTGACTAGGAAAATCTCCAACCATTGTGTTAATACACCAAGTCGCATGCCCCTATTGAATAAAACATAGAATTTAAACATGTGAAAAATTGACAAAATTTTGCTTGGAGAGTGGGGTTTCTGCCTATTCTCTCCCTAGTGTTTCTCGTCCTCTCCGAACGAATAGTCCTCAAAAACTTAGGGAGCCATGCAGCGCCTTACTATATGAGCAACTATGACCCGCAATAAAGACAGCGTCTAATTTAAAAAGGCCAACCGAGCAAAGTATGACTGGTTTAACACCTAAACTTTACATTAAAACCTTTCAACGCACATTTAAGATAATTCAATATTAGAGTAGGTCGTAGCTCTGCAGTTTGGGCAAATTTTCCCTCATAGCACACTGTATGGTGTATGTATGTATTCATTAGCCCAGTCGGTGTAAATACCCTAACCCTAACCCTTTCATTGGCCCAGTCGATACAGAACAGTAGAACGTTAAAACCCCGTCTCATTTCCAAAGCGCGACGGAGTGGTAGTGACATGATGAAAACGTGTTGAATAAAACCAACAACTCACCCTAAAACAGCTTCCTTATTTCTCCAGAAATCTTTAACCTAGTTACTATGGTTTTATTTCATTTCTACAAATAAAAATAAATCTAATTGTACAGAAACGAAATAATTTTCCTTAAATTGACTACACATGTGAAACTGTTTCATAGACTATAGAGCCCATTGACAATTAGTAACCTGGTTGTAAAAACACGGAAATGAAATAGTGAATTATAACAATGGCGTCTATTTAAACAGATAATATATATTCAGATATATTCAGTTATATAAATAGATTACTAACATAGTCAAATATAATTCTTTTAAAGACGTTAGAGTTAAATTAACCGAATTGCAGGTCTGACTTCAAATATCATATGAATCGACGGCGATAACGAAGACAAACATACGCCATACAGTGTGCTGTGCTATGAGGGAAATTTTGCATGGACAACGGCCTTACAGCTTACTATTGTATCGAATTCCAACTATCAGGGGGGTTGGGATGGCCTAGTGGTCTAGAGTGCCGCGCTTCGACCTCTAGCTGGCCAGTCACCTCTGGCTTGCGGCTGGCCGGTCACCTCGAGCCCTGGTGGGAGCGTATGTGGCATGGAGATAGGGGCGCCTTCTCAACCTCGTGGGTTTCCTCCGGGCACTCCGGTGTCCTCCCACTGCTAAAAACCCCTACGCGCAAGCGAATTATTGAAATAAAATGAAACCATATGTTAGTCTCAAATTGACCTAGTTTGTGTCGAGTGGACGTTAAACCCCATTTCTCTCTCTCTCTCACTCCAACTATCAAGGGATATTTAACGTGCATGCTAAATGTGTACATGGGACCGCGGCTTTTCTTCCCATTCGAACGATTATACGTTGCCTCTTTCACCCAGGGTAAAGTCATTTGAAGGAAATTTTCATTATTTTCATTTTTTATGTACAACATAAAACAAATAATTTTATAGCATTTGGCAATCAAACTGGAGTCCAAATTGAAAGGTAATCGTGTTGGGTATTTTTAGCCTCGTTCATTCAGTCGCTTCATTACAAACTGCGCATTCTGGCACGCGATTTGTGTGCCAAGGCTAGAAATTTTACTGTGTCGTTAGTATTAGATGAGAAGCCCATCTTTCCACGGCACGAGAACAACAGGGGGCCCCGCGGTTCATGGCGAAAATTAACAACCTTATCCGGTGATTTCACTTGTTATAACAGTTATAACTTGTTATTTCTGCGCATTGTATGCCATTGGGAACCGAATAGATTGCGTATTACGTGTTTATTCTTGTATTACAGAAAATTTAATTGTTTGTTATGCATGCGTGCCATTGAAAAGGATATGAAATAATCTATTCGTCACATTAGGGACCCCGCGACTTTAGTCAGGCCCTGGGCCCCCCTAGGTCGTGTTTGTAATGTCGAAGACTGTGGATAATATCTAGTTAGAGACTTGGCTCCATCAACGTGAGACCTAATCTTATACTGAAGATGTTGATTAGAATTAACCAAATAACCTGGGCTGTATAAATTCTGCTAGAATACTTCTGTCTAAATAATGTAGCACCTTTAAAACTAGGGTTGGGTTAGGGTTAGGGTTAGGGTTAGGGGTCGACAAAGATTCAATAGCACGATCCCTGAACGTACAGGGCGAGTGGAGAAAATGCAGGGCTCAATTTGGATGATCCGAAGTTTCAATGAATAACTTTAGGCCTATATTCATGCATATTTAAGGCCAACTAATCTTTAATTCACAATTAATAATTGATTAATGTATGCACAGTTTAATTATTAATGGGAGGGTCACACATGGCAGCCCTGCTTCCAGATTGCCTGGAATAGTTTTAAGCTGGTGAGCTGCGGGGCCTTTCCTTGTGCGGGGTATTTAGGGAAGGTGGTCAAAAATGCCAACAAAGCGGCCCAGGGTACGCAACCCTTCTTGACCAACGACTGAAAAAAAAAGTAACATCTCAACATTCAGTCAACAAGAAAGTAAACACCTGACAGTCCTCCTTCCACACGCGATGGCGTCCTAGAACCCCTCTCAACCCCCTTATTCACAGCTTCTAGATCAGCTACTATCACACTCGCGGAATTAAAACCCGGTTTTCAAGCCTGTTGTCCGTTTACAGATGTTATCATGTCAGGTTTTTCTACTGATGAACACAGAATTTAACGAGAGAGATAAAAATCAGGATGAACACATGTTATTTCCTGTACGGTGATAAATTACTAGTCAAAGCGACCTTGAATCTTTCTGACATCGTGTCACTATCTTATTTCCGCTTAATGCTGCAAATTTCAGTCTGAACTCCTCGTGATTTTAACAATTCGATACCGGGGACGATAATTAATTTAATGAAATGAAAGGGAGTTAAACGTCCTATTTTCGGCACCAAGTGGACATCACCAGCAACTCCAAACTGTCTTTGTCGGATTTCAACTTTCATACGTTTTTGTACGTGCAAACCAACGATTACACGATGGAACTCGTTTTGTTTTCTCGTCCAAACGACTATACATTTCCCTTGCCAGTCTCTCGTCCCGCACAACTAACAAGCAAACATCGCTGGAAATTCCCGATGGGCCAACACTGGGTTCCAATCCAAACCCTGGTGGTCATAGCGCCAGCGGCCTATTCCATCGTCCAGTTGGTGTGCGTTTGTAGTTTGAGGGTTTGGGGTGGGAGTGGGGGCGTAAACGTTGCGCCATAGCGTCTATCATTCAGTCACGTGACGTGGTTTTGGTTACCCGCTTGCGCGTGACAAGGAATGGGGTCACGGTTGCTAAGTGGGTAAGACGCTGGTTCGCTAGTCTGGAGGTCTCTGCATTGCCCGAGAATGTTCATCCAGATTTCCCGGTGTGGTTCCCCGTTGTCAGTCATACAGGACGGGGGGCCCGACAAGGACAGCTGTCTAGTCATTCAGATGGGACGAAAAACCGGGGTCCCGTGCACGTAAACATTAAAGATTCCTTGACAGATGGAGAGGGTATAAGAGTAGGGTGTTTTGTCGCTGTCTGGGCAAAATTTCTCTCATAGCACACTGAAGGCCTATGGCGCATGTCCGTCTTTATTAGCCCAGTTCGGGGCAGAACAGTAGGACGTTAAACCCTCCTCTCGCTCTCTCTCTCTCTCTCTCTCTCTCTCTCTCCGATTTGTACACAAATGTATAGGACGTCAAAACATATTTTATTTGAGTCGGTCAGTCAGCTGGATGTCTATTTCCATGGCGTCCCTCTATTGTTATCAACACGTCACATATCTTACAAAGATCACACCGCTCTGAATCAGAGATTTACACAAGTTTAAAATATATGTTTTTTATTTAAATTATAATCCCTGTCACATTGTAACAGTTTATAGAAACAACATGAGATTTATTTTTAAAACTTTAGAATGATAAATTGTGTAACATAATATACATTGTCAGTAATGGAAGCATCTTTCGCCAGATTAAACCCTAGAGAGGGAGAGAGAGAGGGGGGGGGGTGAGAGATCAGAGAGAAAAAAGGGGGTTTAACGTTCACTCAACACAAGCTAGGTCATTTCGGGACTAACATGTTGTTTTTAATTTTATTTCAATAATTTGCTTGCGCGTAGGGGTCTTTAGCAGTGGGAGGAAACCGGTGGACCCAGAGAAAACCCACGAGGCTGGACAGGCGACCCTACTCCTTGTCACGTACAACCGCCAGTTGACTCAATGACATGCTTAATGATACAGCACGCACGTGCTAACCATTCAGCCATCCACCCACATCCGTAGAAAACTATAGTCATCGTTCTGTTCACCTTGATATTGACATACATAATTTTGGGCTTTTTCACGGGAAATTGGACGGCAATTTCTCTAAACATTTTGTCCAACATTAAGGCCAGGCCGAAAGAGATCCAACATTAAGGCCAGGCCGAAAGAGAGAAGGTGCAGTCGATCCATTTGTTTAATTGTTTTATGTCGTCATAGCCGGTATTCGTTCCGAGAAAAAATTGAGATCAGTGCGAGTAAAACCATTTCAGTAATTAAACATACATTATTATAATGTACAAATATGTCTTTAGGCATGAAATGTTATCTTAATTATCAATTAGACAATAATTAACATGACAAAATCATAATCACCTCTCGATGTCATCGCTAGTCTGCGATATTTAATGGATTAGGATCCGATTTGCTGCTCATCTTTCATTTATTTTTTTTTAGTAATGATGATCGAGGCCGCAAATTCGATCGCTAAAATCTCGGTTCATAGTGGACCAATTTGACTGAAATTTTCAGCAAATTCCTTTTACATAATCTAGTTTTTAACTATTATAATGAGAACTGCCAGCTGTTTATCTAATTTAAGAAATAAAGATTGTTGAATATTAATGTATTGTTTGGTCTTGGTGCTTTCGGCGGCCCAGTGTAAGGCCCGTCTGTGGCAATTTTCAAGATTTCTATTCTGTGTAGAAAATGATTCCCACGTGTTATCTCTACGATCTGTTGACGTCATAGTTTATTTACAATCATCCATTCATTACGTCCCATTCGTTATATTATAGTAAACCTACATTAACTTCAATACACAACAAAAAAAAAAAAAGAAATCACAACGAAGGCTTGTTTCTATATCTTGTAACATTATGTTCATGAATCACCATTAAACTCTAATTTCATTTAAAGGGACAATAACACTCTTGCTGGCTTGGCAGCTCCAGAAAATAAATAATAGCCTTATTCTAAGTACTAGATGTTTAAGTGTCCTGTAAATTATCCATTACATCCAATTTTACTTGTACAGAGGATTCGAAAATATTTTAAAATCCAAGTATTACGTTAGGCTTTTCAAATCATTTAGTTGAATTTTTTAAATCAGGTGTGTTAAGATGAAATTTGTATCATCAATTAATTGGAATATTGTAAAATAATACAAGATTGGGACATATTATTCAGTGACAACAAGTGTGGTGTTGAGCCTTTAAATAAAATAATAAACTCTTTCATTGGAGTGCGGTTTAATGAAATATGGGATAATCGTCCTATTTATCTACACCAATCGGGACAAAATATCTATATATTATACAAATCATAAGATCTGTGTCGAGGTTTCCATCCGAGGCACGCACTTGACAAAGAATAGAAATAAAATGGGTTTAACGTCCTACTCTTCTGCTCCGAACTGGGCTAATGGAAGACGGGCATACAGTGACGCTACGGCCTACTCTTATATCGAATTCCAACTGACAAGGTTTCTTTTACGTGTACGCCAATAGGAACTCAGTTTTTCGTCCCATCCGAACGACTAAACAGCTAATCTTGTGACAATGGGAAGGGTTCTCTGGTTTCCTCCAATGGCTAAAGACGAATTATTGAAATAAAATTGAATCATATGTTAGTCCCGAAATGACCTGGTTTGTGTCGAGTGGACGTTAAACTCCATTCTCTCTCGATAATGAAGACGGTGAAGAAAGAGAACGGACTAAGGTCAAGAAAAGATTAGCATTGTATTAAGTTGAATCAATATTTTGATTAGTCACGATACAAGCTCTTTCTTATTAAATTTACATTTCACAGTTTTTAAGTCGAGTAGGCCTATGTAGTGTTTATTAATTTCATTTTAATTTTTAACTGAAACTTGCTTTGAAAATTGAATTGGCTTTATCTAAGCAGTTTCAAACATTTAAAACTTCGCTCACAATAAAGTAATCTGACTGAAATTTGCAATATTCCTTTTTTATTTTAAACTATTATAGCGAGAACTGTCAGCTCTTTATCTAAATCTTACATAATGTAGGCCTATCTTTAATATTTTGATGGAGTCCCTGTCACCTCTTGGATATCTTATTTCATGTAAATTTCCTTTTTCTTTCGGATCTTATTCAGTTTATTTATCATTATACATTTGTTATTTTTCATATATTTTGCAATATTTTAAGAGTATGACATATTGCGGAAAACAAGCGCTCTATAAATCTTCTTAAGTATAAATAATATACTTCTCCATAATAAATTATACATTAAACGACGGCCTACGTGTAATGAACATACGATAATATCTATGCAGTACTAAACGACCTGATCGCACTAATTACACCATAAACTATCTCTCAACACTAGATGGTACTAGGTCATAGCTAATAGTCTCACTTAATAATATGCATCGATCTATCCTTGAATTGGTATTTACGCTTTCGGCCGCTTCGCGAAATTAAAAAAATCAGGGTTTAACGTGTTAGTTTTCGTCATCAACTCTGAATACGCAAAATGAAATCAAATATGTTTATTTTAAATTGTATTTTCGTGATGACTGTCTAAATTCAATGCAGAATAAGCAGAAACCCCGCTGCCAGGACAGAGCTCCCCACCCCCACCCCCGCCCGCCCGCCGAGCACACTACATGGCGCATATACATCCGTCTCCACTGGCCTGGTTGGTGAAAAAACGTAGGACATTGAACCTCAATCAATTTCATTTCATAATAATATTTAAATCTCGTTGAAGTTGTCCAAAAATACCCTCGCACCCCCAGCAAAAAATAGGCAGATTAAGTATAATAAATAAACCGACGCGTTTCAAGGTGTATATTTTCCTATAAATAACACACTATATTATTTTTATAAAGTGAATTAAACCAAATTAATATTTAGAACTTCTTGGTCTGTTTAAAATTTCAAAACTTAAAAACGTGGAATAAAACGCTTCTAAGAAGAGCATCAAAGAAATAGGTAGCAACATTTAAATACGTATTACCTAAGAATACAAATTACCTAAATACAAATTATTTTTCAGTGGCTAATTTATATAACGAAATGGTGAATAATACGATCTAGACTCTATTTTGGTTTTTATTTGGGGGGTTGGGATGGCCTAGTGGTCTAGAGTGCCACGCTGGCCGGTCACCTCTGGCTTGCGGCTGTGGTTTCAAACCCTGGTGTGAGCGTATGTGGCATGGAGATAGGGGCGCCTTCTCAACCTCGTGGGTCTCCTCCGGGCACTCCGGTTTCCTCCCACTGCTAAAGACGCCTATGTTAGTCCCGAAATGACCTAGTTTGTGTTGAGTGGACGTTAAAACCCATTTCTCTCTCTCTCTCTCTATCTGGTTTTTATTTAATAATTTCTTAGAAAATATAACCTACAGGGGGGAGAGAGGGGGGATTGAGTTTAACATCCGCTCGACACAAACAAGCTCATTTCAGGACTAACATATGGTTCAATTTTATTTCAATAATTCGCTTGCGTGTAGGGGTCTTTAGTAGTGGGAGGAAACCGGAGGATCCGGAGAAAACCCACGAGGTTGGACAGGCGACACTAGCCTACTCCTTGGCATGTACAACTTGGGAATCGAAACCCGGGCAAAATTTTTCTCATAGCACAATGCATGGTGAACGTCCATTTTATACAAGACAGTAGGACGTTAAACCCCATTTCATTTCATTTCATCATAGCATGAACTGGTTCCTTGGTAACGACAACACGTAGATCCGGGTTTCTTCCAACTCGAGGTCACAATAAACTGAATACAACTTCTCCGATAATGTCGGACAAAAAAATCAAAAACAACTGCGTATAAATAATTGCGTATGAGGATTATGGAGATATTTTGCCCTTTACCAATCTAGTAAATTTCGTAAAGGCACGGTTTTAAAATCAATAATGAAAAATCACCTAAGAGCAAATTTGATTTGAAGATTTTAAGCAGCGGGGTGTATATTCAACCAAATCAGTTAAATTTAAAATAAAGTTTAATGACAAGTCAGCATCACACTGTGTAATATGACACCAAACAAATAATACTATCTGCTATCCAGTCGTTTACAGTTATATTCCACCTTTATTTCCTATATCATATTGGGGGGGGGGGGGGCGAATGGTTATCGTGTGCGTGGTTTCGACAAGGGGTGGGGTCACCTATCCAACCTCGTGAGTTTTCTCCAGTTCCTCTGGTTTCCGTCCACCCATATACGCACAAGTGAATTATTGAAATAAAATAAAACCATATGTTAGTTCCGAAATGATCTAACCCAACCCTGTTTGTGTCGAGAGGGCCTTAACCCCACCCCACCCTCCCTCCCTCTCTCTCTCTCTCTCTCAAACTCACCCCTTTATTTTCTACCAAATAATTATAAAATTATATCGAATACTATCACCAGTTCTGTCCGACCCCGCCCTTTCCTTCAGTATGTTTACTGTAGTTTTAATATAAATTTTTTAAATCCAGTTTTAAGGTGTTTAATTGTACTGGAATGGTTCATTAATCGACTAAAAAATCAGTCAATTAAATCAGCTGCTTGCTTCAGACATAACATTATTGTTTTCTTTTCAATCATTACACTAACTTTCACAAGACAGCGCGTAGATTACGTGATTCTGTTTTCATAGTGACGTAGATTTTATCTTTTCATCCAGGTAAGCATGTCACCAGAACTGTTAATTCTATGTCACGTGTTATTTCTGTCGCCTGGCCCGGGTTTACTATGTGTGGGCCCTGGGCAGAACTCATCTGTAAGCCCCTAAATTTATAGAACTGTTGTACGGGGTCCCACACACGACGGCCCCTATATACATATTGTACGGGGTCCTTGTGGTTTTCAATAAATTATGTAACGAATACGCCGTTATACGATGTCATGCTGTGTGACATATTACATATTAGTTTTAGTAATACCCGTGGGACCTTTTGGCCACTGACCATTGGAAAATCCGGCCCGAGTAGACCCGCTAATATCATATAACGATTTATACCATCTGGGACACAGAAAGATTAAAATCGGGGCTGGCATTTATATTTTCTCGTTATTTAAGGTTGACTGAGAGTGAAAACAAGCGTACACAGGATCCATTAAAAGATAAAACCATGATTTCTATGATGTCCGTGATATTAATTACACCACGAACGTTTCATCCAGACCGTAGCCTAATAGAGTCGGATGTGTTTAATTAGGTAGTTCCTTACCTATAGAGAGTAGTAGAGTTCACCAATATTTACATCAACACGACTGGATCCAGCTACTGTCCTTCACGTGTTCCTGTTGTCCACTACGCAAAAACACTAAATCACATGAACGTTATACGATGACCTGCGCCAACACTAGCTTACGATACGTTGTACAATAACACAGATAGCCGATGTTTATACACTGCCCGATTGTCCAATTTGTGTGTTGAGAGATCGCCTATAAATAGAGATCACTAGCTTATGGTAACACTAATAATATTATATTACTAAGCAGGCGATGTTACGTTGTTACCTAAACGCCGTGTGTATATACCGATACACCGCTATACCTATCAACCTTGCCGGATCAATGAATCAGTGACGTCATCTTATAACGTCGTTTGACACCAATGGGCCGTGAATAAGTTCCAGCGTAGATATCACCAGTATGGCAATATGTTGATAACTTCAACAACACATCTGTTTTCAAATATCGCCATCTATTAGACCAATATACTTGTCGTTAGCTTTTAGGGATGGATAAACGGTTGAGTGGCGGGTTTAAGCGCGCGCTAACCAGTATTTATTTTGTAGTTTTGAAGGGTTGATGGTTTTAGCAGACTTGTGTTGTTCAGCCGGAAAAGCCTCAACATAACGGTTATTCTAAGATTATAGAAGTGTTGTAATTATATATAAATAAAGCAATGGGAGGCCACATGGTCGTATATAATAGTAAGAATATGGATATATCTAGATAACCTATTTTATTTAAATATTTTTGTATCTTTCGCTTTATATCTATGTGTTGTGTTTATACCATGTAAATAAACCGCGAAAAATAAATACATGTGAAGTAGATTCAATCAAATGAGATATATCACGGCTCTGTGCAGCCGCTCGTGTTCCAACGGAGAGAGATGTAGAGAGGCGTGGGGTTTAACGTCCACTCGACATAAACTAGGCCATTTCGGGACTAACATATGGCCCAACTTTAATATGTTAAATAATCTATTTTAGTATAAATATTAGAGTCGTAGAAAATATAATATATTCCTTGAAAAACCCTCAAATGATGCCTACAGAAATCAAATGAAATGTCGAGTTTAACGTATAATTTCTGCACCGGCTGCAATGGGCTATTGATAACAGGCATACGCCATACAGTGTGCTATGGGGGACATTTTCCTCGAACAGTGGCGCTACGACCATCTCTTATCTTGAATTCTAACTGCCAATTTACGACCACCCGAATGTATGCGCGGAACCTTGGGTTTTTGTCCCACCGAATGATTATACGGTGTCCGTTGTCCCTTGCCAGGCCCTCCGTCCTGCACAACTGACCAATAGGAACCGATGCACACAGACTTTTCTTTCGCGTTAAACGGGTAAATAAAAGGGAAACAGATCGCCTGAAACCATTGAAACGTGTCTTTTCTATATCCTAAAGAATATATACTATGACAAGCAAGTAACGTCTTGAGCTTCTGGATCAACGTCAGGGTTGGGAAAGTAATAAAACCTTCTAATTTTCTGGATGAACCTTTCGTTGTTTCATCCGAACAGTTGTCTCCTTCTCTTTGAGAGAATCTCTATCTTGCACCACTCACACACTGGTGAAACAGACTGGGGAATCCCGAAGAACTTTGACCGAAACTGTAATCGAACCCAAGACGTCATACTCACCGAACCACTGTGGACCCCATTACGTACGTATAGGGCTTGAACCCTACAGGTCTTGAGACCAGCAACCCGCCACCCACCAACCCTGTGGATTTTCAATGTAAGAATTTTATTACGGCAGTTAAATAATATTATATAGGCCTACCAACGATGCCATTATTAAATATGTCCAATGAGATGTTAAAATCAACACTATATTTTTGATGTGTATAAAAATCGGAAGTGGTTATATTCCCGCCTTTTGTTTCAAAACGTGACGTAATTCTATAATTGTGAAATCGACTTTCGATACAGCTTCCTATTTCGATGTAACATTAGGTGACTTTCTTTTACACATCTGCCCTGATTATTGAAAAATTCACCCACACTTGCAGATTGCAACAAAATTTTTATCTAATGTCCCCACTTCCTTTTATTTTAGAATTTTCGGCACGACTTTTCACGTTATCGCTCCATGACAACCAGGATCTAATTAGTGGAAAACTAATACATCTTTCTACCAAAATTCTGAGAAGACATAATTATAAATTTACCCACAAACAATTGCATACCTTGAACGTTTAAAATTGTAAACATATTATCATATTGATCTGATACGGGGATCAACGGCGACACGACCTATTCTTATATCAAATTCCAATATCAAGGTTTATTTTACGTCTCTCCTTATAATGTCCCTTGTTATGCACCACTGACAACTTCACGGAAATTATTCTGTAAAATACCCGGAAAACTTCTCCGTTAATAACGGGACTAAAATCACAAATCCCGGTATCTTTTGATTAGTGACCACGTGATGTTCACACCCGACTTCATATAGCCCGGTTGGTGCAGACCGAATAGGGCATTAAACCCAATTTCATTTCATAATTTCTGCTGAGTAGGTGAAATATTTTGTTATTGTGTTAAAGATTGATTATTGTTTTAATATCATCACCATAATAGTCTATTAATAGTAGTTTATGTATTTTACCTTATTTCATAATTATTCTAAAACTTGTGTAACGTTCACCATGTATTACGAAATTCGGGACGTCGTTGATAAGGTGGTTTATAGACAGGCCCGGATCCAGGATTTTGTCGAGAGGGGGGGGGGGCATACATTGGAGCGAAGGGTAATATGTTACAACCCTGGATTGCTTGGGCTGAGACAATGCGTAAATCATGTTTATATCATCTATTAAAGAGCAGATATGTGAACTACAACAGTAACAAAGCAAACGAAAATGAAATCAACTATGACGATGCCGATTTATAAATTCTGATTAAAACACGATCCTATTCCGTTTGTTTTAATGGTTCACATTCCGCTTTAAATATCTACGGAAGACACGTTGTGTTCACGCCTTTACGAGGTGGAAAATTTAGATATAACCTGCCATGGGCTTCCTAGCACTACGGAAACCAACATACCCAATATAGATTATAATTTCTTAAACTAAATCGAAATTTAGATCTATATTCAATCAGTTTCGATTTTGAAGCACTGTTGTAAAAACAGTATAGCTCTCTGGGAAGAACCAGAATATAACATTGTATTTCGGACTTGTATTCCCTCCATTGATGTTCAATGTCACGACCGATATATTAAAAACATGTGGGTGTAATTTATCAAGTGATATGTAATCTATGATATTGTCAGGGGTGCTAACACATTCGGTGTTGACAGTTACAGTGTCTATAGTCGTTCGGTGGGGCGATAAACAGCGGACCACCCGTGTGCACGTAAAAGAACCCTTGACGATTGGAAATTGAAGAAGGGTAGGAGAAAACTCCGCTGTTCGGGCCAAATTATCCTGTATGGTTTTACACACGCAACTTCCAACCATCAAACTCTCTATACCAAGATAGAAAAAACGCGATCATGGGTTAAAAACACGACAATTAAAACGCCAATTGGCGTATAATATTATGACAGTCTCTGATCGGACGAAGTTACTCTCATTGAAATCAAATATTGGGCCAAAAAGAGAAAGAGAAATGGGTTTAACATCCACTCGACACAAACTAGGTCATTTCGTGACTAATATTTTGCCAAAAGCCACAAATCGCGGTATAAGGCGTCATAAAAAAAACAGTACAAAATAATACTGGGCGGATCCACAACGTTAAAATGGATGTCGCAATGTCGGAAATAATGAGTTTAATATTTAAAGTAGGTTTGTGATATTAAAGAAATTATTTTACCAACCTGAACCCTATTTCTCGAAATCTTAACTAAAGATAAAATCCAAATTAATTTAGTAGATACTTCAATTTTGATTGGCTAAGCACTAAAATCAATCTATTATTATCCAATCACATTACTAAAATTTGCATTTTATCTTATTAATTAAGATTTCGTGAAACAGGCCCCTGGTTATTTTTTAATATTCCCAAGAACCTTCCTTCAAATTATAATTTTAACTCATCGATATAAATCAGTGGATGTCCTGCGAGTCACTGCGGAGTTATTTCCCTTTAATGCAACCGCAGTTTTATTACACCTTTCTACTGTGCCTGTAATTCACGCGACTATGGGAGCTTGTAACATGGAGAGCGGGCCCGTAGCAAGCAAGAAAAACAGGGGTGGGTGAGGGTTTGGGGACGACGGGGATTCTGGGGCGCCGATGTACGGAGTTCTAACGGTCTAGCCCCCTCCCCCCCCCCCGCCATAAAAAAAAAATATTTGGGAAAAAAGCTGTCCACCTGTTCATATGAACATTATAAAATTTTGAAGGAATGAATACGGCTTTGGCGTACCTATATTAATTTATGAGAAAAACAAAAAGTTCGGAATCGGGTGAAGAGTACGACTTTTTTTAATTTTGCAGATTATCACGCCTTTGTGCATATTTTGTGATAAGGCGCCACACAATTCATGTCATCATGATCGCCCTCAGGGGATAAGACTCCCCACAGACCACGCCGTTTAGGGCGCCCATGAATCAAGTTAGTTGTGGACTGTGGTGTTAATCGTGTGATTTTTTATGAGGAGCCTCACCATAGATAAAAAAAAACAAAGTGGCATTGGTTGGACGCCTCGCCAATCTTATGTTGGCTTCGTATTCCGTCCAATAGAAAGGGGGCTAGTTCCTTTAATGGGTGAGCCAATTTTTTCCACTTTTTATTAGCCGTGGTCTCGGATTTGGATTTAATTGGATTACAAAAAGGCAAATCAAAACAGAGACTAACACTGGGCTATCTTTGACCATAGCCATAACCCGCTTATCGTTTTTTAATTCATCGATCATTTATCTTAGTCTTTGTCATTTGAGGGCTGATGTCAGAATGCACCAAATTGAATCTAATTAACCAAATTTTTCTGGGGGAGGGCCCCAAACCCTTCGTTAATCGGTTGAGCGCCTTTGGCGCTGGCGGCGGTGGAATTAGTTAAGCAATTATCAAACCTAGACCCCCCCCCCCCTGCAAAAAATCCTGGATCCGCGCCTGAGGCATTCACCTTTCACAATCTTGTCATTTACTAGGAATTCAAAATCCCCCAAAAGATAATTGAAATGTTAAAATAATCTTGAAAGACCATGTAATGAAAACGATTTTAATCACAGACTTACACGTACTTGTAAACGATAAATAACCTTGAAATCAATAGATATAGAATTACTGGTCTGAAACCTAAATTATGGAATGAGTTGTCTTCCCATAGGTGTCCATTCTATTTTTCTGACCAATCATTGACAGAGTTTGTATGCCACGTGACATTGCAAGCGCGAAGCTAAAACTTTGCAGACATAACCTGACGAAACCTTTTGTACTTTTATGGAGAAAACGATAAAAAAATAATAATTAGCTAAACAAAATGGCACTTGACACATCATTTCCTTGTTTAACTAACGACCAGATAGCCATGGAACAACGGTGAGTATTCAGAAAGCTAACATTTTACCCGGTAAATCGACAACAACCTGAAGAAGAAGCCGAAAATAAAAATGCAATGGTCAATGGTGAAAACTGAAAGGAAATGTCAACAAATATTATCTTCTCAACAACAGATTAAATAAATAAATAACGTACCGTTTATACGTCTAGACTCTCGTCAACTGAAATACCTTTAGTTGTTTTTTAACATCAGTAGACATAATATATTATATTTATACTGTTAGACATGTAGAATTGCACTCGAGTCTGAAACTGCTTCGTTAACGTATATATAAAATAGCCATGGCATGGCATCGGTTGGCATAGTTCATCTCTGAATTTGAACGTCGGTCTCATTACACTCACCCTGACCGTTCAGGGACTGGCCTATTCAATCAATGTCGAAAATAATTTGAACCCCAGTCAATTTTACTGGGCAACTTTTCACTGCGAAACATCGGAGTGTCAATTGACGTCTGTTATTCTGTACAATGTAAAGGAACATCTTAGTGACAAAATAACACCTTGCTTAGTGTTGTTTCGCTCATATGAGCGAAACAACACGCTGTTTAAAATACGTCTCCTCCTATCAATCTATCCTTTCGCCACCATGACACAGCGTGTTGTGATGCTCATACTGACTAGCGAAATGAGCAAGGTCTTATTTTCTCACTGAGATGTTCCTTTACACTGTACATGCGGCCACACGGAGTGACACCCATCGTTTAGCAGTGAAAAGTTTCCCAGTAAAATTGGGGGTCAAATTATTTTCGACATTGATTGAATGGGCCAGTCCCTGAACGTTCAGGGTGAGTGTAATGAGACCGACGTTCAGAGCTGAACTACAGTTGGCACGATTTATCCCAATCCACCATTATTTTTTTTTTTCTTTTTTGATAATAGTTTATATCTATAGTTGATAGTATACCACAGCCATTAATATGTGGAAATGTAATTTTTGATTTGTAAAAATGTAGCATTTTTATTTCATAAATGCATCTTCTTGAAATGCTAATCCCAAGCAAACAATTTCGTGGGATTAGCATTTTCAGGATGCATTTATGAAATAAAAATGCTACAATATACAGACGATTACATGTCATTTCGGTCCCGCGTCATTTCGGACTTACGACATTTCGGACTCCAAAAAATATGGCCTCGACGTTTCGGACTCGGATATATGACATTTCGGACTCGGGTATATGAAATTTCGGACTCGGGAATAAGATGGAATGAAAGGTTGAACACAACTGTCAAATCAATACAAAATACGCCGTGGCTATTCTTAATAGCCCAACAAAAAATAACTTACGGGTTAAATTACATAATTTAGCCTACCGCTCGCCATCAAGTAGGCCTTCGGCGTGGAGTCGTGCATCACGAACCTACACGACAAAATTTCCAATGTTGAGTGTTTACGAAAACAACGTTTTACTTCTTTATACATGTATTGCTGCACTGATGAATTTATTAGGAATAGGCCAATTTAAAACACGAAAGAAAATATTTATTAACATGAAACACGTGGTTAGAAAAGGCTCCACCAAACGATAAAACATTAGTTGCACTTACGGTTCTTTGATAATCATCGTTTCCCGTAAAAGTAATGTATTTGTTTAAATCCAATAATATGCTGATGAATTTATTGAAAATGACCCACACAAAAACAAAAATTTACACGACATGCACTCTTTTTACAAGTCTCTAGAAATTGTTAACGATAACCCGGTGAGCTGCACGTTGACATGCATTCCTCCCGCTTGGCAATACCAATCGATAAATTTGTGCGTACCTACAAAGCAAAGTGTTTCTGAGGAAAATATTAGAAAAAGCAACGAGCAAAGCGGGATAATTAAAGCTGATTAACCGATAATCCCGATGTTATTGTAGTATGTGCAAAGAAAGCTTGCGGTTCTTTGGTGGATGATGAAAAACGTGAGTTGTCAATCATTGATAATGGCGGCCGTGTGTTGATTGCAATTATTCCGTTTCACCAAAGAAAAACATTAGCAGTGATCGATCAATCAAGCTCGTTTAATTTTTGACAAAAGAAAAAGAATGAAGTATTACTAAATATACACAAATTTTATTTTTCAACAATATTTTATTGCCAAGTTCAATACTCGCCGATGAAACAAAAGAGAACTAGCAGTGTTCATCGCGACATCAACAATCGCTGATCAATTAAATAAACTATCAGTCTCACTTAAAACGAAAAAACAAACAGCTGTACTATTACACAAATTTTCTACATTAATTTAGTTATTAATCAGAGTCCGAAAAGTCGCTTGACTGAGTCCGAAACGACGCCAAGTAAGTCCGAAAAGTCGCCAGACTGAGTCCGAAACGACGTTTGTGTTGAGTCCGAAATGACGCGGGACCGAAATGACGTGCTACCATACAGACACAGTCACAAGTTATATCCCCTGGGATTTTTGACCCAAGAACACTCATATGATTTAATTTGAATTTGCAACTTAACATATGTAAAGAACTGGTGTAGCTAGTTCAGCTCTGAACGTAGGTCTCATTACACTCGCCAGTAACACGTTCAGGTCCCGTGCCATTCAATACATGTCGAAACTGGAATCTGCCCCAGTAAATTTTACTGGGCAACATTTTACTGCTAAACGGCCGCATGTCAGTCCATGTGAACGCCTGAACAATGTAAATGAACATCTTGACTCTAATATAATATGTTGTATATTAATGTTTTCAGATTTAACTGTGTTGTGTGTTTATGTCCAAGATTAAAGATGGTCTATGGTATATGTCAACATAGAGTTTGTGTCGAATGTTTATATGGAGAAAATGGTGCTATCAGATTGAGTATGCTCAAATGTCCAATTTGTCAAAATTCAAATGTTTTTCCACCATGGAAGTAAGTTTATTTTTTTTTATGACTGGATATGGAAGAACAATTTAATGGGACCTGACAGATGGTGGCTACTAATGATCTAGTTCATATACCTGGTATTTTATAACATGATTAAAACGACAAAGTGAATTGAGGTTTAACGTCCTAGCGCTCAGCACCGACTGGCTGATGAAAACTTGCATACACCATACAGTGTACTAGTACTATGATGAAGGAAATTTTGCCCTGGCAGCTACATTTTATACAGCCTACTTTTATGTTGAATTTCAACTGCCAATGGATCTTAATATGCACGTCGATGTGTGTAGTGATCTTGGTTTTTCAACCCAACCGAACGGCTAAACAGCTGTCCTTGTCAGATGCCTTTTCCATCGCCAATGACAAGGGGAAACCATGCCGGAAAATCAAGGTGAACTTTCTGGGTTATTTGTCCCATCCAATTCCGAAGGACTAGACAGCTTTGGTCCTGGAAGAATTATAATTTTTGCCTCGAAAGTGATGAGGAATTGTGAATATTTGAAAGCCATGGTTTATTTTAGTTTTACGCATTATTGTTTCAGACCAGATATTCTAGAAGATACGGTAGAATTACAGAAATGTCTCGGTATACAACAATGTGGTAATTGTGGTATGGAATTATGGAGTTGGGAACTAGAAAATCATGAAAGGTACGTCTAGAAACATGTTTAGAGGTGGGGGTGGGGGATGAATGGTTTAACACATGCTAGGGTGCCCCACGTGCCTACTGAAAAGTTGTACTAGACACGTTGAATATGCACGCTTTACTTGGTTCACTACTACTAATTTTCTGACAGTCTCGCACACTAGTTGAGTCTATAAATAGCAACAGCCCGTGGAAATTCTAAACACACTGGTAACTATTACAGTCGTAAAAAATCTATTGTTGACGATTCTGAGTAGCAGTAATATTTATCGTTTTGGTTATTACGGCATCTTTAGAAATTACGTTCGTTTTATTTTTTAAATTGCTTTATCCTTCGCATAACCGTTAGAAGCGACATATTTTGGTTTAGTACAAATAATATCTATGAATAACTTGGGTTGTACAGAATCATGATACCAGCAGCAGTTTCGTTTTACTTTTACAAGGTTAGAAAAAACAATTGTTGAGTCAACACTGTGTGTTATTTATAAATTCGATTTCTTGTTCCAGCTTTCAGTCACGTTTCGTAAAAAGTAGTCTGGATTATCCCGGCCTGTCAATCAGACGGAGAATGGTCGGTAGGCTGGTGAAGTGAGACTAGTTTCAAAACAAGGGCACGTAACCTATTTTTTACTCGAAAGTGTCTGGATGTTATGGACGACGCTCCGAACCATTTTTCAGTGTATTATTTATGATGTTTAAATGGTCATAGCTTATTAAGTTTAACATGACCGTTTATTTAGTGACTATAAATTTGTGAAATAGTTTTAAGACATGTTATATATATAAATATTGTGGTGTAATTGTTTAGCTATTTGGAGATATTTATATATGGTGGGGCACCCTACACATGCATGTTGAATACTAAGGTCTCAGAAAAACCCACAAAGGGAGTTTTGTGGTTGAATGGGTTAACCCATGCACGTTGGATACTAAAGTAGGGGTCGCCTTCCAACCTAATTGGTTTTCTCTTGGTCCTCCAGTTTTCTTCCGCTGCTAAAGACCTCTCAAGTAAGAGTACTATTGAAATGTACAAATGTAATTGAACGATATAATAGTCAAGAAAAATTGAGTTAATCTCTCTCTTCTTCACATGTCAGTCCAGAAAAATTCAGTATCTTTCTTCCTCGCATGTCGTAAGTTATGAAATACTGTTCTGAAGACATAAATTTATAAAGGTCACAATTCTGTTTCTACTGTAAATGACATTGAAAAAAAATGTTTCTTGAAAATATTAAAGAATTTTCTACCGTAATTGTGTGTCTTAGTCCAATGTCTCCAGTCAAGGCACAATTTTCTGAAGACTGCTGGAATAAATCGAACTGAAAGTACATGTCATACATCTAAATGTAGTACCATACCTAATTGGACAGTTTGTATACTTTTGTACAGATGTTGTGTTTTTCAAGGAATAAATTTTGTTGTTAATTTGTGCATTGATCAATTTAACCAATTTACTTTTACTTTTCAGTGGCTGTTTAAAAAAGAAATCTATACCAAAAACTCCTACAACGAATAGAAAAATGAGATTTCTGTCCAAAAGTGTTTCTAAACGTCGGTCATCTGATGACGCTACTAGTTCTTCAAGGCAGTTACGTAATCGCGCTGGAACAAGCATGTTGTCACGACTACGGTCTTTCAGAAAGTAAAAAGATACGGTATAATTATTGACATGTTTCAGAAAGAAAAGAAATTGTATTGTGTGGATTTGGTGAATGAATTTTGCAGCGTTGAATACATGTATGTGAATGAAGTTCCTGTAAATGCAGCGATGAATATGTGTGAGTGATTATTCCGGATAGTTTGTACATAGAATTATTTATATATCCTGGCCTGTTTTCAGACTCTCACCCAGCACTACTCTAATGACTATTATAAAAGACTGATAATTAAATCTTTTTCAATTTGAATAAATATCCAGTGATTACGAAGCCTTCTAGCCCTATGAAACAAGTTTGTCAATCTGACAAATAATCTTAAGTAACATGTTGACTACCAGAAATATAAAGTTTGATATTTTGTCCTGGAAGATAACATTTGTACTGTGGATCAGAACGTTGTGCGGTTATTATTGATGAAATTAAAGAATCACCAGACCAGCCAAACAGGGAAAACAATAAGACAATATCCTGTGTATAGAACGCTGACTATTTTGTTTTCTCTGAAGACATCTGAAAGATTGATGTATACAGAACTATGTTGAGAATTGAAAGTTTATCTTTTACTGTGACTCAAACTAACAAATTATGGCTAACTTATTACATGTATTACTTGTATATCCTGTTTGACTGCGTTTTCAATTTTTGGTCAAATAGACACAAATAGATAAAATATATAATTAAATCAAACAGACATTGTATTAATTAAAATGTTTTATTTTAAGTGGCATTGCCTCCTTAGTTTGGGTTGTTCATTGGGTTAAGGCATGCACACTATGTCAGACTCCTCCCACTGCGAATTATTGAAATAAATTTGAACCACGTTGGTCCTTCAATTACCTAGTTTGCCTTTAGTGGACATACTTGTAAAACTCAATTTCTCTCTCTGTTTGGTTTGGTTCTTTAAAAACAGTTGTGTATGTCATGAAATGTACAAGTAGCCAGCTACATGTTCTTTAGTTGACATTAAGTAAACAAAGCAACCTTTCTTAACCAAAAACTCTTGTTCTATCACTCTCTGTAGTTGAAATTAGAAATGAGCCCATATGTGTTCCATTGGTTTTACAGATATTAGATGTTGACATTGAAACATTATCTATCTGCGATACAAATACACTTACTGTTGATGAAAATTATATAGAAGATATTTGTCGTTTTAGAGTGAATAACATATTTTATTTTATGACTTTACAATCATTTTAGGTAAAACAACGTGGACTACTTTGTCCGCCAGTAGAATAATACTTTTATTTCACTGATAAAACGTGGTATTCCACTACTGATCATAAAATAAAAAATATTACCCATTAAATGCCTCGAATGTCATAAATTATGTAGATTTTATCCTGGTAATCAAACCCAAACGTGATGTTTATTAAAGGAATAATTTAGTCATGGTTGAAAATAAACACATCTATTGAGAACTCAATTATTGTTGTATGATTATTTAATAAAGTATGATCCAGACTATGATGAGTTATTGAATGTTGATTGAAATATAAATCTAGATTTATCGACACCAGGCCTTAAATCTCTAAATTAATCCATATCAGGCCCTAAGTTCACAAAGCACAGGCCCGGAGTTCAACTTTCAATCACTGTTGATGAGAAATACGTATCTTTGATCTTATTGATGTATTTTATACATTAAAATAAAGTTTATAAAGAACAATATTTTAGTTAAAATAAGGCAAAAAATTTTGTCCTTTTCAAAGATACATGTGAATGTACATGTATGACTGAATGATTATTTATAAAATTTATAAAGTATAGATTACATTTTATATAGTTACATAGATGTAGTTATTTATTATCCAGATTAAGTATTTATTTTAACCTGAGAAAGATTTACATCAATGTACTTGTAGCTTCTTTGTAAAGAAAATCTAGGAATTAATTAATACAGTAGATTGTACATGTATTTACTTACAATGTACATAATACATGTGATATGTATTGAAGTTAATTTGATATAAGAGTAGACCATAATGCCAAATTTTCCCTTGTAGCACTCTGTATGGCCTATGCTCGTCTTCATTTTCCCTGTTACAGCAGAACAGTGTGAAGTTAACCCTGTTTCATTTTGATTCTAGCTTCAAATGTTATGTACATATTTATACACATGGCAAACCCACAATAAACTCTCTAAAGTCTAGATCATCAGATGGCAGAGATTTAAATGGATTAAAACATTTGTCCAGTACCCTTACTATGCTATTAAGCAACGCTACATCTTCCAATGTTCGTAACTTCACTCAGAATAAAGTAATTTGAATCAGAATCTATTTTTGAACTTAACAAGAACGGCCAACTTAGCTAAATCTTACATAGATGTATCTTTCGAATCCCCGTTTGTACGTGGCAAGGAGTAGGGTCGCCTGTCCAGCCTTGTGGGTTTTCTCCAGGTGCTCAGGTTTCCTCCCACTGCTAAACACTCTTTCTCGGAACCATATGTTAGTCCCGAAATGACCTAGTTTGTGTCGAGTGGACGTTAAACCCCATTTCTCTCTCTCACATGTATCTTTAAGTATGTGTATTGTGAGAATGTTGTGGTTTATGGTATCAGATTGGTATCGTTAAAGAAACTAATTGTTGTACATGTATTTTATAACAGTCATACGTGCATAATATTAATTTAGTAATTCTATGAATTTAACCGTTATTATTTGTAATATTTGAATAGGGGAAAAACGATATAAGTCACTTTTCAATGAATCCCAGTTATGGGTGCCATCTGAAAATGTCCGTCCATCGTACCCTTTATTTGACCTTAATTTGGCTGAAAAGTTGATGTCGGTTGTTGTACTGGTATAATAATTTGTATTAAGCATAGTTTTGAAGTTGTAATTAAACCCACTCGTCGTTCTGTTCACGTCGAGCATTCTCGTCCAAAAGTTTGTTTTGCCTTTTATGTAAAAAAGACAAAAATGTGACTTAGATCGTTCTTCCCCTGGACTTTTTGAATATTGCAAATAAAATGTCTACTTCTCTTTTAAAAATGCAGGTGCTGGATTATGTCTGTAATTTAAGTTGGTTAATTGATCGAAATATGTAGTAATGCTGTCATGAAGGTAAAACGTCTCTCATAAATTAAGAACACTGTATATTAGCTTTGTGTCGTAAAGGTTTGATGATAAAATCTCGTTTTATGTCTTGATGTTCATTTAATAATACAAAATGAAAATATCAAGATCTTTCTTTTTGATTGCACATATTCCATATATGATATTGTTGCCACTAATTCAACTGAATTAGTTTTGTAAATATGTAAAATTGTTCGTTATTTATTTGTCAAAAGTTTTGAGTATTTTTTTTCATAAACATTAACATCTATTTACATTGTCAATTTTCATAGAACAGGGCCCGGTTTCTCGAAATCTCGACTAAAGATAAAATCCTAATTTTAGTAGATACTTCCATTCTGATAGGCTAAGCACTAAAATCAATCTAAAATTATCCAATGAAATTACTAAAATTTTGATTTTATCTTAGTTAAAATTTCGTAAAACAAGCCCCAGACCTACATGTAAAAGGTCTGTAAAATAAAAATTTATTGATCAAATCAATCATTTAGTCACCTTTAACCCTCCCCTGTTATAAGTTCTTGTTTCTATGACAACTGGTAGTAATTTGGTAGAGATACAAATGTGCAATAACGTCCATATTTATCTTGTATTACAACCAGCTTACAATTACAATTTTCTTGTAAATAATCTACAGACCAAGGGCACTGGTTTTTGGACATATTCTCATTGAAAGTAATATTTATCTCCACTGATTATCGCCATGGTGAGGGCAACGCCCAGAATTGTAATAGATTGACAAGTCATGTCCAGTCAATGCATGCGTTGTAGCCGGAAATCTTCCTTTTCACTCGAATGTCACTATATTGGAAATTGAGAGAATTCACTACAGAATGTTCAAGTATATTTGTAGACCTCCATGTAAAATAATATCATTTTCATTCTGCGTTTAGGGACTGGCTGCATTTTTTTTCCATGCTGGTATTCTTTTTCATTTGAAGGATTTTGATTCCCGTGCCCACTACAATATCATGCAAGTCATCTGGTTCAAAAGGTGGTTCAGTTCAGTTCAATATTTACTAAGATATGAATTGAACATTTCTTGCAACATGCTTCCTTTTAATCGATTGAATTCAAGGTTGAAATTTTGGTTTTGTTAAATGTTGAATATTATCTTTAGTACAAATTAAGCCATTGGATATTGTCTGTAAAATGGAAATGAACATCATTGTCATTAAAACATTCATGAATGATTCATGAATTCTTGTGATACCATCCACAACCTTTCACACTCTTGAAGCCTTTCGTACAATCATCAGATGAATAAAAGACAATAAACCAATTACATTTTCTATTAAAGGTTTGTAACAACTTGTTTGTTTAAGGGACAGTGTCACTCTTGCTGGTTTGGCAGCTATATAAAATAAATAATAGCCTTATTCTACATTGTAAGTACCTACCTGTTGTGTAAATTATCCATTAAATGTATCAAAAAGATTATAGACTCTACTTTCTTTATTTCCTAATAATATCTATAGACACTATTTACCTCAAATCATCAAGTATTAATTTCTATTTATTCTTTGTAATTTGTCATAAATTCATTATCATTCAAGTTTTTGTGAATAAATATTTGGATTGAATTACATTATTGTGTTATCCCTGCTATTTCAATGTGAGAATGAGAGGATGGGTGTGGGTTAACATCCACTCAACTTAAACTAGGTCATTTTGAGAGGGACTAACATATTTATGGTTTAATTTTTATTACAATAATTTGCTTATGCGTTGGGAGGAAACCAGAGGACGTGGAAAAAACTCATGAGGTTGGACTCAAAGACAGACCTTTTGATACAGCGTGCATCTGCTAATCATTCGACCATCCAACCCCTGTGGTTTCGATCCCTGGTGTGAAGGTATGTGGCATCGAGATAGCGGCACCTTCTCAACCTCGTGGGTTTCCTCCCACTGCTTAAGTGCCATCCTTGCAAGTGTGAGTTTGTTCAGAGCAATACTTCATGAATTCTCCATGGGTTACATGTATCTACCATTCCAGTGTCATCCAAGATGTTTTCTTACCATTTTGATTAAAATACAGAGTTACATTTCGTTTTGTTTTTTTGTCCCCCGCCTGGGTTCGTCCGTCCGTCTGTCTGTCCGTCTGTCCGTCACACTTTTTGGGACACAATAACTCTCTTCCTAATTGAGCTAGAATGTTCAAACTTGGTGTATGTGTTTATTAGGTCAATGCCTTGATGGAGTTCAAAGATGAGCATTTTCCGCTTAGGGTAAGCAGAGATAAGCAATTTGATTGGTTGATGCTTTGGGACACGATAACTTTAGTTCTAATTAAGTGAGAGTGATGAAACTTAGTGTATAGTTTCATTACAGTAATACCTTGACTAAGTTCGATAAAATAAAATAAATGTGTGATTAATTAATATGTGTCTTCTATTTATTTTGGGATTTCGGCGGGGGACATCAGCCTCACTGTTGGCTTGTTATACTATCGATCGCCTACACTACGTGAAGATCTGACCAGTTGTATGGGGTGGTCGCTTTTGACCTGATGATGTCGGACATTGATTAATCTAGGGGTTTACTCACAATTCTGTGCAGAGCATGGCAAGAACTTGATATAACAGTCAGTTTCATTGGCTAATTCGTCACATAAACTAGAACGCCTGTTATATAACAACTCTTCCAGATCCTAGTGTAGTACAGACCAATAAAACGAAAATTTGAACAATAAAAAATTAAATGAAAGAGGAACTGTGGTTTAATCATATTGTTTAATTAGGAGATAATGCAGGATGTGGTGCCCGCGAGATCCAATTGTTGATTTTCTGACGCGGTTACCCCTGCTTGTAAATAGTGGGGGGGTTGGGATGGCCTAGTGGTCTAGAGTGCCGCGCTTCGAACTCTAGCTGGCCGGTCACCTCTGGCTTGCGGCTGTGGTTTCGAGCCCTGGTGTGAGCGTATGTGGCATGGAGATAGGGGCGCCTTCTCAACCTCGTGGGTTTCCTCCGGGCACTCCGGTTTCCTCCCACTGCTAAAGACCCCTACGCGCAAGCGAATTATTGAAATGAAATTAAACCATATATCTTGGTCCCGAAATGACCTAGTTTGTGTTGAGTGGACGTTAAACCCCATTTCTCTCTCTCTCTCTGTAAATAGTGGTGCCAGACTATCTGGCAAGGATTGGCATCTTATTGTTCGGGAAATTGGCGTGTACGTGAAAGAATCCTTGAAATAAAAGGGTTTGAAATAAAAGGGACTAGTAGGCTACAGCACAGCTGTCCAAGCGAAATCACCCTCATAGCACATTACACAAAAAGGAAAAAAAAAACATTTTATCAGCCTGACAAGGACAGCTGTGTAGTTGTTCGGATGGGATGGAAAAATCGAGGTCTCGCGTACACATTGGCATGCACATAAAAGATCCCTTGATAGTTGAAATTCGATATAAGAGTAGACCGTAGCGCCACTGCCTGGGCAAAATTTCCTTCATAGTACACTCTATGGCGTATGCCCGTCTACATTAGCCCAGTTCGGAGCAGAACAGTAGGACATTAAACCTCATTTCATTTCATTTTCCATTTTACTAGTCATGAAATGCCCATTGTGTTGGCGAGATGTTACAACAGAATCACGAACCAATGAGTTCATACAAAATATTTTCTTTTTATTCAAATCAGAAAAGATCATGGTCTACATAACAATTAACAATATTTAAAAGTTAAAATCAATGATTATTAAAGCTATACACAGGAATAATATCAACATTGAAACGCATGATTGAATAAAGAATATGTGTAGAAACCAAGTTTTGATTGAAATTAAGTAATGGAAATACTCTGATTTACCTCTTTCAACTTAATTCTACTGGACATTCAAGTCTCTGAATATTCACGCAAGCGTTTGCCATATCAATACATACAGTAAAAATGGGTTCCCTGTGGGGTTTTTTTCAGGGAATCCAGTATTTTTAGTAAAATTGGGTGTCTCATGTTTCCATTTATACCAAATATTCCATACTTTTATTGAATATAAATACTATTATGGGAATGCATCTTTAAGATTCCAAAGAATAGATGTATACATGCCCTTTAAACAACTTATACCTGACTATTACATAATAAGTAAACAAAATAACATGAAAACAATCCCAGTACATTTAGAAATATAAAAATCTTAAACAGGTTTTCTATGAACGCGTTTTGGGGACGTTTCTGTGCACGTTTTCGCTAGTTACATCAAACCAATCCCAGTACATTTGTATAAGACTAATATTTTCGACGGCGAAATGTGCACAAGGAATACGGGCCTTAGGGTTTAGGTTTGCCAGTTAATAATTCAACAAAGAATAAAGTTATATGCCTTTTTAATCAATTTTATACCAGAGAAGGCGAAGGTTTATCCAGTCAATGATTAAACGAAGATGTAAAATATGATATAATTTATGAAGTATACAAAACATCAAAAGTCTTAATAAACAGTTCAGCAGTTTGTTATGACAAATAAACCATATCACATACATTTCATATACTTTTTGGCAGAACAGAAATATGTTTGCAATAAAAAAGAATAAAAAATGACATATTTTACAATAAGACATTAAAACAGTTAGACCTTGTTAATTAAAGTCTAAGTGATGAACTTGGTAGATCTGACAGATTATTTTGAAAGAGAGAGAGAGAAACAGGGTTTAACTTTCACTCCTTGTCAAAACAACCCAGGAATCAAAACCATGCCAGCTGACTCAATGACAGACCTTATGATCTTAACTCCTCACCCCACAAAATTTTTTAGCTCTTTTGGTCGTAAAGACAGTTGGATGAAACCAGGTCACACCATTTTATTAATGAATTTTATACGGATGCTAAAAATGATTATGAGGGAAAAATCAAATAAGCAGACAAGCATTTGAAGGATTCTTTTTAATCCAATACACGAATCTCTAAAATGAACACCAATCCAAATAGTAAGTGCAGGAGGACCGCACTACACTAAAAACAAAAACCTATAAGATTAACCTGCGGAAAATATCAAATCAAGTGAATGGATCCGGGGGCCGGCGTAAGCGTCCACTGCGCTGTACAGTCCCGGGCCTGTTATGGTACAGGCTTCACTAAAAATGATTTGAAAAAAAAGAGGTAACAGAAATAATGCGACCGATCGTGACAATGGTCGTCTCTTCAATGGCGATAGTCTGCCAGTTGACGTCAGATGTTAGAACGTCAAACAATTTCAACAATAAGGGCGATAATCCGGATAGAATCTCGGAAAACGCTAAAATAATAAGTGTAGTGAGCAATCGGGAGCAAAACCCGACAACGAGAACATTCTGCAGTACGAGGGGTTAAAACTCTACTCTAATAGTAAGTGCAGGAGGACCGCACTACACTAAAAACAAAAACCTATAAGATTAGGGGTTGAATTTTGAAAACACTGTTGATATAAACAATCCAGCATCTCCTATATGAGTTGGGTTTTGTGGATATTTAGGTTTTGTTTTCTTAATTAGATACAATCTGATTCAAACACATCTATCCTATTTCGTTTGGTTTTTTATAGTTATAAATTTTATTCTTGTCTTCATAATACTAGGATCTGGAAGAGTTGTTATATAAAAGGCGTTCTAGTTGATGTCAGGAATTAGCCAATGAAACTGTCTGTTAAGCCGAGTTCTTGGCATGCTCTGTCTGATGTCATAGGGTCAATAGCCGCTCATAAAACCCCCAATGTGACCTGTCTGTATAACTGGTCAGATCTTCATGTAGTGTAGGCCATCGCAAAGTAAAAAAACAAAAAAGAAATATAGATCTGTTTTTAAATCAGATTGAATTGATGTAAAATAATGAATTGAGTACATTTTAGCCGTGAAATATTTGATATGAAATAAGGATGAGGTCCCTATATCTTATATCTGAGTATGAAATCCGCCAGTATTATATTATCTTAATATCAAGTTAGATTTGTAGAACGTCTGTAATCTACTTTAAAATTCTAGAATTTAATCAGAGAGAGAGAAATGGGGTATAACGTCCACTCAACACAAACTAGATCATTTCGGGATTAACATATGGTTTCATTTTATTTCAATAATTCGCTCGCGCGTAGGGGTCTTTAGCAGTGGGAGGAAACCGGAGTGCCCGGAGGAAACCCACGAGGTTGAGAAGGCGCCCCTATCTCCACGCTCACACCAGGGCTCGAAACCACAGCTGCAAGCCAGAGGTGACCGGCCAGCTAGAGGTTGAAGCGCGGCACTCTAGACCACTGGGCCATCCCAACCCCCCAATTTAATTAGAAATTCTCCTAAAACTTTGCTCACAATTCACCTCACAATTCACCCTAACCCTAACCCTAACCCTAACCCTAACCCAAGTACGGACAGTCTATGGGGTAAATTTAAGTAAACCTGTGTGTGAGACTTTGGCTTCACTAGGCTTAAATTAGAAATGCTCCGAAATTAGAACCTTGGTCCTGAAAGTTAACCCTTTAACACTTGGAACATGTAAATATTGACTACCCTTAAAAATTTAAGAGAAAAGTTTGTCTTTTTAAAAAATTTTTTGTAAATTGGGTTTTATAGTTCTGAAACTACTGCTGCATAGAGCGCCTCACACCACAAGTGTCACAGAACTATGATACATTCTTTAAATAATTCACAGCATATTTATAGTGCGCCCTTTCATATAACAGTTTCAGGGGCACTTTACAAAGTGACAATGTAATCATAAATAAACAATAAGATTATGGACACGTTAAAATTAAGGTGCTTGATAACTAAAAGAGTGCTGGCCATAAGAGACTAGTTGAACATTAATGTGACTCACGACGCTTGAGGTGCTAGTGAGAACAGTTTTGAACCATGCTAAAGAGATAAGTTAGTTCTCATTCAAATTCTACAACAGATCATCATTGCTTTAATTTCAATATTGATTACGATGAATTACTGATATTCAATGTGTAAAAAACTCAATCCATTATCTGGGAAATAAAATACAGTACAAGTTGAGCATCTTGAGCTGCATGTCTAACTATTGTATAAATGCTGATATATACGAACAAATCATTCAAATATTGTCAGAGTCTATTTTTAGACCAGTGGGGGGGAGGGAGGGGAGGGGGAGAGAGAGAGGGAGGGGAGGGGAGAGAGAGAGAGGGAGGGAAATGGGCGTTTAACCTCCACAAACTTGCTCATTTTATTTTTAATAATTTGCTTATGTGTAGGGGATCTTTAGCATTAGCAGGAAACCGGACAAAACTCATGAGGTTTGACAGGTGACCGTGTTACCCTACTCCGTGTCATGTACAAGTGAGGAATCGCAAGCTCGACACCCGACTGAATGACAAACCTTATGATGCATGCGTGAAAGCAATGGGCTACCCTACCGCCCTGAGGAGGTCGGAAACTCTCAAACATCGAGTTATATACCACAAGGGTTAGTGCTTGGGTTATATAACCCTTATCCAGAATTCCCGACAGATGAATTTGCTGTACGCAAATGACCTTCCCCCTCAACTGGCATGAAAGTATACAACTCCTAAAATATATGATGAGCAAGGGAAAGAACTCTGATTGACCTATTTTACATGTTTGATGGCTTTTCTACATCTAGCACTAAACATTCTTTAACATGTTCGGGTATTCTGTCCGCATACCATTTATGATTACTAAGGGTGGCTAATACACCGCCAGAATTACGTTTCTGTACGCCTTTATGGTACTTTATTGAATTTCCGTGCATGTCTGTCAGGGTTCCACCAACGGCATGAAGAACAGCTTCAGGAGCACACGTATCCCATTTCTTACAACCCGGACTACCAAATACATAAGCATGTACTTTACCCTCTATTAATAGTAACACCTTCAAAATAAAAACATATAGAACTGTAACAATAGGTTGCCAGGCAATGAAACATACGCCCACAGCAAAGTCGCCTGGGAAGTCAGCAAGAATTATCTCATTTCAATGAGAGCATATAAAAATAAATTTGAATGCACCATTTTAAGCAGTATGAATCACTTTTAGACTACAATTTCAAATAGGCATATCAGGCCAATAATGGTTCAGTTTCAATTAGTATTTACAAAGATAGGGGATATTGAAATTTCATCAATCTATGCTGCTTACTATGCACTATTAATTCCTTTATATACATTCTCATTACATTAATATGTGCTTTTAGGCAGATTGTCATCTATTTTAAGATTCCAAAGAATAGTGCTATACGTCCTTTAAGTGAATGACAGTCAAACATGTGTAAACTGACCTTATGACCTGCCCCACCAACTCGAACTATTTCTGTAGGTTGACAAGCTTCAACAGATTCTGTGACTATTCTATTGGAATGTGACCTCGTAGTTGTTATAATATTTTGATCTTCTGGTGGCGTCGTCTTTGTAAAACCAAAACTACCTGTTACAGATATAAAAAAATGAAATAAAAATGGAATTTAGGATTCTACTTTGAACTGGGATAATGAAGACGGACATACTGCATACAGTGTGCAATGAGGGAAATTTTGCCTGGACAGCGGCACTACGACCTACTCTTACATCGACTTTCAATGTGTACACAGGACCTCGTTTCTTCGTGCCATCAGAACAACTAGATAGCTATTCTTGTCAGGCCCTCCGTCCTACAACATTGACAAGGGGGAACCACACAGGAAAATATGGCTGAACTTTGTCGGCTAATATACAACCAAATTTCAAATTGGGCATATAAAAAGGCTGCATTCCTAAAGCATTTTAATTCTAAGGTTTTCTATCATAAGTGTCCAATACGATAAATCGTTAGAACAGTGTTTTCGTGTCTTACCTAAACCTACAATACCCCAAATACATCTTCCCCTTTCTTTGTCTGGTGGTGCTTGATAATTATAATAAGGCTGATAGATTACACCCCCTACGGCTGTTCCTTTAACTGCTACTCCTATTAACACTGTTACATGATCTAAAAATCCTGAAAAATAAAAACAACGGACAATATTTTATAATATCACAATCTTCCTATCGTACCCCTGGCTTAACCTGACAATATGATATTTATTTGCCTGGAAGTTCTATAAATGTGAAGGGTCACGGTGGCTTAGTGGCTAAGATGATGGTTCACCCTTGTAATAGTCAGGCACTTTACTGTACCATACATACCTTGTGTATATTCCGCTGTTCCATCTAATGGATCTACCCAAATAACAACCTATAAACAGATAAATACAATTTCAATATGTGTGGCCATTGATCTGTCATGTTTCATGGGTGACAAGGAAAGTGGGCCTAATCGTTCGGATGTGACATAAAAACCCAGGTCCACTCACATACACATTGTTGTGCACATGCAAGAGTAAGCAGGAGCTACCTCACATTGCACATGCAATCATAGAAATAAAAATTGTCAACTAACCTCGTCATCTTGAACATTTTTCAAATAGTCTGGACACGGTTTACTTAAAACTTCTGGATCCGTTCCTGTTTCCACGAATTCTGGTTCTACTTTCTCGGTAGGATCTAATTCCTAGTAATATACGACAATATTTCAACGTTAGTGGTGGATTTAAATGGTGCTGGAAGGGTATGGGACTCCTTGCCCTGGCAGAGGGGATGGGAAGGGTATGAGACTCCTTGCCTTGAGTTTAAAAGGCATTCTCAGACTTAAAGTTACATTATGGGAGATAAGATAAAGAGATGGCAGTTCTAACTATAATAGTTAAAAACTAGATAGTGTAAAGGTAATTTGCTGAAAATTTCAGTCAAATTGATTCACTATTAGCCGAGAAAAAAGCGTTTGAAATATTCACATAGCCTCGGTCATCATTACTCAAATCATTAATATAATCAGCATATTCTCGATTATCCACTTGATTGATTTAATTATCAACGGCCATTAAGCGGCATATAGGATTTTAATCCGCCAACATCGAAGGCTAGCCTTGATATCAAGAGTTTATTATTGTCTGGATATGTTAATTAATGTCTAATTGATTATTTAGATAACATTTCAGGCCTAAAGAAAGACCTGTAATAAGCAGATTTTGCTCTTGCATGATGCTATTTTAAGTTAAAAATTTATTTAACTTTCAATCACTGTTTATGAGAAATATCTTGCACAATGTTTGAACTGTTAGGTCCTAGTTCACTATAACATTACATCATTATTACCAGTGCACTGTGTTATCAATGTTCACCTACATTTCATATCAAACCTGTCAAGGTCAATCATTACAAGGCAAAATCTGTTTTTTTGGGAGATGATATTTTTTTTCCATGTTTAAAACTGCTGAATCATGTCTATTGAGTGTAACCACATCATGTACACGGTCTTCAAACATGTCTGATAGGGGTCTTTAGTAGTGGTAGGAAACCAGAGGACCCCGAGAAAACTTGTGAACAGGTGACCCTACGCCCTGCTACATACAACCGAGGAATTGAAACCATCTACCCCCCAACCCCACAAACTAATAAAAAACAATAATTACTTATATGCCAATGTCTATCAATTGAATCTGTATCCTGACCCTAAACAACTGAGTAAGAAATCAATCACTACATTTGTTTCCATACTTATGTAGCTATAACTACGTCATGGCATGGAATATCTATGATTTCATCAATATTTATATCTTCTGTATAAATCATTTTTTTTAAAATCTCTCTACAAGTATTATCACAAGTACCGTACTGCACTATTGATAGACACAGTATACAAACATTGCAAGCAACGTACAACATATTCATTAAATCAAGGTAATGGATCCGTAATTGCACACTGTGGCACTGTGCTATACAGCCTTTACTCAAAATATAAATCAAATTCACAATAAAACTGAGAAAAACTTAGCAAGAAGGCCACAATTGTTATATTGTAAGATATGATAATAGATATTATAGTAGTACTGTGGTGAAATGTCTTGTTTGTTGTTACTGCCATGTTTACATATTGTGAAATATATATAAGTTATTATTACTTAACACTTAACAACACACACAAGGAGAGAGAGAGAGTTTAAAGTTCACATGACACAAACTAGGTTATTTTGGGACTACTAACATATGGTTCAATTTTATTTTAATAATTTGCTTGTGAAGTTGTGTTTAAGGGGTCTTTTGGCAGCGAGCTGAAACCAGAGGACACAAAGAAAACCCACAAGGTTGGACAGGCGACCCTATTCCTTTTCCCAGGTGACTCAATGACAGACCTTATAATACAACATGTACACGTTAACAATTCTCGGTCTTTCTGTCACAAGAAAAAGATTTTACAGCTAAATTAACAGTAATAAAATATTTAAAGGGCCAATCCCAATAATTTTTTGGGGAATAAAACTGCTTAATTTTGTGTTAAAATCCCTTAAAACCCATTATCTAAGGCCGACTAACTAACCCGATTTTTGTGATACGCTTGTAAATAACTTAAACCTGACAGTCTTCATCTGGAAATGGAGACCGTTGTATTATACAGTATCTGGATAAAACCAGACTTTTTTCTATAAAAATAATATGTAGGTGAAATTTACCTTTTGTTATCAAGTACAGTACATGGGTCATTCACTGTATAGACCTTTCAAGAAACAGGAATCGATTATCAGGTCACCCAATGAAAAAATAGACCCGAAATCTTAACAGGGTTACGTGTCCGGATAAACAGTGTTGACGTCCACGTCCAAACGACTCAATATTTTGAGCTGAAATTTTGAGGCAAGGTAAATACACCATGCCTCTATATTTTGGTCCATAAATTTCATAAATACTCAGACTTTAATTTTTGAGACTCTGTTCTTATCGGGATAGTCCCTCTAATCACTGTCATACCACAGAAAGTTTTTATAGCACACTGCATCACGTTCATTTGTATGCAGGACCACATCTTTAATGATCTAGAATAAAATAACAAAGGGTACACAGAACTTACTTCTTCACCAAATATAGAAACTTTAGGAAATTGTCTGTGAAGTGATGCTATGATACATCTCTGTGCAGATCTATCCGCTTCTGTCTGAAAATCATTTTTACCCTGAAAAACCCCAACAAAATACAAAAATATCTTAAAATACACAGCTGACCATTCTTGCTATTATGGTTCAAAAATAGATAAATGAAAAATGTATATGATGAAAATTTCAGTTAAATTACTTTATCCTTACTGAACGAGGGAGAGAGAGAAATGGGGTTTAACATCCCCTTGACACAAACTTGTTTATTTCGAGACTAACACATGGTTCAATTTTATTTCAATAATTCGCTTGCTTGTAGCTTTAGCAGTGGGAGGAAACCGGAGTACCCAGAGAAAACCCATGAGGTTGGACAGGTGACCCTACTGCTTGTCACATACAACCGGGAATCGGAACTCCACCAGTTAACTCAATGACCAACATTTCTCGGCATAACTCTGGGCAGTCCTCTAGGTTTGAGGCAGACCCCTGGACAAGTGTCACAGCTGTCCATCCCCACCCCTAACACAGACCGTGATTGCACTTCCAACTTCCAGTTTAATAACTTATTAAGGTTGGACAGGAACGGTCAGATAGATGATCGACTTCATCGAAAGGAACTAACATCAAACATATTTTCAAGTAAGCATACCTTACCCAGTGTATGACAGCTGCCACACAAACATATCAAATGTTGATATGACTGTTTCTAATTCTATTATTATTATCCACTTTATCCAGGCTGGATAGTTTAATTCTTTTATTTTTTTCAACATTTTGTCTTATTTAGTGAGAAAATGTAAATATTATGGACAAAAACAGACCTTTTCCACAATACCAAGTTTTCCCTTTTCCATGACATCTCTAACAATTCTACCGGCTCTGTGAGAGACTGCCACAGAAGCAGAAACAATCCGCATAACAAGTGGAGACACAACCGACCCAGCCATCTTTTTATTTCTAGGTTACAAGATAACAATGATGTCGTAAATTATTTATACACCCCATTTACGACATCAAACACGCACCTGTGACGCATGCGCTGTAACATACTTCCGATGAAAACACGAAAGCTGACACGAAGACGTGTTTGACAGCCCAATCGTGTTAAATTATTGATAAAATAACTCATTCCTTCACTGATTCTAACTGAAATGACAAGATGTGGTCATTCTTTAGTCGAGATCCCACTAAGGACTTTAATTATGAAATCGGAGAGCCCGTCGCTGGCTTAGAGGGGAAGAGTATTTGGACACTTTATAATGGAAAAAAGAAGGTGGATTTTTGTTAGATTTGTTTACAAACTTTAAATCTATTGTATTAAATGGTGACAATGTTCTATTTTTACCCAGTGGTGCCACGACCATACCAAGGTTTAATCTCAGCTCACATCTCTTATGTTAGTCAACAAGTTTTCTATATACTAATCATTGGTTGTATTTGCTGAAACAGTTCATCCAGAATTTCCGATGTGGTTCCCCCTTGTCAGTGATGCAAGACGGAGTGCCTGACAAGGACAGTTTTATAGCAGTTTGGATGGAACAAAAAAAATAGAGGTCCGTGTACAAATTGATGTGCACGTAAAAGATTCCTTGATAGTTGGAATTCGATATAAGGCTGTAGAGGAGATCATTGTAAGAATAGCCTGTCTCCTGCACTACCAAAAATACTAATAGTCCATTAATAATTCTTACGATGTAAAATAAAATAAGGGACTTTGGACAAAAAGTACTAATGGATGTACCAGTCCATTAACAGGGATATTTTTTCTATTGTGAATTTTTTGTTTTTCAGGCAACAGGTGAACGTGTGTCTATTTTTATGTTTGATGTGAAATCAGCCAGTGAATCACAGGTATAATATATAACTGACATATGTCACACTATAGAAAGTTTCAAGTTAATATATAAATATCTCTGTAAAGATGATATCACATCAGAGCCTACAGTTTGTGAGTAGATTATTAATTTAAATAACTCACAAAGATCACATTTTAAGATTTTTGTTTTTCTTTTCAGTTAATAGTCGCAAAAGGAGCCTTTAAAAGAATCAAAACTTTACGACATCCAAATTTTCTCACATTTCTGGATGGGATTGAGGTAATTATAATAAATGATTGAATTTATTTTATTTTTTTTAATGACTATCAATGATTGGATAATTAATTCTGATACACTGTTACAATATTCATAATAGCCCTGAAAAGAAGAAAATTAAATAATATCATAATTTCTATTTGATTTTCTGTTTTTTATTGCAGACAGAGAAAGTGCTGTATATAGCCACAGAATGGGTGACACCTTTAGAAACATATTTACAGAATGATGATGGTGATAGAAAAAATGAACTAGCAATATCCTGGGGTCTTCATCAAATTATTGTAAGTTTTAAAAGAAATGGCGGTTGCCATCCTACTGACTTTTCTGCTCCTGACTGGACTAATGACAACGGCATACATGTGATACCTCCCGCAATTCGCGGGAGTCTCCCGATTTCACCCCTGATCTCCCGAGCTCCCGATCGGTAGACAAATACTCCCGCTTTTTCAATTCTTGTAATTTTATTTTTTGGTAGTCAAAATTGTAATCAAATAGCATCGAAATAAAACACACAGGTCTAAATTATTAGTATTTGTATTATACAGCACAACTCAATTCATTCATTCTTGGTATTTTATTTCTCCATCAGTCTTACCGGTATGCCTACTTTCAGTTTGACAGATCACATATTTTTGACATCAGTTTAACATCACGTATTGTCCAGTTGCAAGCAGGTTAAATGATTTAAAAATACCCCCGTCCTAATTCTTTAAATGATTAGTTATGTCATAAATATTTGAACATGTCAGCTATATTTCCAAAGAATTTACTACGCGTGTTCTTTTCACTGTAGTCATGCTGTGAGGTAGTACCACAGAAAACCAATGACCCGTATGTATGTCGTCAACTTTGACCCCCAACCGGCACATGGCATCACTTGACTGCTGATGTAAACGATTTTACTGTCCTGTCTTCTTTAATACTTTTTTCATCACATTAAACTATAATGTTTCCTTTTGATTGAGCTTTTGTTTGTAGAGTGCCGTGGTTAATAAATATTATTAATTTTGTCAACCGGTCGCTACCTATGATTGAGGCTATCTCACGTTACGTGCTTGGAAAAAAGATTACAAATGACAAGTCTAGTACTAGTAGTAGTATTTATGAAAGATGTATGCGGTGTCTTCAATGACTGAAAACAGTGTGGTAGCTACCATTCCTGGTTTTTGAATGTCAAATATGTTATAAAAACGAAAATCCATTTAGTTATTTTTGGAACCGATTGATAAAAGAAATATTAAAATATAGCGATTTAGAGAAGTGGAACAAATATTTCTAATGTTTAAATGAGAACACAGTGTGTTTTCATGTATTTTGTTAAATGTATGTAATTAAAACAATCAAATGATAGTAAAATATATGAATTAATTTGTCTTTTATTCATGGTGGATGGTTAATTTTAACGCATGATAAAGTCTCCCTCTTTTGAACTTAATCTCCTGACATTTTTACAAAAATCTCCTGACATTTTACTTGTGGCCAATCACATGTATGCAACGGGCATATGCCACAATATGCCATACAGGTTGCTATCAGTGAATTTTTGCCTATTCTTATACCAAATTCTTTTATGTGCAGGGCAGTGTGTACACAGGACCTTGTTTTTTAGTTCCTTCCGAATGGCTGTACACTGTCCCTTTCCTGACTCTCCGTCCTATACCACTGACAAGGAGAAACCTCGCTTTCACAACTCAAAATTGTATCGAACCCAGGACCTTCAATTTAGCAAGTCAACACCTTATTCACTCAGCTTCCTCAGATCCCAAGTTTAAAAGACATTTAGAAATCGAAATATAACATTCAGAATTACACAAGACATTATGGATTATGCCAGCTTCACCTACATGTGTTGGATAACCGATTGAATTCAGGCCAGGAGAGTATTTACAACTGACAATTCAAAAATAGATAATGAAAGGGGAATATATTATAAGAACAGTTTAGTCTTGATTTTCATTGATACCATTACTACAATAATAAACAGAGGCTGGATTAGCTATTTTTATTTCAATTATAAACTGCCAATTGTATTTAAATCTGTTGTTCTAAATTCTAGAGACTTGATTATGGACTTAGTATGTAAATAAATATCTAATTAAGGAGTTTTATGGCATATGAGGCCAAACAAAAGATCTACATTAGGCAGATTTAACTGTTGAACAATGCATCTTTTATGTGATGTTACATAATTCATTAAATCATGGAAAATGCGATTTTCCAAGTTCACATATTAATTTCTTTTTTTATTAAAATGGGTTTATGGGGGTTGTATGGCCGAATGTTTAATGCACGCATGTTGTATCATAAGGTCTGTCATTGAGTCAATTGACGTGCTTTCCATTCTCAGCTTGTACATGTCAAGGAGTAAAATCGCCTGTCGCCTTTTTTATCTGGGTCCTCTGGTTTCCTCTCACTGCTAAAGACCTCAACGCGCCATCAAATTATTAAAATAGAATTGAACTATATGCTAGTCATGAAATGATATATTTTGTATTGAGTGGGCCTTAAACATAATCTCTCTCTCACACAATTGCTTAGCTGTCAATTTAATTTTAATGAAGTCGTTTACTGTATATTTTTCAGAAAGGTTTGTCGTTTTTGGTGAATGATTGTCGACTGATCCACAACAACGTCTGTCTATCATCTGTGTTCGTCGATCAGGCTGGAGAATGGAAACTAGGTGGAGTGGAATATATGTATTCTACCGAAGGCTCCGATTCCTTTCCTCCTGTTAAAATATTTCCAGCTCTAGAAAGATATGATCCTCCTGAAAAAACAGATAACAGAACTCGACCAAAGGGGGAACCCTGGTACGTTTTGTCTTTTTATAGAAAGTCTTCACTGGTATATAAACAAGAATTATAACTCGAGCATAAATTATCATTCACGAAATAAGAATTATCATGTAAAAAATAATTCACGAAATAAGAATTATCACTCATTTAGAAAAGAATTATCACTGACTCATCATCAGAAATCCTAGAGAGTAGTCTGGTTCATTGGTTACTTTTAAAGTTCTTTATTAGTCTTCAGTCTATTACATGTATATATGTATATTTAAGGTACAGGTGTGACGTCATCCTTTAAAGGGACAATAACATTCTTGCTGGCTTGGTAGCTCCAGAAAATAAATAATACCCTTATTCTAAGTACTAGATGTTTAAATGTCCTACCTGTTGTGTAAATTATCCATTACAACCTATTTTATTTGTCCAGAGGGTTCGAAAATATTTTAAAACCCAAGTCACATTTGAAAAGGTTTACGTTAGACTTTTCAAATCAATTGGTTGAATTTTTCCAATTTTTTAAATTATGTGTGTTAAGATGAAATTTATATCATCATTTAATTGGAATATTCTAAAATAATACGTTTGTTGACCAGAACAAAGATTGGGACATATTTTTCAGTTACAACAAGAGTGTTATTGGGGCTTTAATGTTGGCGTACTATTATTTCAGATAATCGTACAGGCAATGTGCCACGCATAACTAGTTAAAATATTGAACCCGAGTGACGTATTTCATTGCAAAGCACTTGTAAGTGTCTGTATTTTAAGTTGTTTAATGACTCGCTCTTGACCATTAAAGAATACATACATGTCTTTAACTACAAAGTCCTTAGATTCTTTATGGATGATGTCACAGATAATGTGAAACACCCTGACTAATAGTTTTAAAATTTTCAATCATATTACTGGTTTAATATGTATTATTTATTGTCAGGTCGTCAGATATGTGGGGATTAGGTTGTTTAATATGGGAAGCCTTCAACGGAACATTACCAAGGACTTCATCTTTAAAATCCCTAGGAAAGGTACTGTAATAATATTAAACTTCATTGAGGAATCACTTGCAAACTACAATATTGTTAATGCTGAATATCTGAGAGAAATAGCAGTCTAAATATGGTTTAATTCCATTCAATATTGACAAAGATATAACAATATTAATGGGATATGTCAAAAACAAACATCACTAATATTCTTTTGCTAAAAGCATTTGATCGTCGTCTTAATGAGCTTCTTTTTAATTAGATAGAAGACAAACTGGGAGATTATCTAAAATTGATATTTTGATTTTTGTTTTCTTAATTACATGTCAAATAATGAATTTCAGTGCATTTTAGCATGGATTTAACAATGAAAAACTATTTTCCTAAATGTGCAAATGGTACACAGACTTTATATATAAGCCACTCTTCAACGATAATTTTTGACAATTGGAATGAGAGATGCCCAGGCTAAAATCATGAAATTGGAATTATTAAATAAAATGTTGATGTTGAATAAATTTGAGGGGGGGGGGGAACTGGCGGGGGTGAAGGGGGGAGGGTCGAGATCATGTTTAAATATGTATTGGAGATGAAAACAAATCAGAATTTCATCAGTTTTATATTGGGTGATGTTATGTTTAAAACAAAATTTGTCTATATTAGATACCTATGAATGAGCTTAGGCTACAATAATGATATTTTGTGGTGTTATTCTTAAATAAAATTGTCTATTTTAGATACCTAAGAGTTTAGTCTACTATTATTATATTATATTGTCTATTTTAGATACCTACGAGTTTGGCACCTGTTATATTAGTGATTGGGTGATGTTATCCTTAAAATGATATTTGTCTATTTAAGATACCGAAAAGTTTAGTCCCCTGTTACTGTGAATTAGTTGGTGCTAATCCTAAAGCTCGACCAAATCCAGCCAGAACGATAGAGTTGTCAAGGAAACCTAATGGATTTATGAAGAATGAATTTGTTGATACTATGTTATTTTTAGAGGAAATACAGGTCAGTTTTTAAATCAAATGTTTTAAATATGGTTACCGCTCACTTGATATGATAACAGAGTGATGTGTATGCCGATTTGTCTTCACAAACCGTGCTATTGAAGACAAATCCTTGGCATACCCAGTGGTCTCATTCTGCGCTACTTCATTATACCCTGGGGTATTCATGTATTCAAATTATCTGTCCTTGATCAGTCTCATTACTTGCAACACGATGACAGGTACTTCTATTCACCAACTTTCTTTGTATTTAACAATTTTTGTGATTGGTCGATGAAAATAGCACAGTCATCAAAGGCAGACAATGTGAATATGAGTCTCCCCCACGGATGAACCCAGGTGTTAGTGGAATTCGATATAAGAGTAGACCGTTGCGCAGCTTTATGGCATATATCCATCTTCATTATCCCCGTCAAAGTAGAGCAAGTCGACGTTAAACTCCATTTCATTTGGTTTCTGTCCCTAGCCGTGAAACTTTTTTATCATCCATTCAAGTGACCATCTGATTATATATATTCAAGAGTTTGTGGTTTCTATGACAACATCGCTGTTTTATATTTACAGATTAAAGATGCAGGGGATAAGACCAAGTTTTTTTCCAGTTTAACCAAGTCTATAGATAGTTTTCCTCCGATGTTTTGTCGGCATAAAATACTTCCACAACTGCTGAATGCGTTTGAATATGGTAACGCTGGCTCATCAGTGTTAGCACCTTTATTTAAGGTAAATCACAAATTGAACATATTAACACAGGCTACAATTTTATGGATACACAATTATTGAGTTTAATACTAATCGACGTTTCGATAAGGATACTCATGTCTTTATCAAGCAAATGATACAGGTATGTGAATAGTAGGCAAATATATCCAGAATAGGCAACAAAATAGCAATCAAATACAATTAAAACTTAACACCTTAGTATTGAAAACAGTAATTGCGTATCTATAAAATTTTACCTTGTGTTATTTTGTCAAATTAAAGATGTAGGACCTATATCTGCCTTATGTAGATGTTTCGTTTGACCTCAAATGTTATATAAATCATTAATTAGACATTTATTTACATGTCAACCAACGCTTTAGAACTTCAGACTGTTTTGATTTTCATCAGATTTACGTAATGTTTTGCAGATGCTGATAGCACTGCTCAGATGAAGTAATTTGACTGAACTTTTCAACATATCCTTTTTTCATTATCTAGTTTTCAGCTATCATAGCGAGAACCTCAATGGTTCCTTGAAAAAAAGAAAGAAAAACAATACTTTTTATATTAAAGTTAACATAACTTAAACAGGGCATGAACTGAATGCATGAAGGAATAAAGCAGCGTATTTGTTTGCTTAATTATTTCACGATTCTGCTCATATTGCCTTGGGTCTGTGACATTTCAGTTTCTCTTAAGTAATCAATTGATATTGATAAAGTTCCAATAGATTTAATGGACCCCTCCTTGCACTCTGAGCCTCTGGTCTAATAAATTAATATTGATAAATTTGATGTATTTTATTAGTTAGGTAAAATGTTAGACAGTGATGAATATCAGAAGAAAATAGTTCCGTGTGTTGTTAAACTTTTCTCGTCACCAGATCGTAATACTAGAGTTAAACTTCTACAACAGGTAATTTCATATTTATCATATTATTCGTCTCATTTTACAACAGGAGATATTATATCTATAACATTATTCATCTCGTTATCGGTAAACTCATAGATTAGTGACAAGCAATCAGAGTTTCTCAAAATGGTTTAGCGCATGAGCTTTAGATCATAAGGTCTGTCATTCAGTCAAGTGTTGTGGTTTTGATTCCCTGGCTATATGTGACAAAGAGTGGGGAGGGTTTTCTTGGGTCTTCCAGTTTCCTCCCACTGCTAAAGACCCTGAAGTGCAAGAAAACTATTGAAATAAAATTGAACCATATGTTAGTCCCAAACTGACCTAGTACATGCTAAATCACTATTAAACTCTCTCTCTCAGACCTAAACTCAGAGATTGATAACAGGACTGTATTACTTAGGGGGTGCTTCATTTCATTGCGTGGAGATATTAAACACGTGTCATTGAGAAATTATTGTGAAGTGATATTTCCGTTATCACAGTATCTAAAATTAGACTCTGAGACAGACTAATGAGATTTTGTCAATGTTTTTATATTTACACTGTATGACTGATTAATGACTTGTTGCTTACTAAAACTCTGCGACTGATTAATCAATGTTTTATATATTTACAGGTTGATTTATTCGTAGAACATTTAAACAATGATACCGTCAATAATCAGATATTTCCTAATATAGCTACTGGTTTTATGGATACAGTTCCCATAGTTAGAGAATGTACTATCAAGGTAGGATATTATAGCTACAGGTTTCATGGATACTGTTCCTATAGCTACAGGTGTTGTGGATACTGTTCCTATAGCTACAGGTGTTGTGGATACTGTTCCTACAGCTACAGGTGTCATGGATACTGTTCCTATTGCTACAGGTGTCATGGATACCGTTCCTATTGCTACAGGTGTCATGGATACTGTTCCTACAGCTACAGGTGTCATGGATACTGTTCCTAATGCTACAGGTGTCATGGATACCGTTCCTATTGCTACAGGTGTCATGGATACTGTTCCTACAGCTACAGGTGTCATGGATACTGTTCCTATTGCTACAGGTGTCATGGATACCGTTCTATTGTTTGAATTGTAGTTTAAGAATAAGATTTTTTAGACTAAGTACTTTTAGACTAACTTACCAGAACGTTCCTGTGTTCACCTAGAAAATTCATCTAGACTTTCTAGTTTGGTTTCCCTGTGTCAAAGCAAAGGGATAAACACTGTACGTTTTACCATCGTCAATTTTTTTAACAACAACTCTCTGTTGGACTTGGTGAGCCTGTCTGTGATATTACCCCAGGTGAAAGCAAACATTTAGCCCAAAGAACGAAATAACACAGCATACTTCTTTCTTGGTAGACGATTTCAGGACCCAGACGTTTCGGACACAGGTTAAATATCAGCTAACTCTTGTATAAACCATTTATTATATATTTTTTTTTTTATATTTAACATTAATGAATAGAATAAAATGAATCGTTTATTTGTATGTTGTATATTTATTACAGGCAATGTTACATCTAGCACCAAAATTAAATTATAAAAATCTTAATGAAGAATTGATGAAACATTTCGCCCGACTTCAGTCTAAAGATGATCAGGTTAGTTAGTTTATTTTCATACAACGATTGATCATGACCATAATCATCCATGATATTTTTTTCCCAAATGCAATTTGATAGTTGTAATAGTATATATTTATAATGCACAAATTTCCATACAGATATGCATGCTCAAAGCGCCAAACACTATGTACACTATGTATCATTCACTATTTACACAACAGTATATTCAGTCAAATACAACTGTATTCACAATTAAACAAATAGAGTCTTTAATCTGGATTTGAATGATTGAAATGAAGGGGAACATTTAACACTTAATGGTAATGAATTCCATGAGTTTGGAGCTGTGAACCGGAAAGATTTGTATCCGAAAGTTTGAAGGTTAAATTTGGGGACTTCTAGTAAATGTTGGTCTTGGGATCGTAAATTATTTGAGGAGTATACACATGGATTAGATCCGACAAATATATTGGACTAGTTCCATTCAGACATCTATGTGTAAGGCAGAGGATTGTGTAGTGGATTCTTAAATGGACAGGCAGCCAGTGAATAAACCCTTGGTTCTCGACCTTTTTTTGCCAATGGCACACCTCGGAACACATGAAAATATAGGGGCACAATGGCTAAATATATATGAAAAATATTTGAATTTCGAAAAATAAAAAGTCATTGACGGCATACAACCGTAAAAACAGATTAGTCATAGACCCATAGAATGACTAAACAAAGCAAAAAATGGCTGATGACTAACATGACGAATATAGCTGGATTATTCTAGCTAGACATTGTAAAAGATATATCTATATATTTCAGGGCGGTATAAGAACAAATACAACCGTATGTTTAGGTAAAATATCCATGTATCTTAGTCCTACGGTAAGTGTACTTTATAAACTTCCAATTCTCTTCTACTTATAAAAATTAAAGATGCTTGGTTAAATTTGCTTTTTATACGCCCACATTGAAATGTGGTCGTATATTGTCGTCGCCCCCGTCCGTCGGTCCGTCGGTCCGGCGTCCACAATTGCTTGTGGACGCTCTAGAGGCTAAAGTTAATATCCGATTGACTTTAAATTTATACACAGTATTTAAGGTCATGAGACGAAGAAGCCTATTGTTTTTCAGCGATTTCCGATAATAACTACCAGAGTTATGGCCCTTGATCACTTCAAAAAATCTTGTGGACGCTCTAGAGGCCAAAGTTAATATCCGATTGGCTTTAAATTTATACACAGTGTTTAAGGTCACGAGACGAAGAAGCCTATTGATTTTCATCGATTTCCGATAATTAGTGCCAGAGTTATGGCCCTTGATCACTTCAAAAAATCTTGTGGACGCTATAGAGGCCAAAGTTAATATCCGATTGGCTTTAAATTTATACACAGTGTTTAAGGTCATGAGACGAAGAAGCCTATTGATTTTCATCGATTTCCGATAATTAGTGCCAGAGTTATGGCCCTTGATCACTTCAAAAAATCTTGTGGACGCTATAGAGGCCAAAGTTAATATCCGATTGGCTTTAAAGTTATACACAGTGTTTAAGGTCATGAGACGAAGAAGCCTATTGATTTTCAGCGATTTCCGATAATTAGTGCCAGAGTTATGGTCCTTGATCACTTCAAAAAATCTTGTGGACGCTATAGAGGCCAAAGTTAATATCCGATTGGCTTTAAATTTATACACAGTGTTTAAGGTCATGAGACGAAGAAGCCTATTGATTTTCAGCGATTTCCGATAATTAGTGCCAGAGTTATGGCCCTTGATCACTTAAAAAAAATTTGTGGACGCTATAGAGGCCAAAGTTAATATCCGATTGGCTTTAAATTTATACACAGTGTTTAAGGTCATGAGACGAAGAATCCTATTGATTTTCAGCAATTTCCGATAATTAGTGCCAGAGTTATGGCCCTTGATCACTTCAAAAAATCTTGTGGACGCTTTAAAGGCCAAACTTATCATCTGATTGACTTCAGATTGATACACAGAGTTTAAGGTGTTAAAACGAACAAGTATATTGATTTTCAATGAATTTTGATAACTGAACAGCTAAATCCGTGATTTTAAATGTTTCATGTATATATACTAATTCAATTGTTAGCGTGGGGTAAAACTTTATAAAAAGCAATCAAATTCTTATGATTTTCTGATAATTACATAATGAGTTGTTACTCTTAATCAGTTTTTAGAGTATTACAAATGTTTCATTACCGAAAAAAGTAAAAATATGCGAAAACTCTTGTTGACTGCCCTGACGATTTAGCTGCTGTGGGCGTATGTTTCGTTGCCTGGCAACCTATCTTTGTTTTTTATAACAAAAGTCATAAAGTAAACTAATCAAAACATTCTATTTGAAATTTTGCTTTGTAAATTTTTCTGATTTTTATACTAAATGCAAAATTCTCACACATAATCATTGAGATGAAAATAACCATGTGTTAGTCTCGAAATAAAGAAATCTCTGAGTAATTAGTTTTAAATATTTCTTGATGGCTTACAGATAAGACAGAAGATAATATGTTCAGCATTTCTACGAGCATTAAAAGATCCGTTTCCACCACAACGACAAGCTGGTATCCTAGCAATGGCTGCCACACAGAACTACTTTAATCTACAGGAAGTAGCCCAACGTCTGCTACCATCTCTATGTAGTATGACCATGGATCCTGATAAAGGTGTTCGTGATCAGGTAAATAACGTTTACAATAAAAAACCCACATTCATGCATGTTACAATAGTTAAGCTGAACGGCATTGGCTGAAATATTATCTAAATTCCTTTTAACATAGGAACATGTTACAGCTACTGCACATAAAGTAACTGGAATCAACCAAGGTTTCCATTTAGGTTGTCATGTTTGATGTGTGCATTGTTTCATAAGGTCTGTCATTGAGTCAACTAGCTTGGTTTCGATTCCACAATGGTACATGTTCGGTCCCTGCATTGGCCGAGAAGGTTCATCCAGGATGGTGGGCCTGACAAGGACAGCTGTTTAGTCGTTCAGATGGGACGAAAAACCGAGGTCCCGTGTACAAATTGGCATGCACGTAAAAGATCTTTTGGAAGTGTTGAAAGTTGGAATTCGATATAGGCCGTAGCACCACTGCCTGGGTAAAATGTCCCTCATAGCACACTGTATAGCATACCTGTCCTCATTAGCCCAGGTTAGGAGCAAACCAGTAGGATGTGAGACCCCATTTCATCTCATTTGCATACATATTGATAAAATAAATACAATCCATATGTTAGTCCCAAACCAACTACTACTAATATGAGATCATTTCACTTTTTAAATCCATTTCAGAGTTTTAAAGCTATTAAAGGATTTATTGCAAAGCTAGAAAAAGTCTCAGAAAATCCAGAACTGTTGGAAGACATGGGTAAGTTCATCCTTCAGACAGGGTTTTTCTTACTAGAGTCCAACAGTTGTAGTAGGTGTGACTTTACCTGATTAGAAATTGGTTTGAATTATATTTTATGTTTCCATGGAAAGAAATTTGGCTTAGGTTTTGGTATACAATCGTGCAGGATGTTAATATTGATCTTGATGTTTATAGAGCGTGAAGTTATGACAGGAGGAAGTGCTGGTGGTGGCAGTGGTTGGGCCGGATGGGCTGTAACTGGTATGACATCATTAACATCTAAAATCTACAGTAAAGCTACAACAGCAAGACCAGCTAATAAACCAGGTATTATTCTATCATACTATAAATAAACCGGGTATTATTCTATCATACTATAAATATACCAGGTATTATTCTATCATACTATAAATAAACCAGTTATTATTCTATCATACTATAAATAGACCAGGTTTATTCTATCATACTATAGATAAACGAGGTATTATTCTATCATACTATAAATAGACCAGGTATTATTATATCATACTATAAATAGACCAGGTATTATTCTATCATACTATAGATAAACCAGGTATTATTCTATCATACTATAAATAGACCAGGTATTATTCTATCATACTATAAATAGACCAGGTATTATTCTATCATACTATAAATATACCAGGTATTATTATATCATACTATAAATAGACCAGGTATTAATCTATCATACTAAAGATAAACCAGGTATTAATCTATCATACTATAAATATACCAGGTAATATTCTATAATACTATAAATATACCAGGTATTATTCTATCATACTATAGATAAACCCGGTATTTTTCTATCATACTATAAATCATAAACCAGGTATTTTTCTATCATAAATACTTCAATAGTTTTCTCGTTGAAAAGAGGCAACAACTGTAGCGTTAGGAGTTAGGAGCCACTCTTTTTTAAAGTTTCAACTGCCATTCCTATACACAAGGACCTTGGTTTTTTGTCCCATTCGATTTCTTCAAGACCTCTTCGGTTTTTGTTTGTCTCTGAGAATTGTATGTGCAAATAAATTTCTGTCACTGTATCAGACACTGGTACATTATGAATTTCATTCGTTTATTTTCAGGTGTTGAGACTAGAACAAGTCCACCGAAACAAACAGCGCCATCTACTACAGCCAGTAATCAGGGAGAGATAACTCCTAAACCATCGATGAATTATCAACAACCAGAAGAAGTTGAAGAGGAGGAAGAAACGGGTGGTGATGGTGATGATTGGGGAAATAGTGGATGGGGAGATATAGATGTAGGTTTTCACTTTTATAACTTGCTAAGTTCAACTACTCCAGGGGTATCAAACATGTGGCCCTTGAGTTTAAATGTGGCCTGTGGAATGAATTTCAACAAACTGACATGTCTAGAAACTAGTTGTCTGGCTGAAGTATGGTTGATTTTAGTAGCCGAGGGTGTCCCCTTTCAGAATCTGCCAGGTGAATCTTGGTCACCGTAGAACATTTTGAATAATTCAAGATAACTTCCAAGCCGGCCACCATTTCAAATAATCCTATTCCCTCCAACGTATTTAGTCTAGGATGATAATTTTGGTGTATGTTTTGGGTGTCAAGGAATACAGTAAGATCACTCCTCTATCTTATGGGATGATTAAATGATAGTTAAATCCTACATGACAGACAATATGGCCCTTTAATTCGTTAGCCACAGATGTGTGCCATTATTTCACTAAACCAAGCTATATCTAGAGACAAATTATATATTTCTGGACACAGGAGAATATGAGTGATACAGTAATACCACGTAAGTAATAATGTATATTATTGCAGGAATCTGATGTTGATGTAGATGGTAAAGATGAAGTGAAAGTATCTGGTAACGATGGTTGGGATGATGATGATGATTGGGGTAGTTTAGAAGATACAACGCCTACGTCTACAAATGATGTGCGTGTATTAATCTTGTTATCTATGCTAGATTATTCTAGTTGCAGAATTCAGAACCCAGTCGGGCAAGGACTGCATATTAAAATAACTCAAACAACCATGACAGTGGAATATATTACCTGGAGCTAGCCCTAAGTTTCCACTGAGCTGTTCAGTCTCCCCAAGTCTGTAATGAAACAGGCTTGACTAGAAAACAAAGCATAACAAGAAAGATACAATTGTCGATGCCTGCTGAATGGCATAGTCTATTGGCGATAGACTACCAATTGTTATCCTCAGATACAACATTAGATAATAATAGAATGGGGGGTGGGGGTATTTATAACTTAATAGTTAGCGCGGGCATGCTGTATCATAAGGTCTGTCATTGAGTCAACTGACTGTTTCAATTCTCTGGTTGTATGTGACAAGGAATAGTGTCACCTGTCAAACCTTGTGGGTTTTCTCTGGGTCCTGTTTCCTCACAGACCTAAAGACCATTACGTGCAAGCATGTTATTGAACCACGTGTTAGTACCAAAATGACCTAAATAAAGTGCAGTGGGCATAAAGATCAATTATTGAAATAAGAAAGTTGATTCAAGAATTTTAATGTTTATGCGTTTTATTATTTTTAGAAGTCGAGTAAATCTACCAGCAAGGGTGGTAAACCTGGTGACTTGGGAGATTGGGGAGATGATTTTATAAGTACTGAAGGGTCTGGTCTCCCATCAGCGAGTAGTTATAACTGGGGACAGACGGAGAATACTGACGATTTCTTCTCAGCTAACATGTCAAAAGAAAAGGTACATCAATTCTTCTCAAATAGACAAGTAGTTTGGATGGGATGTAAAACTGACGTTATTAAGGTTATATTGGCCGCAGTGGCTCAGTAAGACATTGGCTTGCTAACCTGGAGGTTCTGTTTTTGCTCCCAGTGTTTTTCTGTCATGGTTTCCTCTTATCAATGGTAACGGATGAAGGGCCTGGTAAAGGACAACGTTTGGATCCTGTGTAGCATGCTGTGAAGGGTCATTCTATAGGTCACTATTTTTTTTCCTATTTTGATTAAACTGAAACCCTATGTTTATAACCCAAAGACCTCAAATAGTTTCAATATTGGACGTTAACTTCCTAGATAATCTCTTTGAAAATGTGAGCACATCTGACAATGATTTCAAATCCTCTGTGTGCAAACAAATCAGTTTGGTAAGTTCAAAATAGCTCATTTCCATATAATCTTTGTTTTCAGCCAAGATCCAGGCAAGGAACACCTGTTAGAAAAACAACCCCACCTCGTCAGAATGCAGACAGCAGCATGGCCGCCAAACCTAAGTTACCTACTAGTCGATCTACGCCACCTAAAAGTGTTGATGGTTGGGAAGTAGAGGATAGCGGTTGGGGAGAGGGAGATGGATGGAACAATGACTCGTGGGGTTCAGGTAACTAATTAAATTATATTCCTCTGTATATACAATGTATATATAGTCTTGAGGAGTACGGACTCCAGTTCGCTAACCCAGAATGACACAGTTTCCATTCCTTTATTGGCCGAGGTAGATCCTGATGATTTCCCCCCTGGTCTGTGGTGCAGGATAGAGGGTCTCGCAAGGATTTCTGTCTAGTTGTTCGGATGGGATGATAAACTAGGGTTCATGTCTATAACATTGACTGCATATTAAAGATCCCCAGAAATCAAAAAAAGAGTTGGCTGTATCAAAGTTAACTTACATATATAGCAGAGTACAATTAACGAATGGATTTTATATTTCTTAGGCTCCAATAAATCAGATGACAGACAACGTCGAGAAGAGAAAAAATTACAGAGACAACGTGAATTACAAGAAAAACGTGAGGCTAGAAAGGCCAGCGGTGCAATGAAACTTGGTGCCAAAAAGATGGCGCAATCCTAGCATAGATTGCTGCCATAACAAAACTGTTCTAGTGCTACAACTCTTATCTATTTATTTCCGTGAACTTTATTGAGGAAGCTGGACAATAATTCTACATGTTTTGTTTTGTGTATTGGTTCACTGGACATCAATTCTACAGGACAAACAAGTGACCGACCGGTCTTCAATATAACTTCAGTTTTTTTGCTGGATTGATTTAGGTTTGGGAATCTCTCTCATACTTTTTATGAAGTTAACGTACATATATTTTGTGTTTAAGAGATATGATACAGGAAACAAGAAATTGATGCCAGCAGAAAAAAAAAATGAATGGTTAAAATAAAGCCGCTGATCACGATCGTGTATTTTTCAGACAGTATCTAATTTTAAACAGCCTAATCAACTTCAAAATATATTCAGATTGGATAATCTGATTAAAACACAGATCCTTATAGTCCAACATTCATTTTGTCTTTACTACACTAGGATCTGAAAGAGTTGTTCTTATTGACATGTTCTGGATAATGTGAGGGATTAGCCAATGGAACGATCTGTTACAGCAAGTTCTTGGTCTTTTGATCAATGCTGATTGATTAATCAATGCCGACGTCATAGGTCAAAAGCTGCTTGTTTGACCCCTGATGTGACCTATCGCTGTAACCGATCAGATCTGCATGTAGTGTAGGCCATCGAAAGTATGAAAATGAAACGAAATATAGATCTGTATTTTAATCAGATTGCAAATTGAATTAACCCTTGATAATAGATTATACACACAAACCTAATCCTGTATTTGATGAAGGAAGGATAGATATAGAAGTCAAGTTACATGTATATAAGTCATACTGTGTGCAATAATAAGTCTTATCCCTCCCCCTCCCACTCACTTTCACTTATCCCCAAGTGTGGCGTGCTTTGGCTGATGTCTTTTTTATTCTAAATATGAATTAAAAGTAGAATATTGGTTAGAAATACTGAATAATGTCACATGTTTTACCCATCACTTACAAATATTGCATTGTGTTGTTTGTATTGTGAGTGGGGGGATGGCGAAGTGGTCTAGAGTGACGCGCTTCGACCTCAGCTGGCCGGTCACCTCTAGCTTGTGGCTGTGGTTTCGATCCCTGGTGTGAGCGTATGTGGCATGGAGATAGGGGCGCCTTCTCAACCTCGTGGGTTTCCTCCGGGCACTCCGGTTTCCTTCCACTGCTAAAGATCCCTACGCGCAAGCGAATTATTGAAATAAAATGAAACCATGTTAGTTTGTGTCAAGTGGACGTTAAACCCCACTTCTCTCTCTCTCTCTGTTTGTGTTGTCTTTAGAGAAAGACCAATATAAATTTTCAAGTTATCATATCTTGAAGCCGTTATTTTATTTTGAATGAAGGCTTCAATGAGATGGGTATGGTATAAATTGTGTTCAGACTGCTTCCAGTATTATCAGTATAAAAACTATATTAGACATGTGGATAATGTAGAGATCAACAATATTCTGTTATAGAATTAAAATGGTTGAACAAACCAAATTGGATGAGTATGGTTCCTGGATTATGAAATGATTCAGTTTTAGAGAAATGCAATATATATATACAGAGTCCCTGTTTAATTATATGAAGATATTTAAGATAGTATATATAATATATATAGAAGTATAATATTATAGAGAGAGCCATAGTTCTTTTGACCTACGATCATTTATCAAATATAGAAACCGTAAGTGGCTCAGTAAGTAAGATGTAAGCTATCACTAATCCAGAGGACATCAAATTCCATTTCATTTCATGTTAAATTTAACATCATGCACAATAATCCGGGTTGATTCTGTTCAGCGGAGAGTCTCATACACTGTCCAGGTGCTTGTTGTCTGTGTTTGGTGCCGCCTATTTTTGTGATAAACACAAATTTGTAGATATATAAAATGTGACCTGGGACAGAAAAATGAGTTGGAAGTAGCAAATCATGATTGACACAATTTGATCAAAAATGTTGACATAAGTTAAAAATGTTGAAAAAGGCTGAAAGTTGAAATAGGCTTAAACTGAAATGAAAAGACCACTTGCTTTATCTGTCAAATGTAAACTTTTACTTTTGGTGTTTTATCAATCAACATATGTTAAAGATATTTGTTCATTTCGTAAAAGACTCATTTTTCTATCACATGTCTCAAATAATGGGGTAGCGCAGGTTTTACTATGAATTATCTGCTATAAAATCTAGTTATTATCAGTATTTAGAGAATATATTTTGTTGCATGAATGAATGAATTTGTTAATAAAACTATTACTATTTAAAAACAATGAGTTCTTGTCATTTGCAAAAAGAGAGAGAAAGAAAGAAAAGGAGCTTCACATTCAGTCGACTGTGTTTAAATTTAAAGTCAATCGGATATTAACTTTAGTCTCTAGAGCATCCACAATATTTTAAAAAGTGATCAAGCGCCATAAATTAGAAATTGCTGATAATCAAAAGGCTTCTTCTTCTGATGAGCTTAAACACTGTATAAATTTAAAGTCAAACATTTGTGGATGGGGCCAAGGACAATATATGACCACATTTCAATGTGGGGGTATAATAGGGAAAGGAAAAAGGATCAGATTGGGGCATTTCAGGATTTTTCAAGCTCGGATTTAACATGGCAACTGTACAGTTCGATGAGACTGAAAACTGGGGTTCACCTCGGGCCTGTTGAAACTTGTCAATATTAGCATAGAATGATCTTAAATACAGCCGCTCAAAAGTACACGACAAAAAATAACAAAATAAAACAAACACCAGTCTTAACAATCTTTAATCAAATATTTTAAATAGTTAAAACTTGTTAAATGTAAATTAGTCGACTTTAATAAAACATAAAACATGGAATGAATTAATGAAATTCACAAAACCTATCTTGTCATGAATCAATTAATGTAATTCACAAAACCTATCGTGTCATATAGGTCTTCTCATCTGGCAACTATTACATGACCTACACTTGGACAACATGTAGCTATCATTACTGTATGGAGAATGTAATTAAACACTTGGATAACATGGAGCTATCATTACTGTATGGAGATTATGGTTAAGTTTAACCCTTAAATAACAAGGAGCTATCATAGCTGTATGGAGTTTGTGGTTAAAGTCAATATTTGATTGGTCCCAAACCAATAGTACTGGTTACTTGTACAGGGTGGGAGTTCCGAGTGGTTGTCATGACTACAGTACAATGTGGTGGTGTGGGGATGTAGCCTATGTCATATTGAGTAAGTGCCTGTCTGTCAAGCACACGGCATGGCATATATATATGGGTTGGGTTAGGGTTAGGGTTAGGGTTACCTGTCTTTATTAAAGGTGCATTATGTAAGAGACTTCAAATGTTATATTAAATTATTATTTAGACATTTATTCACATTGACAACCCTATAATTAAGTCGGGGGGGTTGGATGGCCGAATGGTTAGCGTGCGCCCGCTGTATCATACCGCCCATCATTGAGTCAACTGGCGTAGTTTCAATTCCTTGGTTGTATGTGGCAAGGAGTAGGATCGCCTGTCTAATCTCTTTGGTTTTCTCCGGGTACTCCGGTTTCCTCCCACTGCTAAAGACCACTCCACGCAAGCGAATTATTTTAATAAAATTAACCCATATGTTAGTCCCGAAATGACCTAGTTTGTGCCGAGTGGACATTAAACCGAGTTGCTCTCTCTGTCTATAATCAAGTCTCTAGATCATTGGATGGTTAAGATATAAACGGATTGAAACATGATCGCCACGTGGTTACGATCATAAACAATCCATGCCACAAAATGTCGAATATTAAAACAAGGATAACTTCCCTAAGAATAAATTAATTAGAATGAAGTTTTCAATATAATCATTTTGCTTTATCTATTTCTAAACTATTATAGCAAGAATGACCAGCTCTTTATCTAACTCTTACATAATGTATCTTTAATCCAGTTGTTTCTGACTTATGAAATGAAATGAAATGTGGTTTAACGTCCTACTGTTCTGCTCCGATTAAGATTGAACACAGATTAAGATTGCGATAGCTCCATCTTTAACAAGAGTACTTAACGTACTAGTGAACAGACGGGAAGACCAACATGTCTGCCCTACCTGTATATACAGTTCAAAACTTCTACAAAATTCAAATCACTTACTTAATCCAACAATTTTTTTTTTCAAATGGACAGAGACAATAAATAATAATCAAAAAACAACATTGAAGAATCTGACTAGTAAATTTTGTTTTCACCAGATTTTAGTAATGTCCTTGTGCTGTATCAATATACATGTATTACATAATGCCACACTTTAGACCATTAACCTACACATTGTAATGTATGTAAAATAAGAAAAAATATTACAAATGCCTCAATTACAACAAATCTTGTCATATTGCAGTTATATCAATATTTTAAAAACATTTTACAACACTTAAAACAATCATAATGTATGTAAAACAAATAAAAAAAATTACATTTGGTTTCAAAACCATTGTTTAAAGTTTACTGGTCAAAATAAAAAATTGGATTGGGATGACCAGATGTTATTTTGATTTGTGATACGGCAAGCTCTATTAGTAAGTCCAGGAGGATCACACTACACGCAAAACAAAAATCTACAATATAAACCTGCGTACAAGACAGAAAATAGAAATTGCACAAGATAAACAAATATCAAATTAAGTGAATGGATCCAGGGGCCAGCCGTATGATTAAATATTTGATTCTAAAGATTATTTTTAAACACCGGCTGAAAGAAACCAGTAGTTTTATTTTTGACCCATTTCGAACAGTTCTAGTTATTTCAAGTAAGAGTGATATAAACGACCCATAGCCCTTTTTACTTGCTAAATAATTACCAATCTAATAATTAAAGTTTGATTACAATTTCATTTATTATTTTCTAATTTCTAACATTCTATTTAAAACCAAGTTCTGGCCAATAGTGACAAACTGTCTTAGACGTCTACTCCCTCCTGATAGCACAGACGAAAATAGTGTTATATATTCAGTCATACTATCGCTAATAACAAGTATCACTTGTATAGGCTTGTTCCTAAATCCCATAATCCACCACAAAATGACGGCTTCAAAACAAACAAAAAATATCAGATTTTAATGTAGCATATGATCAAAACTTAACATAAAATAACTGAGACATTCTATAATCTAATTAACCAATCATACAGCAGGAGTTTCATTTCAAAATTTGACCAGCCAATCAGCTTCATATTAACAGTGTGTCAGGTATGTTAGTCAGTCAAGACTGGTGAATATTTCTGAAATGAGAGTCCAGATCGACATTATTACTAATTCATTCAATCCCATACATTACAATCAACTACGGTAAATCTTTCGTTTTATGCCATTGCCATGACACAATCCATCACACAAATTACTGTTACTAACAAATAAACAATTCTTAAATGTGACCTGAAAATTCCATACACACGTCCCATGAGAAGAAGATGTTTGATTATGTAAATTCATATTTTTGGACAGGTTCTAATAACAGCCTTAAAACCACGAGATTCATTGTGTCTTAAAAAAATTATAAAGTTGACACCTTAAAAAAAATGATTAGTTGATTAGTTTAAATGCAACAGTAGGGTTAGTAAGCTATACACACACCTGTCGTAACATAGATTACAGAGGGGTTAGTAACCTATACGCACACCTGTGGTAACCTAGATTGCAGTAGGATTAGTAACCTATACGCACACCTGTCGTAACATAGATTACAGTGGGGTTAGTAACCTATACGCACACCTGTCGTAACATAGATTACAGTAGGATTAGTAACCTATACGCACACCTGTCGTAACATAGATTACAGTGGGCTAAAATATAAGAGTATGGTAAACAAATACAAGAAGTCAAGTTTTTAAAAAATCTATTCTGAACTCTGTTCACAAAATTCAAAAGTGAAAAGGTGACACAAAATATATACCAACAAACTATTAGGACTCTTCTTCATTTTAAACGAATGAACAATCCAACCAAGTTGTAAAACATTTCATTTAAAAACTTTGTCCTCTGTCTGTTTTCTTGATATGCTTTTATAAGTCTAATCAGAAATGGACGTTAACTTTGTAATTTGTAATTTCAATAGGTTTCTTCCTTAACCAAAAATCACAATCCCCGTGAATTTGAAAATAATCCATTACAATGGTGGTGACAATATACATCCATATCAATTGTGGGCACATAAAAAGTTATTATTAAATGCTAATATTTAGATAACATTTTGTAAAAAAAATTCAAAATGATTTTTAAAAAAAACTCAAATTGTAAGGATTACATTATCATAGGTTAAAAGGTTAAAATATTTCAATCAAATCAATTCAATAAATTGGTTATAATTATGTACACAAAAACATTACAAATTTTGATCAATTTTGAAAATGGTTAGTCCAATAAATCTTGCTTTATCTACTGAATATTTCATGGTTCAATATACAGTCAGCCATGGCAAGAAGTCATTGGTTTTTTAAAAAGGTGTTTGATAGCACTGGAAAACAAAGATCATTAATCAATAAGATTTTTATCTTTTTTTTAACACCTTACAGCTGAAAATTGTTTCCCATAATTTGCATATTTTGCATGACTGACAAATGATGAATTACACGTAATAGCCATTGTATTATCATGTATGCTATTAATATAGACTATATATATGCTGATTTATTTTACTCAAAGCAAAGTCCATCTGCCTTATAAATTATAGGAATCACTTGCTTTATTATCACATAATTATCCATACTTGTTCAAATTGAAAGAGATTTTTGCGAAAAGCAATTTTTAAACTTTTGCAAACTAAAAGGGCGTTTTTCAGCTCATGAGCCAAATACAGAAAAAAACAATGACTGGTGACAAAGCTAGCTAATTACAGACTTGGACAATATACATGTCCATGTTTAACAATTTACTTTATATCATCATCAAATCCATCAAATTAAAGACAAAAGTTTTGTGACGAGATAATGGCTTTAATAGTTATCTGGTAGCGTAGAATTTTTCACTTTTCTTTCCTGGTCCGATACACTCATTTGTAAATCAGTTTTTCTTTGTTGTAAATTACCGATGACATCTGAAAATAAATAACGCATAATCAAGTAATACTAGTAGTACTCATAAAAGATCATTTGAGTTGACAGTTTGGTTTTCGTTATTCATTGTCAATCAGAGCTAATGAAATTTGATAGAGGAAATCCTAACCACGAAGACACTGTCCCTTACCAAGCACTCCCTCCTGCACCACAAGGGGAAAGCACACTAAATACAATATCCAGGGGACCTTTCATGGACAGAACCTGGGTCATACCGTCAACTCCATGCTGTGTCCCTTGTAGATTCTTGCGCAAAATAGGAGGGGGAGATCTTACTGAATCAAGAGAGAGAGTTTAACATCAACTCTGCACAAACTAGGTCATTTCGGGACTTACATATGATACAGCGCGCACACGCTAACCATTTGTCAATCCAACCCTGTTTTCTTACTGAGGGGAAGGCAAACAATATTTCAAACAGTTTCTGGATCTATGTTAAAAATTATCAACTTACCTTGTATAAGATCTGGGTAATTATTTGATTCATGAATTATTCTATCGGCCTCTTCACAGGCGGGTGGTCGATTTCTATTTCCCTCTTCATCAAAACACCATTTCCTCTCTAGTTCTAATCTTTCAACATCCTACAATCCAACAAAATTAAAATGTATAAAATTACTTCAACATTAATAAATAAATAGAACATTATCTCCCAAGGCTGCTAAAAACTTTTTCAACTGAAAGTTTCTCTTTAATACTTGTATTAAACATATATTATGCAATATCCCTGAAATTTTATATAAACTATTAATTAGACATTTATTAATCAACTTTCCATGCCATGGGATATCTCCTATTATTTGTTGGGTTTATTTTGTAAATTATTTGTGGTGCAGTCCCCCTGCACTTTCTATAAATAGATTAGAACAGCTCAGCCATATTTTGATTTAATTTTAAAATGGAGAAACGAGACATCAACAACTAGTAAGGTGGTTACAATTACATAATGCACCTTTAACATGGTAGAGAGATTCAAATATTATCATGTCTCCTTTCCCAAGACAATAGATAGGTACCAAGGTTTTATTAATCTAACATTAACCAATCATACGGCAGACAGAAATAATTTATCACTCAAGCACTCTGGAATTTAGTAAGGATTTTCATCGCACGCACGATATCTCGTCGAAATCGGACATACTCTGCAGACTGGGGCAAGGCCTACAAGGCCTACATACCAGGATTTCTGATTGGCAGCAGTGAAATATGTCACACACCACAATCTATGGATGCTTCTCAAAACAAGCAATTGGCTCCACACAAGGTAAGCAAAGGCTGTTGATTTTCAATTTTGCACAGTGTCGTCATCAGGCCTACTAAACACAATGAGATAAAGATTTAAACCTAAAAGAAAAGTAAATAAAAGATCATTTTAAAAAATAATAATATGTTAGTTCTATAAGTCATACCGCATTTGCTTCAGTCACATCATTCTGTACATCTTGTGCCAATCTTTCCAAGGCGTCGTATTCGTGTTTAACTTCTGCAAGTCTGTAAAAAGGCTCGCGAATAACATCAGGCTCTGATTCAGCTTCTGCCATCTTTTTAATTTCCGTAAAAAAAATTTACGGCTCTGAGGGTTATCTGCCCTTGTAGTAAAAATTGTAGACGTGGAAAAAACACGAAACAGAAATTATTTATCAAATTCATTTGCTATCAGGTATTGAATTGTCGTCCATTATGTTTGATTTGGTAAATAATATTTATGTTATTGTTTGAAAAATTTGAACTTATAACTCAAATAACACGTAGCAAATAAAATATGAAGAGATTCGTTTCGGATCTTTTTCCAGGAATAATTTTTTAGCACTAAATGTAACTTTATTTTTAAAGAGTAGTCAAAATAAATAAAAACAACGTGGGTATATTTTAATTAATGATTTAATACCAAATTGTACATTTAAATTATCCATAAATAATATGTAATAGGCCATTCCTGAGTAGAGTGAAGCTGGTGTGATTGTTGCCAAATATAAAACCTTCATAATTAAGTTTCCCAAGTGGTACAAAAGTGAAGTACCGTCAAATAATTTCGTTTTATTTTCCGAATTCATTGATTTAAATTTAGATCAAAATTAAATGATTTATTTATTTTTTTTTATTAAAAAAAATTGAGAATTATATTCATTGACGTCAAAAATTTGAGACGTCATAATATTTTTTCTATGAGACGCGTAATCTCGCTTGGGTGAGATTTGGTAAGTTGTTATGTGCTGACATGTGCATTGCCAATTTTGCCCAGGCTATTTGGTTCCGGTCTGAATTTTTTTATCAACAGTCTGTGGGTGACATCTTAGTTAGCGGAAAAGACTTTTGCTCAAGCAACGCTCTTCGCGCTATTGGTTTAGAGCTTCGCTCTATATATAATTACTTATGGCCTCTCATTTCTTTCATTAAATATATGTTCATGTGCACATGTTTAAAGTTCCAATAGCATTTTTTTAAGTTATATTTTTAAAATTTATTAAAATAAAGCCCCAAAATAGATTGAACCTATAAACAGTCCTACCTTGTTAAAGAATAATCCTATTAATCCTATAATTCACTATTGCCAGTTGAGAAATTGGCAAAAATATCATTTTCAACTTCAAATTCAAACGTTTGAAGATGGCTGTCCATGTAGAAGAATGGGAAAACAAGGGAGGTAATTGAGTAACTATTTCCTCAATCAATCAGTGTCACCCTTTTTAACCCCCCCCAAAATTTTGTCCATGATCGTATAATAGTGAGTTGACAACCTTTTGAGCAAAAAACATAGAAATAATTATATTTTGACTTTCTTAGAAAAAGTGAAATTGGAACTTTAAAATTGATTAAACAATATTCACGGTAATGTTGTCTCTTCACTGAACAATCCTTTCGATATGTCAAATTGTTTTTATAGTTCAAAAGTTTGTTTTGCTTGTCTGTACTACACTAGGATCTGAAAGAGTTTTTAAATAACCTGCGTTCTGGATAGTGTGAGGGATTATTGCATTTAGCCAATAAAACCATCTGTTACGGCGACTTGTTGGCTGCATCGCACGAAACTGTGGATAAACCCCTAAAAACGTCAACGCTGATTTATTAATCAGAGAGAGAGAAATGTCTTTTTTTATTTCAATGAAGCTTTTTGTGGACATTGCTACAAATCATTGGATTGATAATGAAGAACAAATATTCCATGAACCATTTTGACTAAATTGACTGCTTTGACCGAATTGTTTGGCCATTATGCACCAAATGTTTTGACTGTTTTATACATGTACTCATTTTTATGTTTTATGCCACAGAAATATGTTACAGAATTTATGAAGAAAATGAATGCATTGCCTGGACATTGATTACTTTTATTATTTCACTTTTAAGAGTTTCATGTGTATCTGATTTCAACATGGAACCTTGTTCTGATTCAAGCGAGGATGACGATCTACAAAAATTCCAACAAAAATTTAAGAAACAAACCGCAGGTTTTAAGTTGGATCCAACAGAAGAAAGTGCGGAGGACAGTGACAATATGAAACAAACTCATAAAAATAGTTCCTTGCATAAACATTCTAAATCTTCCAAAAAATCAAAACATAAACGATTTGACAAAAGAGGAGATGCTGTAAGTGATAGTGATGATGATGATGATGATGATGATGATGATGATGATGATGATGATGATGATGATGATGATGATGATGATAATGATGAAGTGAACCCTGTTAAGTCGGTATTAGACGAGTCTGAGTCTGAAGCAGATGAAAGTGATGATGAAGGAGTCGACCCATATGTAAGTTTATAAATTATATTTGTTATGTAAATGTACGGTACTCGTAACATTGTCGTGGCCTACATTCTACATGTACCTACCCTCTGTTTGACAAAGCATGTATAGGGCATTGTGGACATTGGCATCCAATCAGAGGTTGTGACCTAGCGACATTCAGAGAAACCTTGACATTGAACTTTGCAACTTGATTATCACAGGTAGATATTCTAGCTGGAAAACGTGAGACTTGATATTCGCGATGATTGAATACCCTATCAAAATTAGTACCAGAATATTCAGGTTATTATGTGAAGGCCTTGAAGGCAAGATCAAGCCTTCTATTGAAGATGGGGTACAACATGTTATGAATGGATTATAATTGTTGTATTGAGATCGTGGACTGACCCAGTATTTGACGAACAGATTGTTTTTAAAAGAAAACGAATGAAATGGTGTTTTAACTGGACCTACACTAGAAATAAATCCCAAGACCTCCTAATTAAATTGTTGTATTGTATTAATAAATAAGAATCTTGTTTCCTTTTTCAGGCAACAATAAGAAAAGGTAAAGTTTCTTTAACGTTAAATTTTTATATGCTTCATCAATCGTATGTTGTCCTTGAAAAAAATTCAAAATGGTAATGAATAAATGAATTTAATTTGAAAGTCTGTAAAAATAAATTGAATTTTTAAATGTTTCTTGAAAAATATCTAGAAAGTCTGTAAAAATAATTAAGGTTTTTAATTGTTTCTTAAAAAATAAATTGAGTTTCTATTGGTTTTTTTTAAATATGTAGACCTATTGAGTCTATTCTTGTTTTTCATGGTTTCAAAGTGAAAGAATAAAATATATTTGTTAGCTAAAGTATTTAATTTTTTTTATAGAATTAAAAGATATGTCATTTGAAGATAAACAGAAACTGAGGAACAAACTGGGAGCCAAAATGTAAGTAATTACTAATGTTTGCTAATTAATATTTTCAGATTTAAAGATATGAGTTTGATCACTACAGGCCCTGGATTCTACAGTGCAGTGGACGCTTATGGCTAGCCCTAGATTTATTAACTCTTTTTGAATTGTTTGTTTGTGATTTCTATGTATTGTGTCTTGTCTGTTGTTTTGTTTTTGTGTAAATTACGTGTGGTGCAGTCCCCCTGCACTTACTATTAGCTTTGAGTTAAATTGTGCTGCTCATCTAAAACATATTGAACTTTGGAATTTATAGATTTAATTTGAAAACCTTCCTGTGTATTGGAGAATTATTTGTAGGCTATATGAATACAGTAGGATGTAGATGAGTGCAGGAAAGAATTGAGGGCTGTGGTAGTCGACCGGTCCAAAGATCCTGTTTCGTTTCATTTGTTTATAGTTCAAAATTTTGTTTTTCTTGTCTTCGCAACACTAGGATTTGGAACAGTTGTTACATAACAGGCATTCTAATTGACATGAGGAATTAGCCATTGAAACAGTCTGGTACGACGAGTTCTTGATGTTCTCTACAAGGAACTGTTGGTAACCATGGAAACGTCAAACTAGATCTGTATTTTAATCAATTTGTCAACCTGTCAATTATAATTTATAATTTGTGTTGTTTCAGATACAATCAGATTGTCCACAGTGAGAGAAAAAACCCAAGTAAACCTGGACACAGTAAAAACACAGAGAGAGAATATAAAGACAGGTAAACTCAATTAACTAATGATACAACTCAAACTTGATTAACAGATGATACAACTCAAACTTGATTAACAGATGATACAACTCAAACTTGATTAACTAATGATACAACTCAAACTTGATTAACTAATGATACAACTCAAATATGATTAACTAATGACACAACTCAAACATTAACTAATGGTACAACTCAAACTTGATTAACTAATGATACAACTCTAACTTGATTAACAGATGATACAACTCAAACATGATTAACAGATGATACAACTCAAATGTTATTTTCGTCACCCATTTTTGTTCGGTCACACTGTTAACTATAGCAGGACAGAGGGCCGGGCAAGTAACAGCATTCAGTTTGTCAAACAAGATGAAAAACCAAGGAATATTTTGTATGGACTTTAGGTTTTATGCCTACTTCTCATTGTACTCCAACTGTGAAACGTTCTTTTTTTCGTATACCAAAGAATAGTCAAGTTGATCTGATATTTGTGCTATCCAAACAACAAGAGGCTTTATTATTACCCAGATTCTCCATCCTGCATCAATGACAAAGAGGAACTAGGCTGGAAAATTCAAATACTCAAACCAGGTACGCTACTAGCAAGAGAACATGTTCATTACTCAATAAACCGCCCTGAAACCTATTTGTTTTTACAGACCTGTTGAAATGTCGGCCAAAAAGAGAGTACCAGTATTCCGTAAAGTTGTTCAGGTTAAAAGAAAGGTTAGTTTTCATAGGCTGTCTTTTTTTTACATAAGTATTTGTGCAGGCAATGTCTAATTTAATTCAGAAAATAAAACCAAAATATCAACCAGCTGAGATTAACAAGGAGCACAGTAATATGTGGCTCTGGTTTGTTTATATTGTATGTAGAGTATGCTAATCGTTGCGTAATGTTTCATCATAGGGGGGTTGGATGACCGAATGGTTAGCGTGCGCTGTATCATACGGCCTGCCATTGAGTCAACTAGCGTGGTTTCGAATCCCCGGTTGTACGTGGCAAGGAGTAGGGTCACCTGTCCAACCTCGTGGGTTTTCTCCGGGTCCTTCGGTTTCCTCCCACTGCTAAAGACCCCTATGTGCAAGCGAATTATGGAAATAGAATAAACCATATGTTAGTCCCTAAATGACCTAGTCTTGTCAAGTGGACTTTAAACCCCATTTCTCACCCTCTCCTCTCCAGTAGCAGATTCACTGTCACCGTCATCTTTTATCCCCCACCCACCCATCCACAATTTCTTGTGATCTTTTTCAAATTGGGGGGAAATAATTAAGAGTGTCATATAGAATTCACAACATTTTGACCGCAAATTTTAGAGTTACTCTTAGTGTAGCAATTAAACAGAAGTCATTAATTAGCAGGTGTGTAACTAACTAAAAAGATGGCATCTCAGGTGTGAAATTTTAACACCCCTCGCTGTTGAATACACAATCCCAACCAATAGTCATAATACCTACTTAATGACTACCAACTGATCCCCGTACTTATATCTGTTTGTGACAAGTGTTTTTATTAGTAAAAGCCATGTGTTCATAAGTGGACAATCTCAACTTTACCGTTAAATAATTTTCTTTTTTTAAAATTTATTTAATTTGCCAGTTAAATCGTGATCCAAGGTTTGATGATTTATCTGGAGAATTTAATGAGAAGAAATTTAAACATACCTACGCATTTCTTGATGAAATGAAGAAAAAAGAAAAAAAGGTAGAACAGCATTTACACAAACTCGATATCTTGACTTAAGGCTTAGTGGGTAAGACGCTGGCTCGCTAGCCTGTCGGTCACATGTTCGATCCCTGCATTGATTTCCCCATGTCAGTGGTGCAGGATGGAGGGCCTGACAAGGCCGTTGTCCAGTCATTCAGATGGGACAAGAAATTGAGGTGTTGTATATACATTGACGTGCACGTAAAAGATCTCTGGGCAAAATGTCCCCCATAGCACACTGTATGGCGATAGTCTGTACGATGTTAAACCCCATTTCATTTATTTTGCTTTAGACCAATCAATTCTATGTTTAGTTGTGTGATAAGGAAATAGCCTCCTGTATGAGAGGGGTTGCGTAGTCGAATGATTTAAAGCTTTATACGTGTTAGATCATAAGGTCTGCCATTGAGTCATGTGGTTTCGATTCCTCGATGAATGTGTCAAGGAGTAGGGTCGTCTGTGCAATCTCGGGGTCCTCCGGCTTACTCCCACAACCTCCCACAACTAAAGACCCCTACGAACAAGCGAAATATTGAAATAAAATTGAACCATATGGCCCCGCTTGTACGTGACAAGGAGTAGGGTCTCCTGTCCAACCTTGTGGGTTTCCTCCCCATGCTAAAGACCCTTACACACAACCGAATTATTGAAATAAACTTGAACCATGTTAGTCCCGAAATGACCTGTTTTGTATGGAGTGGATGCTAAACCCAATATCTCTTTCTTCATCTTTGGTGATGATTTGATCAATCTGATTGAAATGTATAAAAAAATTAATTGTTTAAATTTCAAACTTTTATAATGCTTCAATATATTTTTTTTCCAGAAAATTGTGACAGCTATGAAGAAAGAAAAAGATAAAACAAGGAAATCTGAATTGAAATCCTTAGCTAATAGATATGTAAGTCACTGGATTCTACTAGAATCTTTCGTGTTTGAATCCTGGTGTGAATTGAGAGGACTTGGTTTTCAGGCATAATTCCTATTTATCAGGGATGATAAATAAGGTGTTGGCTGCCCCATCAGTTAATATTTATAACTGAGGTTTGGTCGACGCGTAAGAGAATCTTGACAGTAAGGTGTTGGCTGGTCATTAAGTTAATATTAAAAACCATGTACAATGTAGGAGAACCCTTGAATTGTTGACGCTATATAAATCCATGTTATTCCTTAAATCTTTATACATTGTTATACATTGTTTATTCACATATTAGTTATTCATGTTTTTGTTATTTGTATATTTGATATTCGTATTTGTAATTTGCATTTGTTATTTGTACATTATAGAAACAGTATGAAGAAGCAGATGAAAGGAAGAGTAAGAAAAATAGTTTACTGAATAAATGGAAGGAGAGAGAAAGAGAATTAGTTAAAGAAGGAAAGACACCATATTTCTTGAAACAATGTAAGTTGTAAATCTCAGGCCTAGTTCACAAAATCTAGAGTTAAGGTTGAGGGAGAGGTGTGGCACAACGTCCACTCGACACAAACTAGGTTGTTTTGTAATGAACATATGGTTCCATTTAATGTCAATAATTCGCTTGGCGAAGGGGTCTTTAGCTGTGGGAAGAAACCAGTGGACCCAGAGAAAACCCACGAGCTTTGACAAGTGCCTCTATTCCTTGTGAAGTATAAGCATGGAATCAAAACCATGCAACTTGACTCAATGGCAGACCTTATGGTCTAACATGCATGTGTTAAACCATTTAACAATCCAACCCTCCCACAGTTAATAAGGGGACAATGATGTTAGCTGGTTTGACTTGGAAATCTTTATAGTCGCCAGTAGCCATCCCAGATTCCTCTTGGCAAGCTACTAGATGGGATCTCCGAATGGAGGACCAGAGTAATCGCTGCTTCTGTAATGTGTGGACAGAAAGTCAGTTAAGGAACTGTCATTATAAAAATGCTTATTTGCATAGACTTTGAATCACCAAATTTTTTTGACACTTTCGTTTAAAATATACACAAGTCCCCACCCTCTTTGTATACTCTAGGATATGGAGATTTGGTTTAAAGTTGCCAGTCTTCATCTAATTTTTCAGAATTAAATCTAGGCTAAAATGTAATTAGATTGATCATTTGATACTTAATTAAAGTTTCAAATTATAGACTAATATTCCTTTCAGTGATTCAACTTTAAAATCACTCCCATCATTCCCTATCAACAAATCCCTTCAATCCGTATCAATAAATCCCATCAATCCCTATCAAAAAATCCCTTCAATCCTTATCAATAAATCCCTCCGAATGCCTATCAATAAATGAGTGATTTTTATATTACAGCTGATGTTAAGAAACTAGAGTTAGCAGAAAAATATAAAGAATTAAAAGAAAAAGGTGGACTTGATAAATATTTGGCTAAAAGAAGGAAAAAGAATGCAAATAGAGAGAGGAAGAAGTTGCATATATAATTAATTTATCAAATCTTTTGTAAATAAATTATTCTCAAAACAGAAATGAAATGGAGTTCCATGTGACAATTCTTCTGCACCAACCCAGTTAACATGGATGGGTATATCATGAGAGTTACTGCCTATTCTTCATCTCAAGGTTTCTTTAATGTTAAATGGTACAGGATGGACCTTGACCTTGAATAGATACTTGAAAATCAAATGAAATGGGTAATTAATTTTGAGCTGCTCCCACAAAACCAGACGGATGCTCATTTTTTTAAAAAATAGAGCTGGCACCATATTTGAATAGTCCACAGCTAAGCTTTCCAAAAATACAGTTCTTTTTAACTTTGCCATATCATCTGGAGTTTAGTACGGCTCATTAAAAGTAAAAAGAAGGCATACAGTTTATGGTTTTGCGCAAAATAAAGTGGTGTGACAAGCGTCTGGTTTCGTGGGAGCAGGACACAATTGGGCTTATGAAGCCGGGCAAATGCCATGCAATGGGCTATTTGAGAAATTTTGCACGGATGGCAGAACTATGGTCTACTCATCTTTCAAAATCATGTCAGATCTCACAGAGTGCCAGAGTGATCAGAGATCGGATGTGACAGAGAGAGAGAGAGAGAGAGAAATGGGGTTTAACGTCCACTCAACACAAATTAGGTCATTTCAGGACTAACATATGGTTCAATTTTATTTCAATAATTCGCTTGCGCGTAGGGGTCTTTAGCAGTGGGAGGAAACCGGAGGAAACCCACGAGGTTGAGAAGGCGCCCCTATCTCCATGCCACATACGCTCACACCAGGGCTCGAAACCACAGCCGCAAGCCAGAGGTGACCGGCCAGCTAGAGGTCGAAGCGCGGCACTCTAGACCACTAGGCCATCCCAACCCCCCCGGATGTGACAGAGTCCACTGTATTTCCAAATGGGTTTTTATTACATGCACACTAATTTAAACATGGGGACCTTGGTTTATCATCCCATTTCCTGCACTAGAGACAAGGAGAAAATACACCAGAAAATCCTGAGGAATTTTCTAAGCCAAAATGAGAATCAAACCTGAAACATTCTGATTAATGAGCAAGTATCTTACTCACTGAGCCACTGCAGCTCCTCCTAGTGACACAAAAACAAACAGCCCGACATCGAGCCACTGCAGCTCCTCCTGTGATATACGACCTGATATCAAATCAGAGTCGTAATATTTTTGATGTTGTGAAGATTCTATGTGGTAACAGTGAACAATATTAATTTTATATAAAAGTAATATTTTATTAAATTATTGATTTATTATTACAAGGGATTTGTTGTAATGACAACCTCTAACACAGTTTTAGTTATGATTTATCAAATTAAACATAAGTTCTATATCAAATTTAGTTCGGATTAGTCAAATGTAGATTTCTGTGATGTACAGATATACTTGTAATCTTGTATTTGAGGCTTCTCATTTCTGGCACCAATAGAATCTTGAGTTATTTCACATTACTCCTATGTAGATTTCTTTGATAAATTACATGAAGTAAAATGTAGAGAATCTTGAGTTATAAAAAGTCCATCACATGTAATAGAGGGGTGCTCGATCGCCAAATGTCCATCACATGTAATAGAGGGGTGCTCGATCGTCAAATGTCCATCACATGTAATAGAGGGGTGCTCGATCGTCAAATGTCCATCAAATGTAATAGAGGGGTGCTCGATCGTCAAATGTCCATCACATGTAATAGAGGGGTGCTCGATCGTCAAATGTCCATCACATGTAATAGAGGGGTGCTCGATCGTCAAATGTCCATCACATGTAATAGAGGGGGTGCTTGATCGTCGAATGTCCATCACATGTAATAGAGGGGTGCTAGATCGTCCAATGTCCATCACATGTAATAGAGAGGGGGGGAGGGTGCTCGATCTCCTGTCCAGAATATTCAGAACTGCAAGTAACACAGAATAGAATTCTGTTACAGTTCTATGTGTCCCAAAAGACATTTGGTGTGAGCAAAATCGTGACATTATAAAATCTTTCAGCTATAGTGATTGGTCCAGGGATGGTAGCTATATTCCATGTTTACTCTGTTGACACCTGATGATGGGTTGAGATAATTCTATCCCACAATGCTCAATCGCGTAACCCCACTTACTACCCCTTTAATTATATATTGGTTACACTGTATCGTTTTGGAGGGCTATACACCACCCCACCCCTTACACAGATACAGCAGTAAGAATTTCTACTATTACTTTAGTACAAATGGCACAGAACAGACAGCGTCCTCATTCAATCGACACATATTCTACAAACGCAAGATCTTCGCTTGACATAATTCTATAAACGTAACATCTTCGCTTGACGTAATTCTTCTAATTCTTGTTTCTGTTGTTCTAAAATTACTTGACGTTCTTGAATAAACTGATTATAGTCTTCGACAGTCAGGTTTTTTACAACCTCGATGCCACAGCTATGAGCACTTCCTATGATTTGTTGACAGATGACTTCCATCGGAACATTCTCAAACGTAGGATCTTGACTTTTTATTTTTGCGATTTCGTAGACATGTTTTAAAGTGACCTTTCCTGCTGTTTCATGACCTGTGAACAAACAAACACATCCAATTATAAAACCCATCCAATTATAAATGAAATGGGGTTTAACTTCCTATTGTTCTGCTCCTAAACTGGGCTAATGAAGACAGGCACCCGCCACACAGTGTGCTATGAGGGAAATTTTTCCCGGCTAGCGACGCTACATCCTACTCTTATATCAAATTCAAACTGTCAAGGGATCTTTTACATGCACGCCAATGTGTACACGGGACCTTGGTTTTTCGTCCCATCTGAACGACTACACAGCTGTCCTTGTCAGGCCCTCCGTCCTGCATCACTGACAAGGGGGAAACCATGCCTGAAAATCTTGATGAACTTTCTCGGCCAGTGTAGGGATCGAACACCCGACCTCCTGGCTAGCGAGCCAGTGCCTTACCCACTTAGCCACTGTGACCCCGTCCAGTTACAAAACTTGTACATGTAAGTCTAATACTTTATATAGGGTGTATCATCAAATGAATACTGTCAATGGACAATTTTAGTGTCAAAGAACTGGCAATCTGATTAAAACACAGATCCTATTTCGTTTTGTTTTTTATGGTTCAAATTTTCATTTTAATTGTCTTTACTACAGTAGGATCTGGAAGAGTTGTTATATAGCTGGGCGTTCTGGACTACGCGAGTAATTAGCCAATGAAATGTTTTTTTACCGCGACTTTTTGGCGTGCCATGTGGGTAATCCACTAGAAACATCCACGCTGATTGATTAATTAGTCTGACATCATAGGGTCAAAAGCCGCTCGTATGACCCCTGGCGTAACCTCCCAGTACAACTGGTCAGATCTTCATGTAATGTAGGTCATCAAAAGTATAAAAATGAAACGAAATATAGATCTGTATTTAAATCAGATTGTAAAACTGGTTAAACACATTCCAAATAATTTCAACACACAGATTGTAAAACTGGTTAAACACATTCCAAATAATTTCAACACACAGATATTTGCTTCCGTTGATTCGTAACATGTAATTAATACAATTTTAAATGAGAACAGAATTTTAACAAATAGATCTCTGCTACAGTTGATTCGTTTTAACGGTTTGAAGAATCCAGAAGTAGCGGAAATAAAGGAAAGCAACTACACATACCAGTTTTCATGACCCCTTTCTGTGTTCCAGCTGCTTGTTTGAGGAAGTAGGAAACTGGGGGATTGTGTATGACTATGCTGAAAGTTCTATCAGGCTGAAACACACAAATTGAAATAACAAAATAATACAGTCAATCACTTCACAAATTGAGAGAAGCCTCTCTTGGCAAAACGTGGAGGGATCCAATACAAGTTTCCACATCAAACTATTTTCTAAGTAAAATGGAGTTGAACGTCCAACTGTTCTACTCCGACTGGGCTAATGAAGACAGGCATACACCATACTGTGTGCTATGAGGGAATTTATTCGCAAACAGTGGCGCTACGATCTACTCCTATTCCAATTTATCTTTAATGGGGATATAATCATTACTGGTGAAAACAATTCAGCTAAAAATAATTTCTTACATTTACTGTTATTCTTGTAGGTAGGGGAATACCCTTTTTAATGTTAGCAGTTCTTTCATTAAATTCTTTACAAAATCCGGCAATTTGAATTCCTCTCTGCAAAAAAAATACAAAAGAAAATAACAGTGCATGTAAAACCATAAAATGAAGATCACAGCTTGATAAATGCGAGAGAAACCCAGCCAACATGTCGGCCTATTACACTAATTATATTGGTAACATCATTAAATATAATGGAGATTTGTGCAAGTGAGTAAAAAAATAATTTTTGATTTGTCATGGAGAGAGAGGAGAGTGGATTTAATCACTCAACACAAACTAGGTCATTTTGGTACTAACATGATTTAATTTATTTCAATTATGCGCATGTGTTAACCATTCAGCTATCGAACCTCCCCTACAGGAAGAAGCTTTAGCTCTCTAAGGTTACTAATAATTCGCATCATACTATTCATACCACCGGAGGCGGCACATGACGATTGACATGTGTTGGACTTAGACTTAGTCTTGGAATATAGAAGAAATACCATGAATTAATTGCCCTCTTTATTTATGTACCTGTCCAAGTTGAGGTCCCAGGGGTGGGGCAGGTGACGCCATCCCTGCAGGTATGTAAGTCTTCATAAATGGAGGGTGAACAACTTTAGTTACAGCTTTTTTCATTCCTTGAACAACCTTTCCACCTCGAGCAGCCATTTTGCCTATTTTGGTTATCTCCCTTTACTCATCCGTACTTGATTAGCTAGATGCTCCCAATCGGTATTAAAATTTACACACTTGATTTCAGGTGTGGCTGGAATATTTGGGACAGACGACAGTGGAATGGAGTGGGTCCGAGTTATAACTCTAGGAATTGTGGACGGACGGATCGACACACAGGCAGTGCTGGATTAACCAGAAGGCAAATAAGGCACGTGCCTTAGGGCCAGTCAGAAATCCAGACCACAAAATAATAAAGTAAAAAAAAAAATGGCCTGTAGTGTCATCTTGGTATACTGACTGGCACTTCACTGCATTAGAATGTGATTTACTTCATAAAATTTACTTTAAAACACTAACTGACGAATTTGCAGTCACAAAAGCACGCAAAGTCGTAATCTAGCTAGGCAGTGAATGGGAATATGTAGGCTACTTCTAGTAAATACGGTTTACTGTCAATGTTCTGAATTTGTTTGTAATAAATTTTCTGTTGCTAAATTTAACTTAATTCCTTTTGTCAATTAGCCTTACATATCTGTATTTTCAGGCCACCTATCAAAATGTGCCTTAGGGCCAGCAGAGCCTTAATCCGACACTGCACACAAGTCTGCTGTAGGCCTATATGCCGGCTTGTAAAATGTGGGTGTATGGATGAAATAATCAATACCATCGGAAACCTTGTTAGAAATGTAATGTAATCTGTCTTATATAAAAATAGAAATAACAAAATTTACCAAAATTGACCATCAAAAAGAAGGAGGGGTGGGGTAACACAAACTCGGTCAATTCGGGACAAGTACATGGTTTAATTTTATTTCAATAGTGAACCATAAATACATCTAATGTTTAAATAGATTCATAAATCTGCAATCGAAGAAAAATTATCTAGGATTTTTGCTTTCAGAAAATTCCATGTATGCGCTATTTTTATTACACCATATATCGCATTTTCTAATTTTATGATATATTTCATTGCATCATAATACATGCTATAACGACACGCTTGGTTAAAAAAAACAACTTGGCGAAGGATATTCACACGGTTGTCTATAATTATATTACATCAGTTTAATTTAAGCGAGGATTGAACCCAGTTCCATAAATAGATATTATTCGATATCATTATATATATTTCTGGCACTGGATTTAATACAATCTTATTATTGAACTACATGGGTCATGTTGGGGATGGGTCTGTCTGAATGTCTGTAGAACGCGTAATGAATTACTAATGTCCAATTTTAGTAACAATATGTGGATTGTAATCTATTCTTACCACGCATAATTCATTTAAATATACGAAGCTTTTAAAATAGAAGTAGTAAATGTATAAAAGGGTTTTGATCAGTGAGTTTACTGGTGTATATACAGATTGTTTCGCCTATATAAAAGGTATACATGTACTTTGATGATATAGAATAATAGGCCACCGGCAAATTAAAGCATGAAAAACATCTTTACCGTTGGGTTGTCGTGGTGTCCGGTTAAAATGTCGTGATGTCGGATTGTTGCTTATGAAAGGCGACACCACGACATCACGATATGATAGCAATCAGCCACCACAGTAATTACCGTTTCATTGGCAAGGCATCCGCGGTGGCTCCGTGCGTTCGGATGGAACGAAAAAGCAAGATCCTGTTACGCATTGGCGTGCACGTAAAGTAATCCATGACAGTTGGAATTCGATTTAAGAGTAGACCATAGCATTGCTGTCCACAAAATTTCCCTCTATATAGCATAGCACACTGTATGTGTATGCCTGTCTTCATTATCGCAGTCGGAGCAGAACAGTAGGACGTTAAACCCTATTTCATTTCATTTTATTGGAGTGTAGTAAACAGTAGTATATGGTGGATGGATGAGGGAGTTTGTAATTAATTAACACCTTTAGACTGTAATTACACGCTGTTTATTGTTTTTATAATACACGTATATTACAAAATGTATTGTCACGTGTTTTATTATATCTGAAAAACTAAATCCGAATTTTTTTTAAAACTTAACACCTTTCAGAACTATGAAATCGCATTATCATAGAAAGTACGGTACTTGACATTCAAGTCTAAGTCTGGGTTATCCATTTTATTGTTAAATTTTTAAATCTCGTGGACCCGTGTTCAAAACCATTTGAATATCGGCCATCAGATGCTCTAGAGAGCTGATTTTTTGACTAGTCATTTGAATAAAAGCCAAAATATTTGTCAATATAACCAAAATAAACCAAATTAACGACCTACAGACAGATTTACCTCTGGGGTAATGCATGTTAATTTATTTCTGCTTTAATATAAAATATGTTTATCAAGATTGTTATTAGTATGTCGCACACTGTATGGTATATACCCGTCTTCATTAGCCCAGTTTAGAGGAAAACAGTAAGGCGTTAAACCCATTTCATTTCATTTCAAAAGTGTTGTATCAATTCAAGAGAATAAGGTGTCCCGAGTCTCGTCATAAGCGTCCAAAGTGCTTTACAGTCCAAGGCCTACAATAGTGATAAACCTACCGTTCAGGTTTATCTCAAAATGAAAAATGCCCAAAGAAAACAATCCACGACAAAATATTGAAATGATCCGATGCCCTATTCAAATAATCTTATTGTTGGAAATGAAATGAAATGGGGTTTAACGTCCTACTCTTTTGCACCTAACCTGGGCTAATGGAAGACGGGCATACGCCACAGTGTGCTACGAGGGAAATTTTACCCGGGCAGCGGCGCTACGGCCTACTCTTATATCGAATTCCAACTGCCAAGGGATCTTTTACGTGCACTCCAATGTGTACACGGGACCTCGGTTTTTAGTCCCATCCGAACGACTAGGCAGCTGTCCTTGTTCTTATTGTTGGTATAGACATGTTTAAAAAGATATCGTATTGTAAGGACATTGTATATAACGGTTTATAAAAAACTATTCACTTTATAGAATTTGATCCAATTTTTTTTTTGTTAACATCTATTTACTACTTCCCATTGTATTCTATTTTCCTGGGTTTTTTCGGGCGTTATAACGGAAAATCTGCTATTTTAAGTAAATGACGTCACTCTATTTATAGTAACAACATCCGGGTTTTCTGTGGTGGGCATGCTCATTCTAACTTCCGCTTCATGATCTGATACCGTTTTGAACATTTTGTATTTCTGTGTTTAGGGGAACAAATGTGATCATCTAAGCATATGTATTGATTTCAATTGAGCCTCAGGCAATCTTGTATTATACCCTTTGTTTGTCAATATGTCGAATTCTGACTTTGTTTGAAAAACAACTTTTCTATTAGGTGTAAAACAGTCATGGCGTCAACTACACAAAAACATTTTTCGCAGTTGAGAACCGATTGAAACCAGCTCGCCTTGAGCTTCGCTAAGAACCAGTTTATGGTTAATTTGATGTATGCGATTGTGATTTATTAGGTTTGAAAGGTAAGCATCCTGCATGCATTATACTGGAAACCAAGACAACTGGAATCATTTGAAAGATAATGGTTATTTATTATTGTACGCTGCTTTCAGGGGGCCGGGACATCCAGAGGATTCAATGGCCTCTTCTATACGAGGCCAAGTGGGGGGAAATGCACGCCTGAACAAGTATTATTTTGCTGATGTTACTACACGATTTGGTGGGGTTTTTGAAAGTAACACAAGGAGTTGAAATATTAATATTATTATATTGTTAATGATTTATAAAAAAAAGTGCTGTTTCCTGCAAAATTGAAATATTATTTAACATTGAATATTTTGTTGTTAATTTTTGACAAGTTCAAAGTTGCCAAGGTGACCACAGAGGTACTCTTTGAAAAGTTCCTCAATTTCATTTCTAAATCTCCAAAATAGCCTGATATTAGGCTACAACGCATGGGTCGACTGCATAAGAAAATATTTCGATTAACCATGACTGTTGAAACATATTTGTTGTGTTTAAGGGTTGGGTTAGGGTTAGGGACCACTTCTGTTGTTGAAGATGACAGCACTGAATTCCACGCCACTCGATTGCAATTCGTGATCTTATAGGCTGACACTGTTAGGCTGATACTCGTGTCATTGGATGTGATCTGACATTTTCTAGAAGCAGAATGATGAGTGCAATTGTCATGAAGCTTGGCATGCTTCTGCCTTGAATAATTATTGCACATTAATTGATGGGACTTAAATTTTGATTTGAATTTCCAATTCCAAGATGACTGCAATAACGTCACGGTTGATTTGTGGGTCGTACTAGGATCGTGTCTGTTTATAGAAGCTGAAATCACCTGGCACATCCCATAAACAAATAATCATTTATTTAAATCTACCTTTTACTATAAGAAATTTCTCAGGATTTAATCATTTTTGGGTTTCAATGAAACTTGAATTGTTTTTAATAAGCATTCAAGATATTGTTACAAAACTCTGTACCTACATCATTCTATTATATTTTTTTTTTCATAACAAGCTGCTTGATACTGTAAAATTTCAATGGTTGACTTATTATGTTATATTTGATAAATTGCTGAATCATCATGAATAGATTATAATATATTATATTTCAATTGAATATCCTTCTGACAAGGACGACTACGGTAGAGATTAGTGACTAGGGTTCATGCCTAGAAACTAAATCATTTAACAAAATTACTTCTTAAGGGGAGCTATCCTAGATTAGATATAATTATGTTAATAATATTTATGGCAAACATCTATCCACTATCATAGACCTGCGTAATTAATCTGTAGAGAGAGCAGCCACATAACTTAATACTAATAACTGAGTCATTTCTAGACTTCAATTCTGCATAGGGATGTTGAACAGTGGGAGGAAATCGGGTGGGGGGGCCCTGAGAATACCCACGAAGTTGGGTAAGCCCCCACTAATGCTTGTTTCGTTAAAAGTTTAAAGGTTAAAATTGAAACCTAGCAACTGCTGCTGACAGACCTTGTGATTTAGACAACTCGACAACCCAACTTTCCGCAATTTATATTTCAGTTTGCTTGTATGGGGTGACTGGATAACCATGTTTATATACATGCTGATTTTGTAGTACTAAGCAATCGTCATGATTATAAAGCCACTTGTTCAATTAACTCTTAATTGAGCCAGAGGTTTGACGTCATAACGTCATAAAAACCCACGTCATAATAGTCAATAGTGCTAAAATATAGGTATGCATTTTCAAATCATATCATTAAATATAACAACTGAAAATAGCCCCTTCATGTAAATGGATGAAATAATCTAAAATGTCATTTGCATAGATATGAATTTTGTACAAAATTTTATGCAAAATTCATATAAGCCTATCTAGATCTTATGGTTATTTCTTTTCTTTCTTTCTTTTTTTTTTTGTTCGGCCTTCGTGAACTAAAAATCATTTATCACAAATCTCTTTTAACTTAATAAAATTGAAAAGAAATTAAACTTTGGTTCATTAGTCTAACTTCTATCATGTTCTAAAGTATAAATAACTACACCACCAATAATATCTGAATCACTGTAGGGATGGTAATCCGTCGTAAGGAGACCGTTGTCGTATAGGCCAAGACACAACACCGTTTTACTATAATTTTTCAAGAAGAAACAGTAAGATTTTTAACTGTCAAAATGTCAAACAGGAAGTAAACAAACGAGAAAAGGCCGTTAGTTTATAAGGGAAGTAACTCTCATTGTGCTAGGAACGTTGCATTCGGCTAATTGGTTTTGTCGACAAAAGTCGCCGTGGGTACTTAACGGTAACGTCATAGGTGTCGACAAAGGTCGCTGTGGGTCAGTTAAGAGTTAAAGAATATTAAAGGTTAAGTAATATTTCAGAGCAGTCAAATACACTACATCGTCACATTTCCATATTAAATTTAGACATCTAAACAAACTTTGTATTGATGGTCTTCTTCGGGATGTGAGTCTACCTCTTTAATACACCTGCCTAAGCTGTAGATTAAATTCATAATTTATTTCCATTATATTTTATAATATACAGAATCATAAACAATTATGACAGTGAATAAATAGGGTGCTTGGACAGGTCTCAACTGTTTGATTTATATACTCTCTGTCCATGCTTACTCAACTGTATGTGCAGGACGTTTGTAACGTTAGAATAAATCTTTAATATTGACATGATAAGATGCAGTAGCCGAGATGAAATAGATAGGGTTTAGAATAATTCATTTCATTTTTATAGTTCCAAATTTCCTTTTACTTGTCTTTACTACATTAGGATCTGAAAGACTTATTATTTTAATCATGTTCTGCTTGAAATGAGGGGGTCAGCTAATCAAATTGTCTGGCGAATCGAGGGTTTGTCCTTTTTTGCGCGGAATTGTGGGTAGGCATTATCAGCATGTAGTGTAGGCCATCGAAATTATAAAAACCGAAACGAAATATTGATCTGAATTTCAATTAGATTGGGTTTAGAAAAAAAAAAATTGAAAGTAGTACTAGAGGGCTTATGTTAAGTGTAATAACTGTAATAATTTGATAAGGTTTGATAGGTTTTTTAAAAAAAAGAAATTGAAAGTAGTAAAAAAGGTATTTCTTCTTGGTAATCATTTGATAATGAATAAAAGCTGAAAATTATAAGCTCATAGCACTGGGCAGGATATGAAATTAACTGCATACCCGTACGCAGATTTTGCTTAGGCAATCTAATCTAACTTAGTTTTTGATAGTTAGCTTGTTATTTTAAAAAATCAAATCAATGAATTATTTTGCCTAAATTACCAGTGAAAGATCACCATAATAGACAGGTCTGTGCTATAGAAGGGTTTGGTTTCTGGTCCCAACACTTTCACTGTACTTTATAAGGTCAGCCATTGAATCAAGACTTAGTGATTTCGATTCAAAGCTTGTAAATTAGGGTCACCTTTCTAATGTCATGGATATTCTCTCATTTCCTCCAGCTAAATTTTAGTATTTACGACTGCTTTGCACAAGCAAATTATCAAAGTAAAGTGATATCATATGTTAGTCCAAAATGGTTTTAGATTATTATTTATCTTTATGGGAATGAAATTGGAATTAAACCCAATGTTTCCTATCATCTTTGAAATGGTGTGGTGTGCACATAAAAATAAAAGATCCTTTGGATGTTGGAATTCAATATAAAATTGACCTAAGCGTTGCTGCCTGGGCAAAATTTCCCTCACAGCAACACTATATGGTCTTTATTAACCCAGTCGTTAAACCCCTATTTGATTTTATTACACTCACAACATGGCATATTTTTCTCTATTGAAATAAATGTAACTAAATATGTTGATAAACATAATGTGTCATAAAGACATTAATCAACATGTCATCTATCTATGTATGGTCTGTATACTATATTATATCCCTAGGCAACCAATATATTTTACAATTAACACAAATTTATTCTACATATAATTTGAAAAAAATGAAACATATTTTTCAAAAGAGTGACTTCTACCGCTGAAATTTGAGATTACTTTTCTTATAGTTGTAATTGTTTTAAAAATGGAAACATATTTTTCAAAAGTGTGACTAAGTGTATTGTCCTAATGTAATTGGATATTTATTTGTTTATGTAAGCCACAAGGTGGCAGTTGTGTGTAAACGTGTGTTCTCCGTACTGTAAATATTACTACAAACTGTGATGTGACATTTTTCCCACCCTAATTGGAGATTTGTTTCTGTTTTTCCTCATTGTTTATTAATTTAATTTTGTTCTTGCAGTTTGAAAAATGGGTGCCTTTCTTGATAAGCCAAAGACAGATAAGCACAATGAAGGTGGCTGTGGTAACGGTTTACTATATGGATTATGCAGCATGCAGGGATGGAGAGTCGAGATGGAGGACGCCCACGCGGCAGTAATAGGACTTCCAGGAGGACTTAAAGATTGGTCATTCTTCGCTGTGTTCGACGGCCATGCTGGAGCAAAAGTATCAGCTTATTGCGCTGAACAACTTCTTGATCATATAATCGCCAACGAAGATTTCCGTGGTAAAATTGACATCACGGAGGGAACAGAAGTACAGCCATCGATTGAAGATGTCAAAAAGGGGGTTAAAACTGGGTTTCTGAAACTCGATGAAAAAATGAGAAAAATACCGGAAATGGCTAGCGGGGAAGATAAGAGTGGATCCACTGCAATCTGCGCTATCGTCTCTCCTAGCCATGTTTTCTTCGCTAATTGTGGGGACTCCCGAGCGGTTTTGTGCCGCGAAGGTAAATGTGCGTTTGGTTCAACAGATCATAAACCAGTTAATCCAATAGAAAAAGAACGTATTCAAAATGCCGGAGGAAGTGTAATGATCCAGCGGGTCAACGGCTCACTGGCTGTTTCACGAGCTCTTGGAGATTTTGAGTACAAACAAGTGGAAGGAAAAGGTCCGTGTGAGCAACTCGTTTCTCCGGAACCAGAAATATTTATCATGGAACGGCATGCAGATGATCAGTTTATGGTGTTGGCTTGCGACGGAATTTGGGACGTTATGACAAATGAGGAACTGTGTGCATTTGTCCAAAGCCGAATGCAAGTGACTTCAAGTTTAGAACAAATTTGTAATCAAGTAGTCGATACATCATTATATAAGGTAATATTTATGGTGCAAGGGAGGTAATTAGACTGTACTAGTAATATTTATGGTGCAAGGGAGGTAATTTGACTGTACTAGTAATATTTATGGTGCAAGGGAGGTAATTAGACTGTACTGGTAATATTTATGGTGAAAGAGAGGTAATATTTTTGATGTAAGAGAGGTAATAGCTAGTAAAATTTGTTAGATGATGTTTTCTACAAACTAAATAGATTGCAGTACGGAAAGTTTGGATAATTGGTGACATTAAATTGGAAGTGTCATTTTGGGAGACTGTGATAGCTTTGGAGAATTAGTGACCATTTGGTAGACAGGGAGAATTGGTGACATTGTGGTAGACAAGGAGAATTAGAGACATTGTGGTAGACTGAGAGAATCAGTGACATTGTGGTAGACTGAGAGAATCAGTGACATTGTGGTAGACTTGGAGAATTAGTGACATAGTGGTAGACTTGGAGAATTAGTGACATAGTGGTAGACTAGGAGAATTAGTGACATTGTGGTAGACTGAAAGAATTAGTGACATTGTGGTAGACTGAAAGAATTAGTGACATTGTGGTAGACTAGGAGAATTAGTGACATTGTGGTAGACTTGGAGAATTAGTGACATTGTGGTAGACTGGGAGAATTAGTGACATTGTGGTAGACTTGGAGAGTTAGTGACATTGTGGTAGATTTAGAGAATTAGTGACATTGTGGTAGACAAGGAGAAATAGTGACATTGTGGTAGGCTGTGACATTGTGGTAGCCTGAAAGGATTAGTGACATTGTGGTAGACTGGGAAAATTAGTGACATTGTGATAGGTTAGGAGAATTGGTGACATTTAGGTAGGTTGGGAGAATTGGTGACATTGTGGTAGACTGGGAGAATTAGTGACATTGTGGTAGACTAGGAGAATTAGTGACATTGTTGTAGATTTCGAGAATTAGTGACATTGTGGTAGGAGAATTAGGGAAGGCTGGGTGAATTGATGGCTGCGTTTGTAAGCTGGATGAATTGATGACTGGAAAGCTGAGTGAATTAATGACGATGAGAGAGGTGGTGGCATTACATTATGGTGTCAGAGATTAGGTGACCATATGTGGGATTGAAGAGATGGTGCCATTACATGTATAAGGCAGGAGTTTGGTGAAAATAATGCTCTCCCTAGCATGTAAATTTAAACGTTAAAAATGAAAATACCGTTTATCCAAATCATTCTGTGGTGTTCCTACACTGAGACAATTTGTGTGGCCATATCTCCATGTCCAAACCTGTCCGCCATCCTACAAAAGGGGAAAGAGGAGGGAATATTCAGGGGATGTCTTAGTTAATATTCTCTGTTTACAATGGCACCAATCCTTGAATTGTTAGCATGTGCGCTATGTATCATCAGATCTGTCATTGAGTCAACTGGCATGTTTTCGTTTCCACGGTTGTATGTGACAATGCATCGAGTAGCCTGTCCAAGCTGGTGATTTTTCTGCGGGTCCTCTGGGTTTCTCCTTCTTCTAAAGACCCCTTTGCTCAAGCAAATTATTGAAATGAAATTAAACCATATGTTAGTTCCAAAATGACCCAGTTTAAACCACATTTCTCTCTCTCTCTTCAATTTGATTTATGTTTCTCTATGACAGGGCTGTAAGTTTACGTGTGGTTATTGTTGAATATTTTCAGGGCAGCAGAGATAACATGAGTATCGTCATAGTGGCAATGAATGGAGCACCAAAAGTTTCAGAAGAAGCACAAAAAAAGGAACAAGAATTAGATGAAAAAATAGAAACTACAATTAAAGGTAAACATTTATTACCAGGGTTCAACAGTGGTTCTGGGTTCTAATCCACAGCATAAAGCCAAGAAGAATCTATATTTTACAAGCCCAATTCTTTTTGGGGGGGGATCACTTAGCAGTTTAAGTTAAAAGAAGAGTAAACAGAAACCTCTGGACCAAATTCTCCCCCTAGTGTTACCCATTTGGAAATAAAAATTCTTTGGGGTTGGATGGCTTAATGGTTAGCATGTGCTCACTGGATCATAAAACCTGTCATTGAGTCAACTGGCAAAGTTTCGATTCCCTAGTTGTACATGACAAGGAGTAGAGAAGTCAATCAACATGGGATTTTCTCGGGTCCTCTGGTTTTCTACCCCTACACGTAAAAGAATTATTGTAATAAAATTGAACCATGTGTTAGTCCTGAAATTACTTAGTTAGTGTCAAGGGAACGTTAAACGCCATTTCTCTCTATATAAAACTTGTGGTGAACACAAGCTACATTTATCACCCTACATTTTGTTCTTGATGTTGATGAGCAAATGAAACTTCATGAATTTTAGAGATTTTTGATAAAAACTTATCGATTTATTGCTCTTGATCACGTAGTGTCGGCCAAGTAAAAGCATGTTGCATGTTAAAAATACTCCGACACTCAGAAACTGAAATAAGAGTAGGGCACTATATGTTAGTCTCAAAATGACCTAATTTGTGTCAGGTTGATATTAAACTCATTTGTCATGAATAAGAAACTCAAAATGGAACTTAGAGTGAAACTTTGAATTAGGGTGCCATACATGTACTCATTCCTATTTTACAAATTACAGAAATACTGGAGACGGAACCGCAAGAAAATCAGGACCTTCCATATATTGTACATGTTTTAGCTAATACTTTAGAAGAAATGTTCCCTCCAGGTGGTGGTATTGCTTCTAAGTAAGTACACCTTTAATATTTATCTTTCTCAAGCTTACTCAGCATTACTTTACAATTCTCGAACTTATAGCTACGTTATCTACAGACACATGAACAGTAGTGTCCAATCAGAGGCTGTGACATAGCGACCTCCATGGAAACGTTGACATTGAACAGACCTGGAACTGGATTATCACAGGTAGACATTTTAGCTTGAAATCGCGAGACTTGGTATTCGCGATGATCAAGGAATCTGAGCTTGTACCCAATCAATATAAGTTCAGAAATATACAGGGTATTACGTGAAGGCCTTGATAAGATGTACGTAATTAAAGCGAGATCAAGCCTTCTATGGAAGATGGGTCTTTCATTATCTGTTGCCATTAGTTACCTGATATTAAAATCTTTTTTATCGTCTTTACAGAAGAACTTTAATTGAAACGATCTATCGTAGATTACGACCCCAAGAAGAAGTAAGTTATTTTATTTTCTGTATTTATTCTTTCGAATCTGTCATTGAGTCAGCTGGCGTTGTTTTGATTTTTCGGTTGTACTTTACAAAGTGTGGGGTCACCTGTTCAACCTCATGAGTTTTCTCCAGGTTCTCTGGTTTTGTCCTTCTGCTAAAGGCCACTACACACAAGTGAATTATTGAAATAAAATTGAAACATATGTTAGTCCCGAAATGACCTAGTTTGTGTCAAGTGGATGTCAAGCCCCATTTCTCTCTATTCTTTTGGTAAAGGGAGCTACTATGACTCCCTTAGATCTGTAGGTCATGTGATGGATCCCTGTGTTGAACACGAAATACGTCAAGGTTTTCCGCGGTGGTTGCCCCTTTTCCGCGGTGTAGGATGAAGAGTCTGACAAAGGAAAGCATATACATGTATAGTCTTAAGGATGGGATGGAAAACCGAGGCCCAGTGTAGACATTGGAGTACATGTAAAAAAAAAAAAGCCCCTGGCAGCTAGAATTAGATGTAAAAGTAGGCCATAGCATGACTGGTCAATCAAAATTTCCCTCATAGGCCCAAAAGTGTACTTGTTATAAGCATGTAAAAGATACTAAGACGTCAGAATTATATGTAGAATTGGTAGATATATCAGCGTCTTGGAAAAATTTCCCTCATACCACATATCCGTCTGCATTGTGTATCATAAGGTCTGTCATTGAGTCAACTGGCGTGGTTTCGATTCCATAGTTGTACATGACAAGGAGTAGGGACGTCTGTCCAACCTCGTTTGTTTTCTCTGGGTACTCTGATTTCCTCTCACTGCTAAAGGTCTCTACACGCAAGCAAATTATTGAAATAAAGTTGAACCATATGTTAGTCTCGAAATTGGCCCAGTAGTTGTAGAAAAGTAGGATGTTAAACCCTATTTTATTTTATGTTTTTACTGTTACAGGAAGAAGGTCAATAGGGTTACAATGAAAATAACTCGCATTAAAGATGACTAATCTAGTTACGAGTGATATACAAACTTTAGCTGATTTCCTAATATGGTCAAACGTCAAAATAAACTCTGGGAATCGGCTTGAAGAAGGCCTTAGCACAGCCATATTTGTTCAACTTGTACATTGTATTGTATAGGACTGAGACTATTCATTTATATAATGATGCACCATGTTTGGGGGAGATAACTCTATGGTAGGTGCAAAACAGGGCCGGCTTGATGGACTGTTAAACAATGCTGACCTGTTTCTGAATCAAGTCAAATAGAACAGACACCTTGAAATACAAAGAGTGCCATTTTTCCCCCTACCAGCATCGACTGAACCAGGTCATGGTTCTTACTGCCACCTATCATTGTGTTATCTCCCCTTTGATCAACCACAGTATCAATATTAGAACACAGGTGTCGCCACACTCCACCATCAGTACACGGTTGCTAGGTTACAACAAGATGGTGGTCAGATGTCTGTTCAATAATCATAATAATCACTTTAATATATACTTACGATGTAATTTTCATATTTGGGCATTTTATTATCATATTATTGCTCGGGTGGAATTGCATGGGCACATTTTAATATGAATAATAGATTTATATAGAATGCATGGTTATCTGACTTTTTATTCTGCTCTGTGCGATTTTTCAAGCATGTTACCAGGAAATATCGGCCTTACCCTCATTAGATACACAGATATTGCCCAAATTCAACATTTGATTGGTCCCGGATCTGAAATAATACTGATGCAATTATTGTCGCATTTTTGACATGGTAGTTAAGATTAACAGTTAAACAGTATTTTTTGTGACCTCTGCAAATCTGAATTTTATTCAGGGTAGGACGAATATCAGATCCGAGGGGACAGCGCTAGATGAGTCCAGGATGGGAAAATGGACAGTCTAACATACATGTATTGTTATGAATTTAACCAATATATATATATTATATAGTATCATGTGACATTTGTTTGGTCCCAGTCCTCATATTGTATGCATAGTTGTTGAGTAATCAAAATTTGAGAAAAGAATCCAACTAACTTCTGATTCTATTTGTTTTGTTAAAGAAAATGTGTCATTAGTTGGGTTGGAGTTGTATACTGATTGTTTGTATGACAGTTTATTATTTTATAGTGCTCACATTCAAATAATTCAAATATACCTGGTGAATATATTAGAATATTCACACTACATAGTACTGATATTCAATTTTAAATACTGGTGAATATTCTATAATCTGCACTCTAAAATACTTGGGATTTAGCGCAGATATTCACACTAAAATACTGGTGATTACACTGGGGTATTTACTCTAAAATTCTTGTGTTTATGCTCAAATATTCACTCTAAAATACTGGTGAATACACTAGGGTATTTACTCTAAAAAGCTTGAATCTTCACTTGGTATATTTGTTTTTAGTATGAAATACTGGTGAATACGCTAGAATCTTCACTCCATAAGAGATATAGGCGTACATGTATGTCTTGTAAGAAATGACAGGGGAGACTTTTATTAGTTTTATCAATAAAAATACTTTAATCTCCGGTTAAGAGAATGTAAAAAGTAAGATCTCTTGAATAAATAGATAACGGCATATTTTGACTTGGGTCGGTTGTTGTGAGCACTATAAGTTAATAATTACGAGATATAATTTATATATAGGATAACATATAGTCAACTGATGGATTATCAGACGACTAAATCTCCATTTCTCGATCCCGTCAACACTCTTTAACCTTGTGATTCTCGGCAAAAGATGGACGTCTACAAGAAATTATCACTTAATCTGTGGATATTTATTTCATAGATTTATGAAGTATAAGGAATATCTGAAGTTACATTCGCAGCATCGAAATAGAACTCAAGTAAACGGAAATATTTAGGAGGAAAACAGGCAGTTTATTTTGCCATCAACTATTTCCATGTTTTGATACACAACAAAACCGTATGGCTACCCTACAGTGAGATGGGATTATTACACTCTGCCTATTCCCCAATCCTTCAGACATAAACAAAAGAATTTGCTCTACCAAATCCAATCATTTTAGCCGGCTAGATTCACAGGTTAACGTGTAGTGAAGGGTTTCGGAGGAATGGTGAGGCTTGATATGTATATATATATATATATTATCAACAATGCCTCGTTGTATAGAAAGTATCTTTTATGATTATACTTTGTTTAATTAAGAAAGGAAATTTATGGTATAAAATAGAGAGAAATTATTGTTATCCATTTCGTTTTTTTTTTATATTTGTTTTGTGAAACTTAACCTTAATTTGTAAATCACCTTTTGTCAATTTGAGTTGATTTAAACGTCGTCGTTTATTTGATAAAAACTATATAATCTGTTATATTCTATGAGCTGTATTAGGATTGAACCCTGTCGAAACAATATCTTCAACAATTACCCTTTCTACGTTCCTTCTTTTTTTATACCTCCTCCAAAATAACTTTCATTCATAAAAATATATCAAGAAATCAGATGTATTAGAATAATTTTGCCAGCTAAAAGTTGCAAAGATTAATTGATTTTTGATAAGCATATTGAATGACACAATAATTGTTTTCTGACCACAATTCGACTTGATTAAGGTTTGAACATATTTTGCAGAAAAAATGTCTTTTGTAGAAAGAATTTGACTTGAGTCAGTTAGAAAAATAAACATTTTAGGCAAAAAATTGTAAATTTTTTACTTTTTTCGACTATAAAAATGAACATTTGTGACAAACATTGTTGATTTGTTAACAAGTTGTTTGATATTTGAAATATATGAAAGTTTATTTTGCTGTGGAACTATGCAGAGTTATCTGTCCTGCCAGGTTTTTCGATTCCTAGTCAGCTCGTAAAATCAAACAGTGTTTTATATTAATACCTAGTTGGTGTATTCCTAATCATAGCCTAACAAAACCAGGGGCCGGTTGTACGACCACAACATTCTTAAGCAAGGCTGACACTTGCACGATTCCGTGGCACGCATTGGCACGACTCGAGTCGACGCGACACCGTCCGATTTGCGCAAACTCGTCGTGCCAATGCGGGAAGTGCGTAAACAATGCGCAAACTATGCACGAACTCGTTCGGGTCAATGTGGATACTGATGGGCACGACAAAATCGTGGCCAAAAGTTGTGCAAGTGTCAGCCTGGCTTTAGTTGTATCACAGATCCTATTTCGTTTCGTTTTTTTAGTTTTACTTGTCTTTACTACACTAGGATTACTACATTCCGGCTGATTTGACGGATTAGTCAATGAACTGGTCTATTGCTACAAGTTTTCGATGTATTATGCATGGAACTGTGGGTATCCTACTAGAGTCGTCAACAACGATTGGTTAATCAGAAGTTGGACATCATAGGATAAAAAGCTGCTCGTAAGACCTCAAAAGCGAACTCACTGCAACTAGTCAGATCTTCATGTAGTGTAGGCCATCAAAAGTAGACAAAATGAAACGAAATATAGATCTGAATTTTAATCAGATTGGTTAAATATTTAAAATATCTCGGCCTTGTTAGTTGAACTTGTCAGATGTACCAGTCTGTCTGTCAAAGGGGCAGTCCCCTGAAGGACAAAACATAAATATATACATAGTTACATGGTTTGAGGATTTCAAATCGTGGACGTAGACTTGATTCTCCAGTGGCTTCCACAGCATGGAATTTGATGACTTTTGGGTCAACTCTAACATTGAAACTGAAAGTTTGTATTTCTTTTAGAAAATATCACAGAGTTTGATGTATTTCTTCCCTAAAATGTAATATGTGGGACTGCTCCTTTAAAATAACACTCCTATATCAAGGTCGAATAAAGCTGTCATGGGGAGTCCCCTGGTTGAAAATGTCACAGAGTTAACTTTGTTCAAATTTAACCAGGCCTATCCTTAATAAAAGGTATATAGCCAGACATCCACCTTCAGATCATTGCAAGAATTAAAACATAAAACCCAATACAAAACTGTCTTTAAAACTTATAACATGCTTCACTTAAAAACGTGAACAGACGTCCACGTCATTAACGCATATTGACGTCATTTACCAAGTTTAACTCTGCCGTTGCCAGCACTGGCGGTTTATTGACATCAATACCAACACTCGGCAAACCTCGGCATATTCCGGTACCCTACATCTTGTTAGATTGTACCGGAATCTGTCGAGATTTGAAGAATGCAATACCAAGTTAGATTAAGTAGTAGTCATGGTAATATTCATTTTGTATGTTAATTATTGGATATAAAATTTGAAAAGAAACTCTGTAATTATTTAGAAAATAAATGAATAAGTTTGAAGTATTTCATTAAGTGTTCAGAATCAGAGTAATAGCAGGATGTGAGTTTACATTGGGAAGTGGTCCACCATATTATAGTTAGGCCTATTTGATAAGGCCAACATCAAGTTTGGTCAATGGCAACCAGATGTAAAGATGACTAGCGCACAACCCAACCCTGGACCTAGCCCTAATGCTTACCCTTAAAGTACAATCTCGCCAAAAATCGTGTGCCGTAATATCATTCGGCGGCTCCAAATTAAACCAAAGACAAAACGTTATGTCCTCCGTTCGCGCGCTGTATCATACGGCCTTCCATTGAGTCAACTGGCGTTGTCTCGAATCCCCGGTTTTACATGGCAAGGAGTAGGATCGCATGTCCAACCTCGTGGGTTTTCTGCGCGTACCCCGGTTTCCTCCCACTGCTAAAGACCCCTCCACGCGCAAGCGAATTATTAGAATAAAATTAAACCATATGTTAGTCCCGAAATGACCTAGTTTGTGTCTAGTGGACGTTAAACCCCATTTCTCTCTTTATCCCGTTTCACATCTGGCATACACACAATTACTAAATAAACCTATTTCAGTTCCATTAGATAAAAGCAGGATAAATCTCTCTCTCTCCCTCTCTCTCTTTCTCTCTCTCTGACTCACACACACACATACTGTGAAAGAATAAGACACACTCTCTCAAAAGCTCAAGAATAAGAAGCCAACCCAGCAATGGCCAAAGAGGAATTTCTCGGGCAATTGCATCAGAAATGTCCACACGGATGTTTTGAAAACTTTACCTTCTATTTTTCATCATAATTCTTATTTTTCGCCAAAAGGAATCATTTCTCGTTCCATCCGAAAAGTACGGCGTGGATGTGGCTGCTGACTCGGGCGCTAAGTCAAGGGCTAATTCTATTTGACAAGGCCAAGGGCTAATTCTATTTGATAAGGCCAACTTTAAGTTTGGCCAAATGTCACGAGATTTAAACATGGCTAGCGCTTATCAAAACCCTGGACCTATCCCAAACACTTATCCTAAACTTATCCGACAATCTCGCCAAAAATTACATTTCCTAACCGTATTTACATCTCAGCCACCGTGACGAAAATTGAGCTGACCGTAACAAATAGATGTAGCCCTTGACTTAGCCCCTGATGAAACGTGAGTCAGCGCCCTGTACAAAGGAGTTAATTGGAAGAAAATAGGCGTTTTCCATGCAAATCTGTCCATGAGACACAGGGAGAGAGAGACATAAATTTGAAAATAAGGATACGACACCTTCGCTCTAAGAGGACTGATAGTAGTTGTAATGGATACGACATTTTCAAGACAACATATTTATCAAAGGAGCTTAATGCAGTTGGACTGATTTGACTTTAGTATTCTGTTGACTGACCAAATGTCGGCAGATTATAGTAAGCCGAGCTTTAGTTATTTTTTTCCTAGTAAATCTCTCGACATATATATTATAATACCTTCCAACTATCAAGTCTGTGTCAATTATGTCGTCCGTCTTCCTTTGTCTCCCATCTTTTTCATCTTTTCCACGTTATCCTCTTAGAGCTGCACAAGCACTTAATTTTTAAAAAAATCGGAAAAATTAAGGATATATTAACAATATTTTTATCGTGTACATATTTATGCAACGTAAGTCGCTTTTCTTCCAATGAAAAGTCTTTATTATTCTCAAATTGAGTGTGAAGTCATGTGATCGTCCGTTATACCGTGATTTACAAAAGCCAAGAGAGGAAGTTTGGATATTTTCTTGGACGTCCTTTAGTTGGAAGCAGACGTCTTGAGCTATCTGGTGTGGAAATATTATAATAATGATTTTGTTGGATAACCGGGGCATTTTATTTCTGGTAAGTTTAAAATCTAAATAGCTAAATTTAAACTTAGTTAACTAATTAAATCACGGTCGGATAACTAATTTAAACACGGTCAGATAACTAATTTAAACACGGTCAGGTAACTAATTTAAACATGGTCATATAACTAATTTAAACACGGTCAGGTAACTAATTTAAACACGTTCAGATAACTAATTTAAACACGGTCATGTAACTAATTTAAACACGTTCAGATAACTAATTTAAACACGGTTGGATAACTAATTTAAACACGGTTATATAACTAATTTAAAAACAATCAGATAACTAATTTAAAGACGATTCCATTGAATGATGGGCCGGGAAAGAGCCTAGAGAGTATGGTAGGATCAGGGGTCCCCGAAGTTAATAAGTTCGTGCACAAGCTGGAAAGCACCATTTACAGGCAGTAGAATGTACCACTCACCCGCTGTGGTCCCCAGTCCGTCCCTGAATTCAGATAACAGGATTTCACTACATTCAGATAACAGAGTTAAACACGATTTCACTAAATTTAAAACCATCGTGTCGGCAACAAAAGATGTAATTTTTACTTGTCCAAATGATTATTTTACAGTAAATCTTTTGTTTCTTTGGAGGCGTTTTTTTTTCAAATTTTATTTGCCAGATGGAAACTGGTATATACAGTGTCGGCCCAACCAAAAATTAGTGTATGTACTTTTCGTTTAAAACTTGGTATATCCAAGCTGCTGCGGCCAATTGTTCCTCTCTCTGATTGATGCTTAATTACGTCTATTTCTGTTGACAGGGTTCTATATTCATGACTTGCTCAAAATTACATATTTCGCCGGGAAGTTTTTGGATTTATCAACTGGAGATGGCCCATTTTTACTGGGAAATCCTGGCGCCTAATAACTGTTTTACGAAATAATAAACTAAAAGTGCGTCAGTAGTAAGAAATGAAATGATATGGAGGCTTACGTCCTACTTTTCCGCAACGACTGGGGTGAGAGGCAGTTGACCAGAAATCTTATGGATTTGTTTCAGAGAGAGAGAGAGAGAGAGAGAGAGAAGTGGGGTTTAATGTCCACTTGACACAAAATAGGGTTAGGATTTGTGAGAGAAAGAGAGAGAGGGAGGGAGAGAGAAATGGGGATTAACGTCCACTCGACACAAACTAGGTCATTTCGGGACTAACATATGGTTTAATTTTATTTCAATAATTCGCTTGCGCGTCGGGGTCTTCAGCAGTGGGAGGAAACCGGAGTAAACGGAGAAAACCCACGAGGTTGGACAGGCGACCCTACTCCTTGCGATACCACACCAGTCAGTTGATTCAGTGGCAGACCGTATGATACGGCGCGCGCACGCTAACCACTCGGTCACCCAGCCCACCGACTGGGATAATGAAAACGGACGTGCGCTATTCAGCTTGCTGTGAGGGAAATTAAGCGCGAACAGCCAACACTTATATCGATTTCCAACTGTCAAGGGCTCTTTTACTATAATACACGTACGTAAGACCTCACGCAATACTATTTGTGGACATTTCAGGTGACAAAAGAAAATTCTCGAGCAAATAGCCTCAGTCCCCATAAACTGAGATTGGATATAAAATGACTATGATTGTACATCCCTAAAAAAAATGGAAATAATTTCGGTCCAGTGCGTCGAGAACATGGAATGCCAGTATCTGTGTTGTTTTATTACTAATTTCACCCAGTCAGGGGTTTAATTAACCAAAAGGAAATGGACTGGGGTTTAACAGTTTAACGTCTTATTGTTCTGCCGCGACTGGGCTAATGAAGACGGACAGTGTGCTATGAGGGAAATTTTACCGCCGCACTATGGCCTATTGTTATGTGGAATTCCAACTGACAAGGGATCATTTACGTGCTCGTCAATGTATACACGGGACCTCAGCTTTTCGTGCCATCCGAACGACTATTAATTAACCAATAGTACCCTTCAATAATATCGATGTTTTTCACATTTATACCCCAACAGATCTTCAATTCAGACGTTCCAAATATCACGTATTTTTATGGCACCAGTTTGCATCAGTTTACAAGGAAATAAAATAGTTTAAAACATAATCCTAATTAATCTGATTTTGAAATAATAACAGATTATCTATTTTAATTTTTACAGCTTCTTTGTTTTTGTGCTGGTTACAGTCAGTTCATGAAAAAGCCGATTAGTTCCGGTTTTTATCCCTGTCATGTAAGTTCGATGTTAAATTCAAATATTGCGGATTAATTTGTTTAAAAAGTTAGAAAGGATGAAGAGAAAAACTAGGCGGAAATGAATAGACCTTAACAACGCTAATTAAAAGACGCTCTTTATTTTTTCCTTCTTTGTTACGTCTGCACTATACTTTGAGGTTTAATTACTTCCTCCCAAGTTATTTGTTCCGGTTTAAAAGAAATTCTGATTTGTTATCGAGATTAACTAAAGGTAAGGTCGTGTAGTACCCCCCCCCCCCTCCCACTTTCGAAATAAAATGAAATGGGTTGTAAAAAAAGTCCCGTTCCCCCCCCCCCCTGCATCTTTAAGGAATACGCGATGCACCTGCCATTGATGCAGAATATGATCCCCCCCCCCCCCGACACAGATCCTATTTCGTTTCGTTCTTTATAGTTTAAAATTTCGTTTAACTTGTCATTACTACGATCATAGACATACTAATCGATTCTTTCCCCATTGGGCACCTCTCTTGCTAGCTACGGGACTGTTGATTAATCAATGTCTGACGTCACAGGGTCAAAAGTCGTTCGTACGACCTCTGACACGTCCTTCCAGTAAAACTGGTTAGATTTTCAAGTAGAGAATCGAAAGAATAAAAAACGAAACGAAACGAAATATAGATATGTATTTTAATCAGGCCCAGAGTTCACAAAGCATTCTCAGCCTTTAGTTGAGAATTACCTCAAAATAATTGTTCGCCATATTTTAACTAATATATGACCCTTTAAAAAACCTTTGTTGTTTTAATGTATCAAATACCCTAATAAGAAAATATGTGCAAAGTTTTGTGTTTCCGGATGAAAGATATTTCCCTTAAACAGTGATTGAAAGTTACGCAAATTCTCAACTTAAAGCGGGAATTTCATATTTTCAAAGAAAGTCAGAAAATATTTATTTCTATGTCTTTCGCTGAATAGGTTGTCAACTTCCTATTATACAATCATAGGCATTATTTTCCACGCTTACAAATCTTTCATATCGGAAATAATAACACAATTATCTACCTTGTTTTTCCATTCCTCCCATGCAATAGCTATCTTCAAACGTTTGAATTTGAAGTTGAAAATGATATTTTTGCCAATTTCTCAACTGGTAATAGTGAATTATAGGATTATTCTTTAACTATAGGTAGGACTGTTTATAGATACTATCAATTTGAAGGCTTTATTTTAATATATGTTAAAAATATAATTTAAAAATATGAAATTGCAGCTTTAAGTCTGAGAATGCTTGTGAACTTGGGGCCAGATTGAAGGACATCAATATAATAACTGTGTGTCGTCGATGGAATACTGACGCTATAAATATATTTATATAAAAGTTGTTTTTTTTTGTTGCAGTTAAGGAAATGTGGAGAGGGTGAAGAATGTAGATTAAAGGAAAGTAATTGTACACTTCCACCATGTTCCCTAGCAACCACGTGTATAACAACAGTATCAGGTAAAATATCTAATCTGTTGCCGTTAACAACCAGGTGTATCACTATATCAGGTTAAATATCCATTTATAACCACATGTTGACAGGCATGGCCCCGCAGCCCGCTGTCAAACTCTACCATGCGGCCCGGGGGGGTGGGATGGCCTAGTGGTCTAGAGTGCCGCGCTTCGACCTCTAGCTGACCGTTCACCTCTGGCTTGCAGCTGTGGTTTCGAGCCCTGGTGTGAGCGTATGTGGCATGGAGATAGGGGCGCCTTCTCAACCTCGTGGGTTTCCTCCGGGCACTCCGGTTTCCTCCCACTGCTAAAGACCCCTACGCACACGCGAATTATTGAAATAAAATTAAACCATATGTTAGTCCCGAAATGACCTAGTTTGTGTTGAGTGGACGTTAAACCCCATTTCTCTCTCTCTCTACCATGCGGCCCAAATCTCAGGTTAGAGAGACAAATGCTCAGAATTGGGCTTCATTAGTCCGCGGGAGCACTAGTCCGCCGCTTTAAGAATTAGTATAAATATGGGTATTAATAAACCTAACCCAACCCTAACCCTAATAATAGATATCCGTGGACTAACGAACCCGCGGACTAGTGAGCATTCATTCCCCGTGCGTACATATACACCCTCCTCATTCAGTCAACATTATTATTACCTTCTGCATATAAACCCCCCTACCCCCTTTCCCCGCCCCACACACTCAAAAACACTCAAGAATATAACTGTTTCTTAAAGGTTGCCGAAAAAGAACTTTAAGTAAAATAAAAATATTGTTTTACAAAATCATTTGTGTTTAAATAAAGTTAAGATTATGCAAGTGTTTTTTAATGTTTAAAAAACGTGTTTGAGAGATGATGTTTTGGCTAATTATGACGTGTTTTTTTTCATCTTAATTTGTTTATTTGCATATTTTCTCAAATTTTTAAATATTTTTTTGTATACAATTTCAGTGCAACATGGAACGTTTCAATGCCCCGTCGGTAAACCGATTTTAAATAGAAATGGCACAGATCAAGTTTGTACATCGTCACGTGACTGTTACAGACATTCACGATGTGTGGTAAAAAGAACAGATGGCCAGAATGCGACCCGTTGTTGTTGGCGAGGCTCGCGACTTCCACATAAAAAACTCTCAGAAATTACCTCGAGTATTTTACATAGATTGATTCTCCACGATAGCCCCAATGACCAGTTTATTCTAAATAATTCCTCACCCAATCCCGATATGGTCAAATTTGATATCGTTTCTCACCGTATAATCAATCAAGAGGGGAGCTTGGCAACGACCAGCGCCATAACAAATCCTTATATAGACAGTCCTGCTATAATTAATCCGGGTACAGATAATCCCGTTATCGTTGCTCAGGGTACGGATAGTCCTGCTATAATTAATCAGGGTACGGATAATCTTGGTACACATATTCCGTCTATCATTGATCAGGATACGGATAGTTCTGCTCTAATTAATCGCGATATTCCGAGTATAAATAATCTGGGTACGGATAGTCCTACTATAAATAATCAGGGTACGGATAGCCCTACTATAAATAATCAGAGTACGGATAGTCCTACAATAAATAATCAGGGTACGGATAGTCCTACAATAAATAATCAGGGTACGGATAGTCCTAGTACAAATATAACGCGTAAAGGTACCCCTAGTATAATCAATCTGGTTACAGATAATTCTGTTGGAAATAATCCGGGTACGGACCGTCCTGTCATTCCTGATACAGCAGGCCCCATCAACCCTGATACAGCAGGCCCTGCTAATCATGATACAGCAGGCCCTTCTAATCTTGGTTCGAGCCATCCTGGTGTGGTCAATCCTCGGTTATATTTTCGTCATGCAATTAATCGCAATTGTACGCATGGCTGGCATCATTTCCATTTTATTCATTCTGATTCCACTACTAGCCATCCTAGCTTGAGTAATGTTGGCGGTTCTGATTCCACCACAAATAATCCTAACTTGCGTAATGTAGACGCTTCCGATCCCACCACAAGCCATCCTCGCTTGAGTAATGTTGACGGTCCTGGTTCTGATTCCACCACAATTAATCCTCGCATCATAAACGTCGTTTCAAATATTCTCTACACCAGTAACCCGGACATTGGTAATACTGCAACACCTGCTCCATTAGTAACAAACACTGGCTCGAGTAATTCACAATTCAGTAAGAGTACCCTACAGCCAAGTCATCGTCACAAACGCGATGCAAGCTTTCAGTTATTAGGTACAGTAGATCCACACCTCACTCATCTGCATACACACAAGCCATTAATAGGTACAACGGAACCTAACTACCTTAACAATTTCGACGGGGGAGAAGCCTTGTTAGGAACTACCGGCCCCAGTTATATTTATGATGTGGGGACACCGGATTATGGAACAGCGGTTCCCTTATTGGGCGGTACTGATGCCGGCGCAGTTTCTTTCTTTAGCACACAAAATTTTAGAAATCCAGAAGAGACTAACTCAGGTACCACCGTTTCATCTACATTAGATACGTCGAATTCAAGTAATCTTATAAATGCAAATCTTAGTAATGTCAATACTAGTAATTTTGAATCAACAAGTAATCTTAAAACACCGTATGAGAATAATTCAGGTACCACACTTTCGTTATTAGATACATCAAATTCAAGTAATCTCAGCTTGGCATCATATTCAAGTAATCTTAGTAAATATAATGTCAGTAATCTTAATACAAGCGCTTACTTACTGAATAACTCACAGTCAGATAGCCCTAGTAATCTCCATGACGATAACGCCGCTTCAAACTTTCCCTTATTAGGCATAACCAGCACGAGCTACCTATATTACGATACAAATATCCCACTACTGGCCAACTCAAATCCTGACTACAGCACAGCTACTCCATTAGGACTGTCGAATACCCCCGATCCGGGTAATCACCAAACCAATATTCAGTTATTAGGGGGTTCTGGGCCCACGGGTTCTCCAACAACAACGGATTCATTTATGGGTTCTACTGATATCGGGGTTCCAGATCCGGCTCCTGTTCCATTTAGATCCCGACGACAGAGGAGACAAGAACTGGATTATAGAACCCTGAACTATGACCTTAATCCTAATCCTGTTGCACCCCATCTACCAAGGCTGGAGTCCCGTCCTGGTGGGGGTATGGGCGGGGAACACGAACCCCATGTTCACGGTGAGTCTAATCAGTAATATACAAATTGATTTTCACGATGGCTACATCTATTTCTTAAGCTCCCCTCCCCGATTCCGTCAAGGTCGCTGAGATGTAAATAATATCAGGGCACAGGATTGTTGGCGACATTGTGGTAAGAGTTAGGGCTAGGTTCAGGGTTAGTCCCATGTTGGTCAAGAAAGTTCATCGTGATTTTCCGGTGTTGCTCCCCCATGTCAGCGGGACAATGTATAGTCGTTTGGATGGAACGAAAAACCGAAGTCCCGTGCACATATTGACGAACACGTAAAGAAGACTTGACAGGGTGATATTTCTCTCACTGAACACTGTATGACGTATTCCCGTGTTCATTAGCCCAGTCTCAGCAGAACAGTAGGATGTTAAACCCCATTTTATTTTCTGCTCCTACTGAGTGACGTTGTGACTAGACTTCTGTTGTATGGCTAATCAAATCTGAACTTCCTTGATGAACTTTGATTTAAAACGAGGAACAGGATGCCGTCGGTGCGGTGCACCAAAAACCAACTTGACGAAATTCGTTCCGAAACCCTAAATTATTCTAAATTGTTCTCTTGTCTTGTATTTCAATGCATTTATTCTCTTTTATTCAGTTCCATTGCAGAAGCCAGGTCAATGTTCTCTGTCTAGGGCTGGGAAATGGAGTGCACGGTGTATGGACACGTGTTTTAATGATGCCGATTGTCCATACAGTCAGAAATGTTGCCATAATGGCTGTGCCAGAAGTTGTCAACTACCTCATATGTCAATAAGTTCTGATATTTCCACCATAAAAGCCGGCAGGTGCCCTCGTCTGATAATTAACGATGGTAACATCGAATGTAAGGGAAGAAGTTGTTCCTTAGATCGACATTGCCCTGGTAAAACTAAATGTTGTGCTTCTCTCACTTGTGGTCGAACATGTCAGCCACCAACTCCAGGTTCTCTCCTATTATAATATTTACAGACATGTGTTTAAAGTAGGCCTAGAGGAGTTCCATGACACATCATCCACGTGCATTCTTGTCATGCGCTGTGAAACGTTGTCTTGTGCTGATATTACACAGTGTAAAACACTCCTGTCCTGATAAACGCGGTGTATATAATAGCAATCTGGTCCTGTTAATACGCGGTAGAGAGCAGTCTGGTCCTAATAATACCCGAGGAAGCTCTATTGGTATTCTTTTACGACACTTTAGAAATGCACTCGGCAAACCTCGACAGATTCCGGTACCTTTCATCTAACCTCGGCTGTATGACGAGTGTGTATATAATTTTCAGTGCAATCTTGTCCTTGTATAAAGGAAATCGGATTAACTTGAAATAAAACTTCAAACCTTGACATCTTTTTATGATAAAACATTCTTCAAAGGCGTCGTCGTGGGCAACGCCGTTGGCAATCCGAGAACTTGAAAGTAATCCCAATGGCGGACTTCGTCATACAGCGGAGGCTAGATGAATCTGCTGAGGTTTGCCGAGTGAATGGACATGGGTTAGTTGGTTCCAGCGCTGTGTAAAATAATCGCATGTACTTACTATTCTGTATATAATTAATCTTATAGTCCCAGGCCCGTAATTGGAGGGGGGGGGGCTGCAAAAACGTCCCCCTCCTGTGAAAAAATTGAATTGTCGACCATAGAAACAATAGATAATCATTGACCGTCGATTTTTAAGTAACCCCGAGATACTTTCCGCCCCTTCCTTTCTCTGGGCTATAGTTACGACCCTGTATTGTCCAAATACTGCCATCTTCGTAAACCAGGCTACATTTTCAATGGCTCGATTAACTGTCATTAAGTTTTCTCCTGGAGAACATGCCCCCCCCCATCCCTCCACAAATATTTATATAAATTATTAGCGTATTTCGATCATGTTGTATGTCATACTTAACATCTGTTGTAAATAAAGATATTTGTTATTTTTGTCTTTTGAAACTTTCTGCTGTCGCCAAGGTTTTGTTTTGACAAATTTTATGAGTAGTTTACGGGGTTAATGATGGTGCGTGTTGAGGGGATGGGTGGTGGGGTGGGGTCAAAAACACTGACAACAGCCATACGATGTACATTATTAGGGGAATAATGAAAAAGGCGAGGTGCGTAGCCCATGCTAGGTATTTTAGCCAGGGGAAAAGAGTGGGTGAGGCATTCAGAGAGAGAGAGAGAGAGAGAGAGAGAGAGAGAGCTTATCATTCGGCAATTCAAACCCGACGGGTCATCCAACGCTATACTACATACTATGAGTGAATCATATTCCTGAAGCAATAAATGGTCCGAGAGATCCCTCTCTGGACAGCAATTGCTGGATTGGCTCCTGACACTTCTGAGGGATTGTGTCCATTCTTCCCGTTCAATCAAATCTATCACAAGTTCAGCAACATGACAGTGCTACGCTTAATTTGGGTCGTTTAAATTATTATATGCAAAATATTTTACATATTTAACATGTATCAGAATATAAAAGAAAATCAACCTTTTTAAAGAGCCTAAAGCCCGTTCCCAAAATACCATACTCCTCGCAGTGTTCCGTTTGATTAGAGGTAATCCCACTTCTCTGGTCATTGCTTCGGGAATATGCAAAATACGTGTTTTCGCTGGTTACATGGACACGGTCCCGTTACATTTGTATTAAGCCGACTCAGGCCCGACAGTCTACAGTATGTATTTTAGAGTAATGGTCGGTATATTTTCTTTCGGGGGGGGGGGGGCATTTTTTCAGTGGGGGCTCCCCCCCCCCCCCCGCTGGCTATCTGTCTGTATTTTACAGAATTTTACGAAACATTTACAAATATGATTTAGAAATAGCTTACATATTATTTGTACTTAAAGGGACTATCCCAATTTGAAAATGCCCTCCAAAATAAAAGGTCTAAAATTCCAGATGAAGATTGGAGGGTTTAAAGTTGTACCCCAAAATATAATCGGTATTGACCCTTTAAAGGGACAATCCCGATAAGAACAGAGTCTCAAAAATTGAAGTCCGAGCATTTATGAAATTTATGGACCAAAACATAGAGGCGTGGTGTATTTACCTTGTCTCAAAATTTCAGCTCAAAATATTGAGTCGTTTTGACGTTAACGTCAACACTGTTTATCCGGACACGTAACTCTTTTAAGATTTTGGGTCAATTTTTTCATTGGGTGACCTGCTAATCGATTCTCGTTTCTTGAGAGGTCTATACAGTGAATGACCCATGTACTGTACTTGATAACAAAAGGTAAATTTCACCTACATATTATTTTTATAGAAAAAAGTCTGGTTTTATCCCTATACTGTATAATACAACGGTCTCCATTTCCAGATGAAGACTGTCAGGTTTAAGTTATTTACAAGCATATCACAAATATCGGGTTAGTTGGTCGGCCTTAGGTAATGGGTTTTAGGGGATTTTAACACAAAATAAAGCAGTTTTATTCCCCAAAAGGTTATCGGGATTAGGCCTTTAAGTGGTCATAATTTTCTGTGGGTTTTTTTTTCATGCTATAAGATTTAGCCTATCAATCTTATTTATAAAGGGAGAAAGGAAGGATTGGGGTGGGTGAGAAAGCAAATGAATAGCGGTTAGATCTATTTCTTAAAGCCACCTACAGATTTGGTCAAGGGTATACAGGGCTAGCGCTAACCCAACCCTAACCCTGGACCTATACTAATCCTTACCTTACAAACCCTAACACACAATATCGTTCAATCACGTGCCCTAAATTATTACACCTCAGTGACGATGATGAAACCTTGGGTTGGCCTTAATAAATAGATCTAGACATGAATAACCCCGTATCCCAAGATTCAGATATAAGGTAAGGTCCCTTTAAATATATTGACCTTGACCTTTGAGAAAAAAAAACGAAAGTAGAGTAAACATGGCGAACAAAAGAAGCATGAGTGAGGTGATCATAGAAAAGACTCCAGCTAATCAATGGTCGTTTGAATAAATAAACAAAGGTAATATGCGTAACGGACAGATTCAGTGAAATATGCTATAAACAAAGAATTGTGCGAGTGCATCTCAGGGATTGTCGATCCTCATTGTTAATTATTTACTGAAAGAAAGTCAGAAATTCGATGGAGTAGACAAAAGAGAAATTCTACCGGCTCGGCACTGAAAATAATATTGTTTGGGGACCAACCGGTAGTCATTTTTGGAATCCACTACACTTGCTGCTACGATTTTTGAACATGTCTAGTCCTTCGGATGATACAATGAAATTAAAACTAAAGCCCAGCAAGAACCAGGTAGCCTACAGGTAGGAAACTCGGTCACGACAGAATGGAATACATTCTGTTCCAACAAAGAAAGAGTTTCTGTGAGTGAACACCATACAAAAGAAGTCAAAGTATCTAAGAGTTTAACTCAATATCATCCAAAGCCTTCCACATTGAAATCACAAATTATTTGTCGATTTCAACATTGATGATGTCATTCTTGATCTTACCGGGGAAAAGATCGGCCTCTGACTTATATCCAATATTTCTGACAAAATAAACATTTTAAACTTGGCACAAGAATCATGTACCATAATGCGTTTCAGCACCATTTGTAACAAAGGACTCGAATGTAATATGAATGTCTGTTTTTACTGTAATTTCTAATCAATTATGTTCTGCGAAATAAACGAATGGTCCAAATTGAATGACAGTCTTTGGTGTCTGGTTATTCCAGTCTAGACTAGTAGTATTCTCCTGTTGGTTATTCATTGAGTCACCTCATTACAAATGGCATTGATTCTTGGCCAATTTAAAATTGGAGAACCGAAGCCTATCGTTTCACGGTACGATAACAACATCAATGTTGGGTTAAATTTACCAATAAGTCTTGTTTGCAATGTCAAAGACTGTGGATGATATTGAGTTGGAGCCTTGCCTCCGTTAAGAGTTTATTACTCATCAGTCATTTGGTATTTATGTTGACCTAAGTGGATGTTATTTCATTTAACCTTTATTTTTTAGATGACAGAAATAAACCAGGAAGAGTTAAAGAAAAGGCAAGCGTACATCAGTAACTTGAAAACATTTCTCGCTGCACAACAGGAGAAAATATCTTTAACGCTAGAAACCTTGGGATGGAGTCCAGAACATTTCATCAAGGTACGAACATCATAGTCATAGTCTCATGGAGGCATGCTAATTGGTTGAACACATACAATTTAGATCCTAAGGTCTGTCTTTTAGTTGGGGTTTGATGGCCGATTGGTGTGGTTTCGATGCCCCGGTTGTACGTGTCAAGGATTAGGGTTCCCAGGTGGGATTTCTCCAGATGCTGCGGTTTCTTCCCATGGTTGGATAGCCTAATGGCTCAAGTATGCGCGTGACATCTTAAGATTTATCAATAAGTTATATTGATATTGGTGTAATATCAATTTCCACGCTTGTACGTGTCAAGGAGTAGGGTCTCGTGGTCTGTCACCAGTCTCATTGTCCACTTGTTAGGGTTTCACACTGCGTAGCTTGTGTGAAACACTATTGTTTTTGTTAAAATTATTATTCTTATTATTATTATTATTAAGCTTTCATATGTATTACATATGAAAGCTTATTGTTTCTGTTAAGATTAATATTATTATTATTTTTTTTTTTTGTGTTTTATCCACAAATCGGATTTCTCAGAATCTAACCATAGGATCGTTCTGAAACTTTTACCTATCCCCCCAAAAATGGGTGGTGGCTGTTGATTAAATATATTTTCAAAACGTTTTACGTATCCGAAATCACCGAATTTTACGAACGAATGCATTTGACCTACAATGCTGTAACTTTGTGACTATTTGACCTATTTTACTAAATCTTTTTTCTTTGAGTACCTTGAGACAATTACTATAAATCTGCAGTTTCAGATTTTCGAATTTCGAAAATTCGTCGCTGTGATTTCGAACCGGAAGTTTAGACCAATTTGACAACTTCTTTAATAGTTGTACGATTTTCATGAAATTTAGTATCTAAGTAGATCTTACCGATGTGACTTCAAAAATATAATTAGAAATTTTCTAAATTATCTCCCCTTGACGAAATTAAGGATCAAAATTTTCAAAAAAATCGTCGAAATATAGGTCAGAATGACCTGATTTTTTTTTTGGATACTAGATAAGTAATTACTGATTTGTACGCAAAATATGGAGTTTGTCGATCGAACCGGAAGTGCCGCCATATTTAAAAGTGAAAAATCAATAAGGCTTTTTTGCTATTTTACTTACAGACTCGGGAGTTATATTTTCTGAATCCTTGATGGAAGGCCTAAAAAATGTCGCGAATAGAATTTTGATTTCGGTCACGTGATGGTCACCATTTTGAATTGAAAATGAAAAATAGAAGCAATTTGAAGGGTCGGGATTTGGAACACAATTATTCTCCTTCTAATTAAGCTAGAATATTCAAACTTGGTGTAGACGTTCACTAGGTCAATGTTATGATTGAGTTTAAAGATGAGCATTTTCTGCTTAGGGTAAGCAGAGATAAGCATGCTGATTTGTTGATTCTTTAGGGCACGATAACTTCGGTTATAATGAAGCGAGGGCGGTGAAACTTTTGTCAATACAGAGTCTAATAGCTAGCCTGTTGTGTGAAATCATTGTATTATTTTTTCTAAATATCAGGGATAGCCGAAAAAAAGAGATTGAAAATCCAAAAAGTCGTATTTTTACAATTTAGAGCATGTTTAGAGGTCTTTCTCGTAAAGTCAACATAATATTTTTTGGGAACTTCTTCTACAAAGAGTCTTATTGGTAGTCTTTTATATGAAACCAACGATCAACAGTCCAACATATCAGGAGTAGAAGAACAAAAGGATCGAACATTGAAAACGGCACCCTTTCATTGTTAAGCGAAACATGCAGTGTGGGTGACTACAATCTACACATTTAGTCATCGTATAGAGCTTATTCAACAGTATCGAATTCCAGCTGCTTAGGGATATTTTACGTGCACTCCAATGTGTACACGAGACCTTGGTTTTTCGTCCCATCCGAATGACTAGACAGCTATGCTTGTCAGGCCCTCCGTTCTGCCTCACTGACAAGGGGAACCACGCCGGGAAATCGAGATGAACTTTCTCCGTGCAGAACTTTCAATTCAGGCGAAAACGTTTATTGCATACGATTAAGCTGGTCAGTTGGAGCTTATTTTCAAAAGTTTTGTAATAATCGGTTGGTAATTAAAGTACCGTGCACATTAAACTGTTAAAACAGAAAATTTCGCCCGGTTGAAATGTGTCTTGCTATAAGTCAGCAATTTTCTGAATTCAGGGAGGCTGAATGGCTGAATGGTTAGCATGTGCACACTGTATCGTAACGTCTGTCATTGAGTCAACGGGCGTCGTTTCGATCTCCAGGTTGCATGTGACATGAAGTATGATGTCCAACCTCGTGGGTTTTCTCCGTGTCCTTCGGTTTCCTCCCAACGGCTAAAGACCTGTAAGCGCAAGGGGATTTTTTAAATAAAATTAAAAACATATGTTAGTCCCGAAATGACCTAGTTTGTGTCGAATGGACATTAGGCCGCATTTCTCTCTTTCTCTTTTATTTTTAAAGTTTTGTAATAATCGGTTGGTAATCAAAGGTACTGTAAAAGTGATAAAACAGAAAATTTCGCCCGGTTGTAATGTTTCTCACTTTAAAGTCAGCAATTTGCCGATTTTAAGGGGCAAACGTTTATTGCGAACGCTTAAGCTGGTCAGGGGGAGCTTATTTTTAAAAGTTTTGTAATATTCGGTTGATAACTAAAGGTACCTTGCAAATTAAACTGTTACAATAGAAAATTTGGCCCGGTTGAAATGTTTCTCGCTGTAGGTCAGCAATTTGCCGATTTTAGGGAGGTTGCGTGGCTGAATGGTTAGCACGTGCACTCTGTATCATAACGTCTGTCATTGAGTCAACTGGCGTTGTTTCGATTTCTTGGTTGTACGTGACAAGGAGTATGGTCGCCTGTCCAACCTCGTAGGCCGTAACCGCCGCTGCCCGGGTAAAATTTCCCTCATTGCACACTTTATGGCATATGCCCGTCTTCATTAGCCCATTTTAGGAGCAGAACAGTCGGACGTTAAACCCCATTCAATTTCATTTCATTTTCTCTATGTTGCTTATTTATTATAGTGGATAAATATTTTTCTGGTTCTAGCAATTATTTAATTTCTGCATAGAAATCTTGCTTTGGCCAGTTTTTTTATTGCAGAGTGCCATTCTTGTTTAAACAAACATGATCCTTTGTTTAAAACATGCTTAAGAAGTCGTCACGATTTCCTACTTATAACCAAACATATTGGAAATATTAGTCTGGCATTATTAAATCCTAATTTTATTGGTCTTATTTAAAATTAAACTTTCATTTAACTATGAACAACCCTTAACGTGTCTCTTTAAAACTATTAAGTACTCTAAAACAGTAGCTCAACCTTTTGACCTAAACTCATTAATTTACCATTTTGTTGTGAGCGACTTCTTATTCTTCCTATATGACATATTGCACGTGTCTGATTTCAAAGGGGGGTTGGGTGGCTGAATGGTTAGCACGCGCGCCTGTCATTGAGTTAACTAGCGTGTTTTCGAATGCCCGGTTGTACGTGACAAGGAGTAAGGTCGCCTGTCCAACCTGCCATTTTTATTTTTTTTCCCGCCATTTTCATTTCATTTTCTCATCCGTCTCATTACAGTAATACAAGTTTCAGTTATTTCCCTTTAGTTTTCAGATTATTGTTATGCCTGGGTGCAATGTTTCATACTATATTTAGACTTGTAACTTCGCGAGTTTTTGACCAATTTTAATAATTTTTTCTTCTTATCCTTTTATTTAGGATACTTGATACAATCAATGACACGTGACGATGAATATGAAAGCTTTCATATCTGCATGGGACAGTAGCAGATCTAGTTAGGCTTTCAGACTTTCGTCTGAAAGCCTATTGTGATTACTAAAATTATTATTTATTAGGCTTTCAGACTTTCGTCTGAAAGCCTATTGTGATTACTAAAATTATTATTATTTATTATTATTATTTTATTTTTCGGGGGAGCCTATTTCTCAGTGTCTGTAACAGATACAGATCTGGGAAGTAATTTTCTATCAGGAAACCATATAGTGGCCATCCCTTCCACTGTATTTGAAACTTCTGCGCAGACCGGAAGTGGCCGAATTTTGTGCGTTGCCAAAAAATTAAAAAACGGCCGTAGATTCGTCAATTCTGTACCTATTTTCATACAAATTACATTTTTGGAAACCCTGAGTCTTTTGTCGGACGATAGCAGTTGAAAATTTTGCAATTTAGAAACTTCGCCGCTGACTTCTAGCATTCGAAAAATGAAAATATGTTGTTTAAGACACATTTTTTGTTATTTTTCAAAATTTTCAAATTTGACCTACATTTTTGGATACCTGAAGGCAATCCGGTTTCAGTAATATAAGTTTCATTCAGAGTCATGGCCCTTTATTTTTCGATTTTTTTCGAATTTTCTTCACATTTTGTGAGCTTAAGTTTCGTTTTACGGCCGGATCGACGTTTCTGAAATTCCTGGAACATGAAGTAATATGGTCAAACCACCGTTTAAAGCAATTTCAACAACAATCCGTAAACCGGAAGTAGTCGAAATACTATGCGATATTTTGAAAAAAACGTGAAAAATTGGTGTTTTGGGTAAAAACACGATTTTTCCGTCCGATATCAACGGATTAAACAAATTAAGGTATCATTTGGTCGGGCGGTAATTGGACCACTGAATGATACCCAATTCGTACGGATACGATCAGCAGGAAGCAAAATATGGCTCGCTGAAAATCAAGTATTTTCTGATTTGGAGCGTTTTTAGATGCCTGTATCTCGAAAACTGCTCCACAGTTTTTTATGAAACTTTCTCTATCGAGAGACCTTGCAGTAATCTTGTGTACGAAACATTCCATTACGACTTTGAAATATCTGGAAAAGGTGAAATAACGGACTGAAAATCGAAAAAAAGTCGAAAAATCGTGAAATTTTGGAAAATGCTCTGCTATTTTTTTATTTTAAGAGATTTTCAAAAAAAAAATTGTATATTCAGATCGCTGACCTAATTACGATTCTAACGATGTATAATATGTATGTAGTTATTGAAATTTAATTTTTGATATTTTAAATTTTTTGCATTTTTGGCACTTTTGAACCTAGGATTTCTCAGGGGCATTTTATCTGATCAGATAATGTAATATATCATTACAGAGCCCTGTGGCTATTTTAGTGCCTAAACCGGTTATCAAAACTATATCGACAATAATAACCATACCGGAAGTATTCAAAAAATGTAAAAAAAGGTTAAAAACATTGTCGCACTTGCAAAAAACTTGATTTCTCCCTTAGGTAATAGCGGACCAAAAGAACTAAAGTGTCGTTGGATAGCCCTATTAATGGACCATCATATGGTATCTAAATAATACGATATCGATGGTAAGGAAATAAATTATTGTGTGCCAAAAATCTAGTATTTTCCGATTTTTTAACATTCTGAGACGTCCTTTTCTCGAAAACGACGCCGCAGATTTTTCTTAAACTTTTCTTACTCAAAGTCCTATCGGTTGTCTATATAGTGAATCCAAAATGAAAAGCATTGAAATAATATATGTGGTCGAAAAATGGCCTCAAACTTTGAAAAAAACTGAAAAATCGTTAAATTTTTGGAAACGCTCTTTAATTTATCTTTTTTTCCCAAACTACTCAATGGATGTTTCTGACACTTCTGGTACAGAAAGTTAATTATCCAGAGAACTTCGTAAAGCTATCATGACAACGATCGTAAAACCGGAAGTAGTCGAAAAAATGTCCGATATTTTGAAAAAAATTATTTTTTTTACGAAAACCTTTTTTATTTATGAATATTTTTTGATGATATTTTACACAGGGTTAAAAATATCATCCTACTTGAGCAGAAATGAGAAAAAAAATTGTCTCGGTAATTTGCGTTAGCCGCCATCGGCTAATTTAGTTTTTCGTACCCAGAAAAATTATTTATTGTTCGATTTGTATAAAACAAAGTTCATATGCACCGTGGTCACAATTGCAATTTTTTTTGTTACGGTGAAATTTTTCTGTCGGCAACGGAAGTGACGTAATATTAACAAAAACTACAATTTTGACAGTTCGGTACCACTTTTTGAAAGCAAATATTATTTTTTTTTCAAAACTGATATAACTAAAAGGATGCACCCTGCAAAGGTGCACAAAATCCTTAGCTCATATTTTTTAATTTCAATTTCATTTTCGGGCAATTTCGAATAAAATGTAAAATAAAGTGTAAAATTCAGTTATTTACAATTCATTCAGCGTCTTCATATTTTGAAATATTTATTTGTAATTTTCATAAACTCGTAGCAATAATCCAGACAAAGAGAATGTATGCGAAAATTAGTTTGTAATATGAGCAGTTGCCGAGAAATATGCAATTTTGCATGCATCACTTTTCACGTTATTTTGCCTATAAAAGAGTGAATTATTATTCGATTTGCAATAATTTTTTGCCATTTGATGCCTAATGCCAATTTGGACTAGGTCAAGCCAATTTTAAATTTTCACTGTGACCGGAAATTACGTCATTTGGGCCAAAACTGTATTTTTAACCTAAAAAACAAATATTTCATTCAAATGAGTCTGCCTTATAATATTTTTAAAATCATGATATTTGATTCCCACCAACGAATAGAATAAAGCCATACGACCATACGGATACCACAAAATGGTTTCTAACTTGTACGGTTACAGAGAAATAGGCGATCTTCTATAAGTCACTTTTCAAGGTTTTTGGTCTATAAAAGTGTCAATTATTATTCGATTTTTATAATTTTTTTACCATTTGATGCCTTATGCCATTTATGACTTCTATAAACTAAATTAACATTTTCAATATCTCCGGAAGTAATGTAATTTTTGCAAAAAACGTATTTTTAGCCATCAAAACAAACATTATATTGAAGGGATTTATATTTATTATTCGTTTAACTTTATAACGTCTGACTCTAATGGGCAGTAAGATTGAATCAATACCATCATATTGATATCAAGAAAAGGCTTCTAGCATGTTCCCTTGTCGAATAATAGCCAATTTTCTCAGGGTCACTTTTAGATTTTATACCTTCTTAATTTCAGTTCATGGGTTATAGGTTAATTATTTATTGCCCGATATGTATAAAACAAAGTTTGTATTTTGTATGTTGCGAATTTTCGACTTATTTTTCACCTATAAAAATTTCTTTCGGCACCGGAAGTGACGTAATTTTGCCATAATTTACAATTTTGACCGGTCTTTTCGCCAGCAAATATTACTTTTACATATGATAGAGGGTGTCACTGAAGCAAAACAACTAAAGTATACTTTGGTAGCTCAATGGATCGGCTATGGTATAATGAACTTCCTGTATGATTCCTGAAAGCCGGTTCAGTGCTGCTTGCAGGTCTAGTTATTATTATTTTTTTTTTCGCCGGAGCCTATTTCTCAGTGCCTGTAACAGATACCGATCTGGGACCTAATTCTCTATCGGGAAACCATGTGTTGGCTACTTGATAAACTATATTTGAAACTTCTGCGCAGACCGGAAGTGGTCGAATTTCGTGCGGTGTCAAAAAATCAAAAAACGGCCGTAGATATGTCAATTCTGTACCTATTTTCATACAAATGACATTTTCGGAAACCCGGAGTCTTTTCTCGGACGATAGCAGTTGAAAATTTCGATATTTCGAAACTTCATCGCTGACTTCTTGCGATCGAAAAATGAAAAATGTTGTTTGAGAGACCATTTTTGTTATTTTTCAAAATTTTGAAATTTGACCTACATTTTTGGATACCTGAAGTCCATCCGATTCCAGTAATATAAGTTTCATTCAGAGTTATCGCCCTTTATTTTTCGATTTTTTTCGAATTTTCTACCCATTTTGCGAGCTCGGGTTTCGTTTTATGGCCGAATTGACGTTTCTGAAATTTCTGAGGCATGAAGCCAAATGACCATTGCAAGGAATAAAGCAATTTCAACAATAATCTGTACACCGGAAGTGGTCGGAATAATGTCCGATATTTTGAAAAAAATGCAAAAAATGGGTATTTTGGGGAAAAACGCGACTTCTCCGTCCGATATCAACGGATTAAACAAATTAGGGTACCATTGGACTGCACTAGTATTGTGCTATCGTATGATACCCAATTTGTACGGATACGACGAGTAGGAAGCAAAATATGGCACGCTGAAAATCAAGTATTTTCTGATTTGGAGCGTTTTTGGACGCCTGTATCTCGAAAACTTAACCGCAACTTTTTTTTTAACTTTCTCTATCGAGAGTCCATTTGATAGTCTTGTGAATTATGCCATCCAATAAGACTTTGAAATGTCTGGAATATGATAAAAAAGGGACTGAAAATCAAAAAAAGTCGAAAAATCGTGAAATTTTGGAAAATGCTCTACTATTTTTTTATTTTAAGAGATTTTCAAAAAAAGGTTGTATATTCAGATAGCTGACCTAATTACGATTCTAATGATGTATAATATGTATGTAGTTATTGAAATTTAATTTTCGATATTTTAATTTTTTTGCATTTTTGGCACTTTTGAACATAGGATTTCTCAGAGGCATTTTATCTGATCAGATAATGTAATATATCATTACAGAGCCCCGTGGCTATTTTAGTGCCCAAACCGGCTATTAAAACTATTCCGACAATAATAACCATACCGGAAGTATTCAAAAAATGAAAAAAAAAGGTTAAAACCATTGTCGCAGTTGCAAGAAACTTGATTTCTCCCTTAGGTAATAGCGGACCAAAAGAACTAAAGTGTCGCTGGATAGCCCTATTAATGGACCATCATATGGTATCTAAATAATACGATTTCGATGGTAAGGAAATAAATTATTGTATGCCAAAAATATATTATTTTCCGATTTTTTAACATTCTGGGACGCCCTTTTCTCGAAAACGACGCCGCAGATTTTTCTCAAACTTTTCTTACTCAAAGTCCTATCGGTTGTCTATATAGTGAATCCAAAATGAAATGCATTGAAATAATATAAATGGTCCAAAAATGGCCTCAAACTTTGAAAAAAATTGAAAAATCGTTAAATTTTTGGAAACGCTCTTTAATTTATCTTTTTTTCCAAAACTACTCAATGGATGTTTCTGACACTTCTGGTACGGAAAGTTAATTATCCAAAGAACTTCGTAAAGCTATCACTACAACGATCGTAAAACCGGAAGTAGTCGAAAAAATGTCCGATATTTTGAAAAAAAAAATTTTTTTTTACGAAAACCTTTTTTATTTATGAATATGTTTTGATGATATTTTACACAGGGTTAAAAATATCATCCTACTTGAGCAGAAATGAGAAAAAAAATTGTCTCGGTAATTTGCGTTAGCCGTCATCGGCTAATTTAGTTTTTCGTACCCAGAAAAATTATTTATTATTCGATTTGTATAAAACAAAGTTCATACGCTCCGTGGTCCCAATTGTAATTTTTTTTGTTACGGTGAAATTTTTCTGTGGGCAACGGAAGTGATGTAATATTAACAAAAACTACAATTTTGATCGTTCAGTACCACTTTTTAAAAGCAAATATTATTTTTTTTCAAAACTGATATAACTAAAAGGATGCACCCTGCAAAGGTGCACAAAATCCTTAGCTCAGATTTTTTAAATTCAATTTCATTTTCGGGCAATTTCGAATAAAATGTAAAATAAAGTGTAAAATTCAGTTATTTACAATTCATTCAGCGTCTTCATATTTTGAAATATTTATTTGTAATTTTCATAAACTCGTAGCAATAATCCAGACGAAGAGAATGTATGCGCAAATTAGTTTGTAATGTGAGCAGTTGCCGAGAAATATGCAATTTTGCATGCATCACTTTTCACGTTATTTTGCCTATAAAAGAGTGAATTATTATTCGATTTGCAATATTTTTTTTCCATTTGATGCTTAATGCCAATTTGGACTAGGTCAAGCCAATTTTACATTTACACTGTGACCGGAAATGACGTCATTTGGGCAAAAACTGTATTTTTAACTTAAAAAAAAATATTTTATTCAAATGAGTCTGCCTTATAATATTTTTAAAATTATGATATTTGATTCCCATCAACGAATAGAATTAAGCCATACGACCATACGGATACCACAAAATGGTTTCTAACTTGTACGGTTACAGAGAAATAGGCGATCTTTTATAAGTCAATTTTCAAGGTTTTTGGTCTATAAAAGTGTCAATTATTATTCGATTTTATCATTTTTTTACCATTTGATGCCTTATACCATTTATGACTTCTATGAACTAAATTAACATTTTCAATATCTCCGAAAGTAATGTAATTTTTGCAAAAAACGTATTTTTAGCCTTCAAAACAAACATTTTTTTGAAGGGATTTATATTTATTATTCGTTTAACTTTATAACGTCTGACTCTAATGGGCAGTAAGATTGAATCAATACCATCATATTGATATCAAGAAAAGGCTTCTAGCATGTTTCCTTGTCGAATAATAGCCAATTTTCCCAGGGTCACTTTTAAGTTTTATACCTTCTTAATTTCAGTTTATGGGTTATAGGTTGATTATTTATTGCCCGATATGTATAAAACAAAGTTTGTATTTTGTATGTTGCGAATTTTCGACTTATTTTTCACCTATAAAAATTTCTTTCGGCACCGGAAGTGACGTAATTTTGCCATAATTTACAATTTTGACCGGTCTTTTCGCCAGCAAATATTACTTTTACATATGATAGAAGGTGTCACTGAAGCAAAACAATTAAAGTATAGTTTGGTAGCTCAATGGTCGGCTATGGTATAATGAACTTCCTGTATGATTCCTGAAAGCCGGTTCAGTGCTGCTTGCAGGTCTAGTTAGGGTTTCACACTGCGAAGCTTGTGTGAAACACTATTGTTTTTGTTAAAATTATTATTAGGGTTTCACACTGCGAAGCTTGTGTGAAACACTATTGTTTTTGTTAAAATTATTAGGCTTTCAGACTTTCGTCTGAAAGCCTATTGTGATTACTAAAATTATTATTATTTATTATTATTATTTTATTTTTCGGGGGAGCCTATTTCTCAGTGTCTGTAACAGATACAGATCTGGGACGTAATTTTCTATCAGGAAACCATATAGTGGCCATCCCTTCCACTGTATTTGAAACTTCTGCGCAGACCGGAAGTGGCCGAATTTTGTGCGTTGCCAAAAAATTAAAAAACGGCCGTAGATTCGTCAATTCTGTACCTATTTTCATACAAATTACATTTTTGGAAACCCTGAGTCTTTTGTCGGACGATAGCAGTTGAAAATTTTGCAATTTAGAAACTTCGCCGCTGACTTCTAGCATTCGAAAAATGAAAATATGTTGTTTAAGACACATTTTTTGTTATTTTTCAAAATTTTCAAATTTGACCTACATTTTTGGATACCTGAAGGCAATCCGGTTCCAGTAATATAAGTTTCATTCAGAGTCATCGCCCTTTATTTTTCGATTTTTTTCGAATTTTCTTCACATTTTGTGAGCTTAAGTTTCGTTTTACGGCCGGATCGACGTTTCTGAAATTCCTGGAACATGAAGTAATATGGTCAAACCACCGTTTAAAGTAATTTCAACAACAATCCGTAAACCGGAAGTAGTCGAAATACTATGCGATATTTTGAAAAAAACGTGAAAAATTGGTGTTTTGGGTAAAAACACGATTTTTCCGTCCGATATCAACGGATTAAACAAATTAAGGTATCATTTGGTCGGGCGGTAATTGGACCACTGAATGATACCCAATTCGTACGGATACGATCAGCAGGAAGCAAAATATGGCTCGCTGAAAATCAAGTATTTTCTGATTTGGAGCGTTTTTAGATGCCTGTATCTCGAAAACTGCTCCACAGTTTTTTATGAAACTTTCTCTATCGAGAGACCTTGCAGTAATCTTGTGTACGAAACATTCCATTACGACTTTGAAATATCTGGAAAAGGTGAAATAACGGACTGAAAATCGAAAAAAGTCGAAAAATCGTGAAATTTTGGAAAATGCTCTGCTATTTTTTTTATTTTAAGAGATTTTCAAAAAAAATTTGTATATTCAGATCGCTGACCTAATTACGATTCTAACGATGTATAATATGTATGTAGTTATTGAAATTTAATTTTTGATATTTTAAATTTTTTGCATTTTTGGCACTTTTGAACCTAGGATTTCTCAGGGGCATTTTATCTGATCAGATAATGTAATATATCATTACAGAGCCCTGTGGCTATTTTAGTTCCTAAACCGGTTATCAAAACTATATCGACAATAATAACCATACCGGGAGTATTCAAAAAATGTAAAAAAAAAGGTTAAAAACATTGTCGCACTTGCAAAAAACTTGATTTCTCCCTTAGGTAATAGCGGACCAAAAGAACTAAAGTGTCGTTGGATAGCCCTATTAATGGACCATCATATGGTATCTAAATAATACGATATCGATGGTAAGGAAATAAATTATTGTGTGCCAAAAATCTAGTATTTTCCGATTTTTTAACATTCTGAGACGTCCTTTTCTCGAAAACGACGCCGCAGATTTTTCTTAAACTTTTCTTACTCAAAGTCCTATCGGTTGTCTATATAGTGAATCCAAAATGAAAAGCATTGAAATAATATAAGTGGTCGAAAAATGGCCTCAAACTTCGAAAAAAACTGAAAAATCGTTAAATTTTTGGAAACGCTCTTTAATTTATCTTTTTTTCCCAAACTACTCAATGGATGTTTCTGACACTTCTGGTACAGAAAGTTAATTATCCAGAGAACTTCGTAAAAGTATCATGACAACGATCGTAAAACCGGAAGTAGTCGAAAAAATGTCCGATATTTTGAAAAAAATTATTTATTTTACGAAAACCTTTTTTATTTATGAATATTTTTTGATGATATTTTACACAGGGTTAAAAATATCATCCTACTTGAGCAGAAATGAGAAAAAAAATTGTCTCGGTAATTTGCGTTAGCCGCCATCGGCTAATTTAGTTTTTCGTACCCAGAAAAATTATTTATTGTTCGATTTGTATAAAACAAAGTTCATATGCACCGTGGTCACAATTGCAATTTTTTTTGTTACGGTGAAATTTTTCTGTCGGCAACGGAAGTGACATAATATTAACAAAAACTACAATTTTGACAGTTCGGTACCACTTTTTGAAAGCAAATATTATTTTTTTTTCAAAACTGATATAACTAAAAGGATGCACCCTGCAAAGGTGGACAAAATCCTTAGCTCATATTTTTTAATTTCAATTTCATTTTCGGGCAATTTCGAATAAAATGTAAAATAAAGTGTAAAATTCAGTTATTTACAATTCATTCAGCGTCTTCATATTTTGAAATATTTATTTGTAATTTTCATAAACTCGTAGCAATAATCCAGACGAAGAGAATGTATGCGAAAATTAGTTTGTAATATGAGCAGTTGCCGAGAAATATGCAATTTTGCATGCATCACTTTTCACGTTATTTTGCCTATAAAAGAGTGAATTATTATTCGATTTGCAATAATTTTTTGCCATTTGATGCCTAATGCCAATTTGGACTAGGTCAAGCCAATTTTAAATTTTCACTGTGACCGGAAATGACGTCATTTGGGCAAAAACTGTATTTTTAACCTAAAAAACAAATATTTTATTCAAATGAGTCTGCCTTATAATATTTTTAAAATCATGATATTTGATTCCCACCAACGAATAGAATAAAGCCATACGACCATACGGATACCACAAAATGGTTTCTAACTTGTACGGTTACAGAGAAATAGGCGATCTTCTATAAGTCACTTTTCAAGGTTTTTGGTCTATAAAAGTGTCAATTATTATTCGATTTTTATAATTTTTTTACCATTTGACGCCTTATGCCATTTATGACTTCTATAAACTAAATTAACATTTTCAATATCTCCGGAAGTAATGTAATTTTTGCAAAAAACGTATTTTTAGCCATCAAAACAAACATTATATTGAAGGGATTTATATTTATTATTCGTTTAACTTTATAACGTCTGACTCTAATGGGCAGTAAGATTGAATCAATACCATCATATTGATATCAAGAAAAGGCTTCTAGCATGTTCCCTTGTCGAATGATAGCCAATTTTCTCAGGGTCACTTTTAAATTTTATACCTTCTTAATTTCAGTTTATGGGTTATAGGTTGATTATTTATTGCCCGATATGTATAAAACAAAGTTTGTATTTTGTATGTTGCGAATTTTCGACTTATTTTTCACCTATAAAAATTTCTTTCGGCACCGGAAGTGACGTAATTTTGCCATAATTTACAATTTTGACCGGTCTTTTCGCCAGCAAATATTACTTTTACATATGATAGAGGGTGTCACTGAAGCAAAACAACTAAAGTATACTTTGGTAGCTCAATGGATCGGCTATGGTATAATGAACTTCCTGTATGATTCCTGAAAGCCGGTTCAGTGCTGCTTGCAGGTCTAGTTATTCTTATTATTATTATTCTTCTTTTGTTTTGAGTAGATCTCAGCAACTGCTTGTCGCATCGTTACGATTTCTTCGGTTTTACTGGGAAAGTGGGTGTGACTTAGAGGATAAAGCTATTTTGAACGTTCTGCGACAATGCGAAATGTCCGAAATCACCAAATGATCGTTTTTGAAAATATTGCAGTAATTTTAACAATAATCATTGGATTTTAACTTTCGATACATTTTGGCATAGCCTGAGACAGGGCACATAGCTACGCTACTTTCGATTTTTGATTTTCGGCAAATCTTCAAAGATATTAGGCGCCAAATTTCGAAAATTTAAAATTTTACAAAAAACTTTTTTATTTATGAATATTTTTTAGTCGTGTTGTGCACAGAATTAAAGAGTCATCTGACTAGCGCAAAAATGTTAACATTTTTTGCCTCGGTAATTTTCCTTGGCCGCCATTGGCTAATTCAGTTTTTCAGTCCTATATTGATTTTTTATTGTTCGATTTGTATAAAACAAAGTTAATATGCTTCGTTGTCTCAATTGTCATTTATTTTATGACCAAAAGGATTATCTATCGGCACCGGAAGTGGCATAATTTTACTAAAAACTACAATTTTGACAGTTAGGTACCATTTTTCGAAAACAAATATTATTTTTTTGAAAAATTATATGACCCAAAGAGTGTGCCCATTCAAGGCGCAAAAAATGTCGGAAGCAGTTTTTTTAATTTCGATTTCATTTTCGAGCAAATTCAATTAAAAGGCTAAAAATGGTGTAAAATTGACCTATTTACAACCCATTCAGGCTTTTCAGATTTTAAAATTTTTCTACGTAACTTTTATAAACTTGTAGCTATAATCCATACGAAGAAAATGTATGTGAAAATTAGTTTGTAATATAAGCAGTTGCCGAGAAATTGGCAGTTTTGCATAAGTCACTGTTTTCTTAATTTTGCCTGTAAAATAGTCAATTATTAATGGATATTCACAATAGTGACATCATTTGATTCAAAAAGCAAGTATGCGTCATATCAAATTGATTATAATTTAGAATTTACACCGGAAGTGACGCCATTTGGTCAAAAACTGCATTTTTAACTTTTAAAATCGATGTTTTTTTCAACCAAGAATTATTTGATATGTAATAATAAAATTAACTTTTGGTTTACATTCACATACTAACAAAACTCATACGGTCAAATAGATATCATAAAATTGTTTCTAACTTGTTCGGTTGCCGAGATATAGGCGTTTTTATAAAAGTCACTTTTGAAGGTTTTTGGCCCATAAAAGTGTCAATTAATATTCGATTTTCATAAAATTTTCACCCTTTGAAGCCTAATGTCATAGACGAAGTTATAAAACTAATTTAACGTTTTCATTATCACCGGAAGTAACGCCATTTTGGCAAAAACTGTATTTTAAGCCTTCAAAACAGATATTTTATTCAAATGACTCTGATTTGTAATGTTTATAAAATTATGATATTTGATTCCAATCAACAAATAGATTAAACCCATACGGTCATATAAATACCAAAATATGGTTTCTATCTTGTACGGTTGCCAAGAAATAGACGATTTTCTACACGTCACTTTCCAAGGTTTTTGGTCTATAAAAGTGGCAATTATTATTCGATTTACATAAAATTTTCACCATGTGATGCCTTATGCCATTTCTGATTTCATAATATTAATGGAACATTTACTTTATCACCGGAAGTACTGTAATTTTGTCAGGATCAATTACATGTAACAAATGTATAAAATCAATTGATATTGCTGGATTTGTTTGATTCTGTTTCCATTTTATTTGATGTGTACAATGCTTATGTGGAAACCTGTATATTGGTTTCATTGGTACGGGAAGTGACATATGTTCAAGGGTAACGTGGCACCGAAAGTGACACAAGTTCAAGTTCAAAGGTAACATGGCACCAGTGAAACCCGTCATTCCTGCATGCAGGTCTAGTTCTTATTATTAGGGTTTCACACTGCGAAGCTTGTGTGAAACACTATTGTTTTTGTTAAAATTATTATTCTTATTATTATTATTATTCTTCTTTTGTTTTGAGTAGATCTCAGCAACTGCTTGTCGCATCGTTACGATTTCTTCGGTTTTACTGGGAAAGTGGGTGTGACTTAGAGGATAAAGCTATTTTGAACGTTCTGCGACAATGCGAAATGTCCGAAATCACCGAAGTTATTGTTTTTGAAAATATTGCAGTAATTTTAACAATAATCATTGGATTTTAACTTTCGATACATTTTGGCATAGCCTGAGACAGGGCACATAGCTACGCTACTTTCGATTTTTGATTTTCGGCAAATCTTCGAAGATATTAGGCGCCAAATTTCGAAAATTTAAAATTTTACAAAAAACTTTTTTATTTATGAATATTTTTTAGTCGTATTGTGCACAGAATTAAAGAGTCATCTGCCTAGTGCAAAAATGTTAAAAAATTTTGTCTCAGTAATTTTCCTTGGCCGCTATTGGCTAATTCAGTTTTTCAGTCCTAGATTAATTTTTTATTGTTCGATTTGTATAAAACAAAGTTCATATGCTTCGTTGTCTCAATTGTCATTTTTTTTATTACCGGAAGTGTTATCTGTCGGCACCGAAAGTGGCATAATTTTACCAAAAACTACAATTTTAACAGTTAGGTACCACTTTTCGAAAACAAATATTATTTTTTGGAAAAATTATTTGACTCAAAGAGTGTGCCCTTTCAAGGCGCAAAAAATGGCGGAAGCAGTTTTTTTAATTTCGATTTCATTTTCGAGCAAATTCGATTAAATGGCTAAAAATGGTGTAAAATTGACCCATTTACAACCTATTCAGGCTTTTCAGATTTTAAAATATTTCTTCGTAACTTTTATAAACTTGTAGCTATAATCCATACGAAGAAAATGTATGTTAAAATTAGTTTGTAATATAAGCAGTTACCAAGAAATGGACAGTTCTGTACAAGTCACTGTTTTCGTTATTTTGCTTGTAAAATAGTCAATTATGATTGGATTTTTATAAAAGTGACATCATTTGATTCAAAAAGCATGTAGCGTCATATCAAGTTGATAACAATTTAAAATTGACACCGGAAGTGACGTCATTTTGTCAAAAACTGCATTTTAAACTTTTTAAATCAATGTTTTATTCAACCAAGAATTACTTAATATGTATTAATAATTTTAACTTTTGGTTTAAATTCACATATAAACACAACTCATATGGTCATATACATATCATAAAATTAGGGTTTCACACTGCGAAGCTTGTGTGAAACACTATTGTTTTTGTTAAAATTATTATTCTTATTATTATTATTATTCTTCTTTTGTTTTGAGTAGATCTCAGCAACTGCTTGTCGCATCGTTACGATTTCTTCGGTTTTACTGGGAAAGTGGGTGTGACTTAGAGGATAAAGCTATTTTGAACGTTCTGCGACAATGCGAAATGTCCGAAATCACCGAAGTTATTGTTTTTGAAAATATTGCAGTAATTTTAACAATAATCATTGGATTTTAACTTTCGATACATTTTGGCATAGCCTGAGACAGGGCACATAGCTACGCTACTTTCGATTTTTGATTTTCGGCAAATCTTCGAAGATATTAGGCGCCAAATTTCGAAAATTTAAAATTTTACAAAAAACTTTTTTATTTATGAATATTTTTTAGTCGTATTGTGCACAGAATTAAAGAGTCATCTGCCTAGTGCAAAAATGTTAAAAAATTTTGTCTCAGTAATTTTCCTTGGCCGCTATTGGCTAATTCAGTTTTTCAGTCCTAGATTAATTTTTTATTGTTCGATTTGTATAAAACAAAGTTCATATGCTTCGTTGTCTCAATTGTCATTTTTTTTATTACCGGAAGTGTTATCTGTCGGCACCGAAAGTGGCATAATTTTACCAAAAACTACAATTTTAACAGTTAGGTACCACTTTTCGAAAACAAATATTATTTTTTGGAAAAATTATTTGACTCAAAGAGTGTGCCCTTTCAAGGCGCAAAAAATGGCGGAAGCAGTTTTTTTAATTTCGATTTCATTTTCGAGCAAATTCGATTAAATGGCTAAAAATGGTGTAAAATTGACCCATTTACAACCTATTCAGGCTTTTCAGATTTTAAAATATTTCTTCGTAACTTTTATAAACTTGTAGCTATAATCCATACGAAGAAAATGTATGTTAAAATTAGTTTGTAATATAAGCAGTTACCAAGAAATGGACAGTTCTGTACAAGTCACTGTTTTCGTTATTTTGCTTGTAAAATAGTCAATTATGATTGGATTTTTATAAAAGTGACATCATTTGATTCAAAAAGCATGTAGCGTCATATCAAGTTGATAACAATTTAAAATTGACACCGGAAGTGACGTCATTTTGTCAAAAACTGCATTTTAAACTTTTTAAATCAATGTTTTATTCAACCAAGAATTACTTAATATGTATTAATAATTTTAACTTTTGGTTTAAATTCACATATAAACACAACTCATATGGTCATATACATATCATAAAATTGTTTCTAACTTGTTCGGTTGCCGAGAAATAGACGGTTTTCTACAGGCCACTTTTGAAGATTTTTGGGCCATAAAAGTGTCAATTATTATTCGATTTTCATAAACGTTACACCATGTTATACCTAATGCCATTTAGGATTTCATACAAGTAATTTAAGATTTTCATTATCACCGGAAGTAACATCATTTTGGCAAAAACTGTATTTTTAGCCTTCAAAACAGATATTTTATTCAAATGAGTCTGTTTTGAAATGTTTTTCAAATTATGGTATTTGATGCCAATCAACAAATAAAATGAACCCATACGATCATACAGATACCACAAAATGGTTTCTAACTTGTACGGTTGCAGAGAAATAGTCGATTTTCTACAAGTCACATTTCAAGTTTTTTGGTCTTTAAAAGTGGCAATTATTATTCGATTTACATAAAATTTTCACTATATGATATCGTATGCCATTTCTGATTTCATAAAACTAATTGAACATTTTCATTAACACCGGAAGAAATGTAATTTTGTCAAGATCATTTACAAGTAACAAATGTATAAAATGAATTGATATTGCTGGATTTGGTTGATTCTGCATCCATTTTATTTGTGTGCAATGTTAATTTGGAAACCTGTTTAATGGTTTCGTTGGTACCGGAAGTGACATATGTTCAAGGGTAACTTGGCACCGGAAGAGACATGTTTAAGGGTAACGTGGCACCAGTGAAACCCGTCATTCCTGCATGCAGGTCTAGTTATTAGGGTTTCACACTGCGAAGCTTGTGTGAAACACTATTGTTTTTGTTAAAATTATTATTAGGGTTTCACACTACGAAGCTTGTGTGAAACACTATTGTTTTTGTTAAAATTATTAGGGTTTCACACTGCGAAGCTTGTGTGAAACACTATTGTTTTTGTTAAAATTATTATTAGGGTTTCACACTGCGTAGCTTGTGTGAAACACTATTGTTTTTGTTAAAATTATTATTCTTATTATTATTATTCAGATTCCAATTTGAATAGATCTCAGCAACTACGTATCGCATCGTTATGATTTCTTCGGTTTTACTGGGAAAGTGGGTGTGACTTAGAGGATAAAGCTATTTTGAACGTTCTGCGACAATGCGAAATGTCCGAAATCACCAAATTATCGTTTTTTAAAATATTGCAGTAATTTTAACAATAATCATTGAATTTTAACTTTCGATACATTTTGGCATAGCCGGAGACAGGGCACATAGCTACGCTACTTTCGATTTTTGATTTTCGGCAAATCTTCGAAGATATTAGGCGCCAAATTTCGATAATTTAAAATTTTACAAAAAACTTTTTTATTTATGAATATTTTTTAGTCGTATTGTGCACAGAATTAAAAAGTCATCTGACTAGTGCAAAAATGTTAAAAAATTTTGTCTCAGTAATTTTCCTTGGCCGCCATTGGCTAATTCAGTTTTTCAGTCCTAGATTAATTTTTTATTGTTCGATTTGTATAAAACAAAGTTCGTATGCTTCGTTGTCTCAATTGTCATTTTTTTTATTACCGGAAGTGTTATCTGTCGGCACCGGAAGTGGCATAATTTTACCAAAAACTACAATTTTGACAGTTAGGTACCATTTTTCGAAAACAAATATTATTTTTTGGAAAAATTATTTGACTCAAAGTGTGTGCCCTTTCAAGGCGCAAAAAATGTCGGAAGCAGTTTTTTTAATTTCGATTTCATTTTCGAGCAAATTCGATTAAATGGCTAAAAATGGTGTAAAATTGACCTATTTACAACCTATTCAGGCTTTTCAGATTTTAAAATATTTCTTCGTAACTTTTCTAAACTTGTAGCTATAATCCATACGAAGAAAATGTATGTTAAAATTAGTTTGTAATATAAGCAGTTCCCAAGAAATGGGCAGTTCTGTACAAGTCACTGTTTTCGTTATTTTGCCTGTAAAATAGTCAATTATTATTGGATTTTTATAAAAGTGACATCATTTGATTCAAAAAGCATGTAGCGTCATATCAAGTTGATTACAATTTAAAATTGACACCGGAAGTGACGTCATTTGGTCAAAAACTGCATTTTAAACTTTTTAAATCAATGTTTTATTCAACCATGAATAACTTAATATGTATTAATAATTTTAACTTTTGGTTTAAATTCACATATAAATACAACTCATATGGTCATATAGATATCATAAAATTGTTTCTAACTTGTTCGGTTGCCGAGAAATAGACGGTTTTCTACAGGTCACTTTTGAAGGTTTCGGGGCCATAAAAGTGTCAATTATTATTCGATTTTCATAAACGTTACACCATGTTATACCTAATGCCATTTGTGATTTCATACTAGTAATTTAAGATTTTCATTATCACCGGAAGTAACGTCATTTTGGCAAAAACTGAATTTTTAGCCTTCAAAACAGATATTTTATTCAAATGAGTCTGTTTTGAAATCTTTTTCAAATTATGGTATTTGATGCCAATCAACAAATAGAATGAACCCATACGATCATACAGATACCAAAAAATGGTTTCTAACTTGTACGGTTGCAGAGAAATAGCAGATTTTCTACAAGTCACTTTTCAAGTTTTTTGGTCTTTAAAAGTGGCAATTATTATTCGATTTACATAAAATTGTCACTATATGATATCGTATGCCATTTCTGGTTTCATAAGACTAATTGAACATTTTCATTAACACCGGAAGTAATTGAATTTTGTCAAGATCATTTACAAGTAACAAATGTATAAAATGACTTGATATTTCTGGATTGATTGGTTGATTCTACGTCCATTTTATTTGTGTGCAATGTTAATTTGGAAACCTGTTTAGTGGTTTCGTTGGTACCGGAAGTGACATATGTTCAAGTGTAACTTGGCACCGAAAGTGACATGTTTAAGAGTAACTTGGCACCAGTGAAACCCGTCATTCCTGCATGCAGGTCTAGTTCTTATTATTATTATTATTATTCTTCTTTTGTTTTGAGTAGATCTCAGCAACTACGTGTCGCATCGTTACGATTTCTTCGGTTTTACTGGGAAAGTGGGTGTGACTTAGAGGATAAAGCTATTCTGAACGTTCTGCGACAATGCGAAATGTCCGAAATCACCGAAGTTATCGTTTTTACAAATATTGCGGTAATTTTAACAATAATCATGGGATTTTAACTTTCGATACATTTTGGCATAGCTGGAGACAGGGCACATAGCTGCGCTACTTTCGATTTTTGATTTTCGGCAAATCTTCGAAGATATTAGGCGCCAAATTTCGGAAATTTAAAATTTTACAAAAAACTTTTTTATTTATGAATATTTTTTAGTCGTGTTGTGCACAGAATTAAAGAGTCATCTGACTTGCGCAAAAATGTTAAAAAATTTTGTCTCAGTAATTTTCCTTGGCCTCCATTGGCTAATTCAGTTTTTCAGTCCTAGATTAATTTTTTATTGTTCGATTTGTATAAAACAAAGTTCATATGCTTCGTTGTCTCAATTGTCATTTTTTTTATTACCAAAAGTGTTATCTGTCGGCACCGGAAGTGGCATAATTTTACCAAAAACTACAATTTTGACAGTTAGGTACATTTTTTGAAAACAAATATTATTTTTTTGAAAAATTATATGACTCAAAGAGTGTGTCCTTTAAAGGCGCAAAAAATGTCGGAAGCAGTTTTTTTAATTTCTTTTTCATTTTCTAGCAAATTGGATTAAGAGGTGAAAAAAGGCGTAAAATTGACCTATTTACAACTCATTCAGGCTTTTCAGATTTTAAAATATTTTTACGTAACTTTTATAAACTTGTAGCTATAATCCATACGAAGAGAATGTATGTGAAAATTAGTTTGTAATATAAGCAGTTGCCGAGAAATAGGCAATTTTGCATGAGTCACTTTTCACGTAATTTTGGCTATAAAAGAATCAATTATTATTCGATTTTCAATTTTCTTTCGCCATTGGATGCCTAATGCCATAGTGGACTATGTCAAACCATTTTACCCCTTGCGCTGCCACCGGAAATGACGTCATTTGCTCAAAACTTAAATTTTAGCCTTCAAAAAACAATATTTTATTCAAATGAGTCGTATTTGTTATTTTTTTCAAATTGTGATATTTGATTCTATTGATCAAATAGATTGAACCCAGACGATCATACAGATACCACAAAATGGTTTCTAACTTGTACGGTTGCAGAGAAATGGGCGATTTTCCTTAAGTCACTTTTCAAGGTTTTTGGTCTATAAAAGTGTCAGTTATTATTCGATTTTCATAAAATTTTCACCATATGATATCTTGTGTCATTTATGATTTCATAGAACTAATTTAACATTTTCAGTATCACCGGAAGTAATGTCATTTTGGCAAAAACTGTATTTTTAGCCTTCAAAACAGACATTTTTTTCAAATGAGTCTGATTTGTAATATATTTCAAATTATGATATTTGATTCCAATCAACAAATGGATTGAACCCATACGATCATATAGATACCAAAAGATAGTTTTTATCGTGTACGGTTGCCGAGAAATAGACGATTTTCTACAAGTCACTTTTCAAGGTTTTTGGTCTATAAAAGTGGCAATTCTCATTCGATTTACATACAATTTTCGCCATTATGCTGCCTTATGCCATTTCTGATTTCATAAAACTAATTGAACATTTTCATTATCACCGGAATTATTGAAATTTTGCCAGGATCACTTACAAGTAACATATATATAAAATGAATTGATATTGCTGGATTTGGTTGATTCTTTGCCATTTTATTTGATGTTTACAATGCTTATGTGGAAACCTGTTTGATGGTTTCATTGATATCGGAAGTGACATATGTTTAAGGGTAACGTGGCACCGAAAGTGACGTGGCACCAGTGAAACCCGTCATTCCTGCATGCAGGTCTAGTTATTAGGGTTTCACACTGCGTAGCTTGTGTGAAACACTATTGTTTTTGTTAAAATTATTATTCTTATTATTATTATTCAGATTCCAATTTGAATAGATCTCAGCAACTACGTGTCGCATCGTTATGATTTCTTCGGTTTTACTGGGAAAGTGGGTGTGACTTAGAGGATAAAGCTATTTTGAACGTTCTGCGACAATGCGAAATGTCCGAAATCACCAAATTATCGTTTTTTAAAATATTGCAGTAATTTTAACAATAATCATTGAATTTTAACTTTCGATACATTTTGGCATAGCCGGAGACAGGGCACATAGCTACGCTACTTTCGATTTTTGATTTTCGGCAAATCTTCGAAGATATTAGGCGCCAAATTTCGAAAATTTAAAATTTTACAAAAAACTTTTTTATTTATGAATATTTTTTAGTCGTATTGTGCACAGAAATAAAGAGTCATCTGACTAGTGCAAAAATGTTAAAAAATTTTGTCTCAGTAATTTTCCTTGGCCGCCATTGGCTAATTCAGTTTTTCAGTCCTAGATTAATTTTTTATTGTTCGATTTGTATAAAACAAAGTTCATATGCTTCGTTGTCTCAGTTGTCATTTTTTTTATTACCAAAAGTGTTATCTGTCGGCACCGGAAATGGCATAATTTTACCAAAAACTACAATTTTGACAGTTAGGTACCATTTTTCGAAAACAAATATTATTTTTTGGAAAAATTATTTGACTCAAAGAGTGTGCCCTTTCAAGGCGCAAAAAATGTCGGAAGCAGTTTTTTTAATTTCGATTTCATTTTCGAGCAAATTCGATTAAATGGCTAAAAATGGTGTAAAATTGACCTATTTACAACCTATTCAGGCTTTTCAGATTTTAAAATATTTCTTCGTAACTTTTATAAACTTGTAACTATAATCCATACGAAGAAAATGTATGTTAAAATTAGTTTGTAATATAAGCAGTTCCCAAGAAATGGGCAGTTCTGTACAAGTCACTGTTTTCGTTATTTTGCCTGTAAAATAGTCAATTATTATTGGATTTTTATAAAAGTGACATCATTTGATTCAAAAAGCATGTAGCGTCATATCAAGTTGATTACAATTTAAAATTGACACCGGAAGTGACGTCATTTGGTCAAAAACTGCATTTTAAACTTTTTAAATCAATGTTTTATTCAACCATGAATAACTTAATATGTATTAATAATTTTAACTTTTGGTTTAAATTCACATATAAACAAAACTCATATGGTCATATAGATATCATAAAATTGTTTCTAACTTGTTCGGTTGCCGAGAAATAGACGGTTTTCTACAGGTCACTTTTGAAGGTTTCGGGGCCATAAAAGTGTCAATTATTATTCGATTTTCATAAACGTTACACCATGTTCTACCTAATGCCATTTGTGATTTCATACAAGTAATTTAAGACTTTCATTATCACCGGAAGTAACGTCATTTTGGCAAAAACTGAATTTTTAGCCTTCAAAACAGATATTTTATTCAAATGAGTCTGTTTTGAAATCTTTTTCAAATTATGGTATTTGATGCCAATCAACAAATAGAATGAACCCATACGATCATACAGATACCAAAAAATGGTTTCTAACTTGTACGGTTGCAGAGAAATAGCAGATTTTCTACAAGTCACTTTTCCAGTTTTTTGGTCTTTAATAGTGGCAATTATTATTCGATTTACATAAAATTGTCACTATATGATATCGTATGCCATTTCTGATTTCAAAAGACTAATTGAACATTTTCATTAACACCGGAAGTAATTTAATTTTGTCAAGATCATTTACAAGTAACAAATGTATAAAATGACTTGATATTGCTGGATTGATTGGTTGATTCTACGTCCATTTTATTTGTGTGCAATTTTAATTTGGAAACCTGTTTAGTGGTTTCGTTGGTACCGGAAGTGACATATGTTCAAGTGTAACTTGGCACCGAAAGTGACATGTTTAAGAGTAACTTGGCACCAGTGAAACCCGTCATTCCTGCATGCAGGTCTAGTTCTTATTATTATTATTATTATTCTTCTTTTGTTTTGAGTAGATCTCAGCAACTACGTGTCGCATCGTTACGATTTCTTCGGTTTTACTGGGAAAGTGGGTGTGACTTAGAGGATAAAGCTATTTTGAACGTTCTGCGACAATGCGAAATGTCCGAAATCATCGAAGTTATCGTTTTTACAAATATTGCGGTAATTTTAACAATAATCATGGGATTTTAACTTTCGATACATTTTGGCATAGCTGGAGACAGGGCACATAGCTGCGCTACTTTCGATTTTTGATTTTCGGCAAATCTTCGAAGATATTAGGCGCCAAATTTCGGAAATTTAAAATTTTACAAAAAACTTTTTTATTTATGAATATTTTTTAGTCGTGTTGTGCACAGAATTAAAGAGTCATCTGACTTGCGCAAAAATGTTAAAAAATTTTGTCTCAGTAATTTTCCTTGGCCTCCATTGGCTAATTCAGTTTTTCAGTCCTAGATTAATTTTTTATTGTTCGATTTGTATAAAACAAAGTTCATATGCTTCGTTGTCTCAATTGTCATTTTTTTTATTACCAAAAGTGTTATCTGTCGGCACCGGAAGTGGCATAATTTTACCAAAAACTACAATTTTGACAGTTAGGTACATTTTTTGAAAACAAATATTATTTTTTTGAAAAATTATATGACTCAAAGAGTGTGTCCTTTAAAGGCGCAAAAAATGTCGGAAGCAGTTTTTTTAATTTCTTTTTCATTTTCTAGCAAATTGGATTAAGAGGTGAAAAAAGGCGTAAAATTGACCTATTTACAACTCATTCAGGCTTTTCAGATTTTAAAATATTTTTATGTAACTTTTATAAACTTGTAGCTATAATCCATACGAAGAGAATGTATGTGAAAATTAGTTTGTAATATAAGCAGTTGCCGAGAAATAGGCAATTTTGCATGAGTCACTTTTCACGTAATTTTGGCTGTAAAAGAATCAATTATTATTCGATTTTCAATTTTCTTTCGCCATTGGATGCCTAATGCCATAGTGGACTATGTCAAACCATTTTACCCCTTGCGCTGCCACCGGAAATGACGTCATTTGCTCAAAACTTAAATTTTAGCCTTCAAAAAACAATATTTTATTCAAATGAGTCGTATTTGTTATTTTTTTCAAATTGTGATATTTGATTCTATTGATCAAATAGATTGAACCCATACGACCATACAGATACCACAAAATGGTTTCTAACTTGTACGGTTGCCGAGAAATGGGCGATTTTCCTTAAGTCACTCTTCAAGGTTTTTGGTCTATAAAAGAGTCAGTTATTATTCGATTTTCATAAAATTTTCACCATATGATATCTTGTGTCATTTATGATTTCATAGAACTAATTTAACATTTTCAGTATCACCGGAAGTAATGTCATTTTGGCAAAAACTGTATTTTTAGCCTTTAAAACAGACATTTTTTTCAAATGAGTCTGATCTGTAATATATTTCAAATTATGATATTTGATTCCAATCAACAAATGGATTGAACCCATACGATCATATAGATACCAAAAGATAGTTTTTATCGTGTACGGTTGCCGAGAAATAGACGATTTTCTACAAGTCACTTTTCAAGGTTTTTGATCTATAAAAGTGGCAATTCTCATTCGATTTACATACAATTTTCGCCATTATGCTGCCTTATGCCATTTCTGATTTCATAAAACTAATTGAACATTTTCATTATCACCGGAAGTAATGAAATTTTGCCAGGATCACTTACAAGTAACATATATATAAAATGAATTGATATTGCTGGATTTGGTTGATTCTTCGTCCATTTTATTTGATGTTTACAATGCTTATGTGGAAACCTGTTTGATGGTTTCATTGGTATCGGAAGTGACATATGTTTAAGGGTAACGTGGCACCGAAAGTGACGTGACACCAGTGAAACCCGTCATTCCTGCATGCAGGTCTAGTTCTTATTATTATTATTATTCTTCTTTTGTTTTGAGTAGATCTCAGCAACTACGTGTCGCATCGTTACGATTTCTTCGGTTTTACTGGGAAAGTGGGTGTGACTTAGAGGATAAAGCTATTTTGAACGTTCTGCGACAATGCGAAATGTCCGAAATCACCGAAGTTATCGTTTTTACAAATATTGCGGTAATTTTAACAATAATCATGGGATTTTAACTTTCGATACATTTTGGCATAGCTGGAGACAGGGCACATAGCTGCGCTACTTTCGATTTTTGATTTTCGGCAAATCTTCGAAGATATTAGGCGCCAAATTTCGGAAATTTAAAATTTTACAAAAAACTTTTTTATTTATGAATATTTTTTAGTCGTGTTGTGCACAGAATTAAAGAGTCATCTGACTTGCGCAAAAATGTTAAAAAATTTTGTCTCAGTAATTTTCCTTGGCCTCCATTGGCTAATTCAGTTTTTCAGTCCTAGATTAATTTTTTATTGTTCGATTTGTATAAAACAAAGTTCATATGCTTCGTTGTCTCAATTGTCATTTTTTTTATTACCAAAAGTGTTATCTGTCGGCACCGGAAGTGGCATAATTTTACCAAAAACTACAATTTTGACAGTTAGGTACATTTTTTGAAAACAAATATTATTTTTTTGAAAAATTATATGACTCAAAGAGTGTGTCCTTCAAAGGCGCAAAAAATGTCGGAAGCAGTTTTTTTAATTTCTTTTTCATTTTCTAGCAAATTGGATTAAGAGGTGAAAAAAGGCGTAAAATTGACCTATTTACAACTCATTCAGGCTTTTCAGATTTTAAAATATTTTTACGTAACTTTTATAAACTTGTAGCTATAATCCATACGAAGAGAATGTATGTGAAAATTAGTTTGTAATATAAGCAGTTGCCGAGAAATAGGCAATTTTGCATGAGTCACTTTTCACGTAATTTTGGCTGTAAAAGAATCAATTATTATTCGATTTTCAATTTTCTTTCAACATTGGATGCCTAATGCCATAGTGGACTATGTCAAACCATTTTACCCCTTGCGCTGCCACCGGAAATGACGTCATTTGCTCAAACTTAAATTTTAGCCTTCAAAAAACAATATTTTATTCAAATGAGTCGTATTTGTTATTTTTTTCAAATTGTGATATTTGATTCTATTGATCAAATAGATTGAACCCATACGATCATACAGATACCACAAAATGGTTTCTAACTTGTACGGTTGCAGAGAAATGGGCGATTTTCCTTAAGTCACTTTTCAAGGTTTTTGGTCTATAAAAGTGTCAGTTATTATTCGATTTTCATAAAATTTTCACTATATGATATCTTCTGTCATTTATGATTTCATAGAACTAATTTAACATTTTCAGTATCACCGGAAGTAATGTCATTTTGGCAAAAACTGTATTTTTAGCCTTCAAAACAGACATTTTTTTCAAATGAGTCTGATTTGTAATATATTTCAAATTATGATATTTGATTTCAATCAACAAATGGATTGAACCCATACGATCATATAGATACCAAAAGCTAGTTTTTATCGTGTACGGTTGCCGAGAAATAGACGATTTTCTACAAGTCACTTTTCAAGGTTTTTGGTCTATAAAAGTGGCAATTCTCATTCGATTTACATACAATTTTCGCCATTATGCTGCCTTATGCCATTTATGATTTCATAAAACTAATTGAACATTTTCGTTATCACCGGAAGTAATGAAATTTTGCCAGGATCACTTACAAGTAACATATTGCTGGATTTGGTTGATTCTTCGTCCATTTTATTTGATGTTTACAATGCTTATGTGGAAACCTGATTGATGGTTTCATTGGTATCGGAAGTGACATATGTTTAAGGGTAACGTGGCACCGAAAGTGACGTGGCACCAGTGAAACCCGTCATTCCTGCATGCAGGTCTAGTTAGGCTTTCAGACTTTCGTCTGAAAGCCTATTGTGATTACTAAAATTATTATTTATTATTATTATTTTATTTTTCGGGGGAGCCTATTTCTCAGTGTCTGTAACAGATACAGATCTGGGACGTAATTTTCTATCAGGAAACCATATAGTGGCCATCCCTTCCACTGTATTTGAAACTTCTGCGCAGACCGGAAGTGGCCGAATTTTGTGCGTTGCCAAAAAATTAAAAAACGGCCGTAGATTCGTCAATTCTGTACCTATTTTCATACAAATTACATTTTTGGAAACCCTGAGTCTTTTGTCGGACGATAGCAGTTGAAAATTTTGCAATTTAGAAACTTCGCCGCTGACTTCTAGCATTCGAAAAATGAAAATATGTTGTTTAAGACACATTTTTTGTTATTTTTCAAAATTTTCAAATTTGACCTACATTTTTGGATACCTGAAGGCAATCCGGTTCCAGTAATATAAGTTTCATTCAGAGTCATCGCCCTTTATTTTTCGATTTTTTTCGAATTTTCTTCACATTTTGTGAGCTTAAGTTTCGTTTTACGGCCGGATCGACGTTTCTGAAATTCCTGGAACATGAAGTAATATGGTCAAACCACCGTTTAAAGCAATTTCAACAACAATCCGTAAACCGGAAGTAGTCGAAATACTATGCGATATTTTGAAAAAAACGTGAAAAATTGGTGTTTTGGGTAAAAACACGATTTTTCCGTCCGATATCAACGGATTAAACAAATTAAGGTATCATTTGGTCGGGCGGTAATTGGACCACTGAATGATACCCAATTCGTACGGATACGATCAGCAGGAAGCAAAATATGGCTCGCTGAAAATCAAATATTTTCTGATTTGGAGCGTTTTTAGATGCCTGTATCTCGAAAACTGCTCCACAGTTTTTTATGAAACTTTCTCTATCGAGAGACCTTGCAATAATCTTGTGTACGAAACATTCCATTACGACTTTGAAATATCTGGAAAAGGTGAAATAACGGACTGAAAATCGAAAAAAGTCGAAAAATCGTGAAATTTTGGAAAATGCTCTGCTATTTTTTTATTTTAAGAGATTTTCAAAAAAAATTTGTATATTCAGATCGCTGACCTAATTACGATTCTAACGATGTATAATATGTATGTAATTATTGAAATTTAATTTTTGATATTTTAAATTTTTTGCATTTTTGGCACTTTTGAACCTAGGATTTCTCAGGGGCATTTTATCTGATCAGATAATGTAATATATCATTACAGAGCCCTGTGGCTATTTTAGTGCCTAAACCGGTTATCAAAACTATATCGACAATAATAACCATACCGGAAGTATTCAAAAAATGTAAAAAAAAGGTTAAAAACATTGTCGCACTTGCAAAAAACTTGATTTCTCCCTTAGGTAATAGCGGACCAAAAGAACTAAAGTGTCGTTGGATAGCCCTATTAATGGACCATCATATGGTATCTAAATAATACGATATCGATGGTAAGGAAATAAATTATTGTGTGCCAAAAATCTAGTATTTTCCGATTTTTTAACATTCTGAGACGTCCTTTTCTCGAAAACGACGCCGCAGATTTTTCTTAAACTTTTCTTACTCAAAGTCCTATCGGTTGTCTATATAGTGAATCCAAAATGAAAAGCATTGAAATAATATAAGTGGTCGAAAAATGGCCTCAAACTTTGAAAAAAACTGAAATATCGTTAAATTTTTGGAAACGCTCTTTAATTTATCTTTTTTTCCCAAACTACTCAATGGATGTTTCTGACACTTCTGGTACAGAAAGTTAATTATCAAGAGAACTTCGTAAAGCTATCATGACAACGATCGTAAAACCGGAAGTAGTCGAAAAAATGTCCGATATTTTGAAAAAAATTATTTTTTTTACGAAAACCTTTTTTATTTATGAATATTTTTTGATGATATTTTACACAGGGTTAAAAATATCATCCTACTTGAGCAGAAATGAGAAAAAAAATTGTCTCGGTAATTTGCGTTAGCCGCCATCGGCTAATTTAGTTTTTCGTACCCAGAAAAATTATTTATTGTTCCATTTGTATAAAACAAAGTTCATATGCACCGTGGTCACAATTGCAATTTTTTTTGTTACGGTGAAATTTTTCTGTCGGCAACGGAAGTGACGTAATATTAACAAAAACTACAATTTTGACAGTTCGGTACCACTTTTTGAAAGCAAATATTATTTTTTTTTTCAAAACTGATATAACTAAAAGGATGCACCCTGCAAAGGTGCACAAAATCCTTAGCTCATATTTTTTAATTTCAATTTCATTTTCGGGCAATTTCGAATAAAATGTAAAATAAAGTGTAAAATTCAGTTATTTACAATTCATTCAGCGTCTTCATATTTTGAAATATTTATTTGTAATTTTCATAAACTCGTAGCAATAATCCAGACGAAGAGAATGTATGCGAAAATTAGTTTGTAATATGAGCAGTTGCCGAGAAATATGCAATTTTGCATGCATCACTTTTCACGTTATTTTGCCTATAAAAGAGTGAATTATTATTCGATTTGCAATAATTTTTTGCCATTTGATGCCTAATGCCAATTTGGACTAGGTCAAGCCAATTTTAAATTTTCACTGTGACCGGAAATGACGTCATTTGGGCAAAAACTGTATTTTTAACCTAAAAAACAAATATTTTATTCAAATGAGTCTGCCTTATAATATTTTTAAAATCATGATATTTGATTCCCACCAACGAATAGAATAAAGCCATACGACCATACGGATACCACAAAATGGTTTCTAACTTGTACGGTTACAGAGAAATAGGCGATCTTCTATAAGTCACTTTTCAAGGTTTTTGGTCTATAAAAGTGTCAATTATTATTCGATTTTTATAATTTTTTTACCATTTGATGCCTTATGCCATTTATGAATTCTATAAACTAAATTAACATTTTCAATATCTCCGGAAGTAATGTAATTTTTGCAAAAAACGTATTTTTAGCCCTCAAAACAAACATTATATTGAAGGGATTTATATTTATTATTCGTTTAACTTTATAACGTCTGACTCTAATGGGCAGTAAGATTGAATCAATACCATCATATTGATATCAAGAAAAGGCTTCTAGCATGTTCCCTTGTCGAATAATAGCCAATTTTCTCAGGGTCACTTTTAAATTTTATACCTTCTTAATTTCAGTTTATGGGTTATAGGTTGATTATTTATTGCCCGATATGTATAAAACAAAGTTTGTATTTTGTATGTTGCGAATTTTCGACTTATTTTTCACCTATAAAAATTTCTTTCGGCACCGGAAGTGACGTAATTTTGCCATAATTTACAATTTTGACCGGTCTTTTCGCCAGCAAATATTACTTTTACATATGATAGAGGGTGTCACTGAAGCAAAACAACTAAAGTATACTTTGGTAGCTCAATGGATCGGCTATGGTATAATGAACTTCCTGTATGATTCCTGAAAGCCGGTTCAGTGCTGCTTGCAGGTCTAGTTCTTATTATTATTATTCTTCTTTTGTTTTGAGTAGATCTCAGCAACTGCTTGTCGCATCGTTACGATTTCTTCGGTTTTACTGGGAAAGTGGGTGTGACTTAGAGGATAAAGCTATTTTGAACGTTCTGCGACAATGCGAAATGTCCGAAATCACCAAATTATCGTTTTTTAAAATATTGCAGTAATTTTAACAATAACCATTGAATTTTAACTTTCGATACATTTTGGCATAGCCGGAGACAGGGCACATAGCTACACTTCTTTCGATTTTTGATTTTCGGTAAATCTTCAAAGATATTAGGCGCCAAATTTTGAAAATTTAAAATTTTACAAAAAACTTTTTTATTTATGAATATTTTTTAATCGTATTATGCACAGAATTAAAGGGTCATCTGACTAGTGCAAAAATGTTAAAGAATTTTGTCTCAGTAATTTACCTTGGCCGCCATTGGCTAATTCAGTTTTTAAGTCCTAGATTAATTTTTTATTGTTCGATTTGTATAAAACAAAGTTCATATGCTTCGTTGTATCAATTGTCATTTTTTTTATTACCAAAAGTTTTATCTGTCGGCACCGGAAGTGGCATAATTTTACCAAAAACTACAATTTTGACAGTTATTTTCTTTCTTCGAAAACAAATATTATTTTTGGGAAAAATTATTTGACTCAAAGAGTGTGCCCTTTCAAGGCGCAAAAAATGTAGGAAGCAGTTTTTTTAATTTCGATTTCATTTTCGAGCAAATTCGATTAAGAGGCTAAAAATGGTGTAAAATTGGCCTATTTACAAACTATTCAGGCTTTTCAGATTTTAAAATATTTCTTCGTAACTTTTATAAACTTGTAGCTATAATCCATACGAAGAAAATGTATGTTAAAATTCGTTTGTACTATAAGCAGTTACCAAGAAATGGGCAGTTCTGTACAAGTCACTGTTTTCGTTATTTTGCCTGTAAAATAGTCAATTATGATTGGATTTTTATAAAAGTGACATCATTTGATTCAAAAAGCACGTAGCGTCATATCAAGTTAATTACAATTTAAAATTGACACCGGAAGTGACATCATTTGGTCAAAAAATGCATTTTAAACTTTTTAAATCAATGTTTTATTCAACCAAGAATAACTTAATATGTATTAATAATTTTAACTTTTGGTTTAAATTCACATATAAACAAAACTCATATGGTCATATAGATATCATAAAATGGTTTCTAACTTGTTCGGTTGCCGAGAAATAGACGGTTTTCTACAGGTCACTTTTGAAGGTTTCGGGGCCATAAAAGGGTCAATTATTATTCGATTTTCATAAACGTCACACCATGTTATACCTAATGCCATTTGGGATTTCATACAAGTAATTTAAGATTTTCATTATCACCGGAAGTAACGTCATTTTGGCAAAAACTGTATTTTTAGCCTCTAAAACAGATATTTTATTCAAATGAGTCTGTTTTGAAATCTTTTTCAAAGTATGGTATTTGATGCCAATCAACAAATAGAATGAACCCATACGATCATACAGATACCACAAAATGGTTTCTAACTTGTACGGTTGCAGAGAAATAGCCGATTTCCTACAAGTCACTTTTCAAGTTTTTTGGTCTTTAAAAGTGGCAATTATTATTCGATTTACATAAAATTTTCACTATATGATATCGTATGCCATTTCTGATTTCATAAGACTAATTGAACATTTGCATTAACACCGGGAGTAATTTAATTTTGTCAAGATCATTTACAAGTAACAAATGTATAAAATGAATTGATATTGCTGGATTTTGTTGATTCTGCGTCCATTTTATTTGTGTGCAATGTTAATTTGGAAACCTGTTTAGTGGTTTCGCTGGTACCGGAAGTGACATATGTTCAAGGGTAACTTGGCACCGGAAGTGACATGTTTAAGGGTAACGTGGCACCAGTGAAACCCGTCATTCCTGCATGCAGGTCTAGTTAGGGTTTCACACTGCGTAGCTTGTGTGAAACACTATTGTTTTTGTTAAAATTATTATTAGGGTTTCACACTGCGAAGCTTGTGTGAAACACTATTGTTTTTGTTAAAATTATTATTCTTATTAGGGTTTCACACTGCGAAGCTTGTGTGAAACACTATTGTTTTTGTTAAAATTATTATTCTTATTATTATTATTATTCTTCTTTTGTTTTGAGTAGATCTCAGCAACTGCTTGTCGCATCGTTACGATTTCTTCGGTTTTACTGGGAAAGTGGGTGTGACTTAGAGGATAAAGCTATTTTGAACGTTCTGCGACAATGCGAAATGTCCGAAATCACCGAAGTTATTGTTTTTGAAAATATTGCAGTAATTTTAACAATAATCATTGGATTTTAACTTTCGATACATTTTGGCATAGCCTGAGACAGGGCACATAGCTACGCTACTTTCGATTTTTGATTTTCGGCAAATCTTCGAAGATATTAGGCGCCAAATTTCGAAAATTTAAAATTTTACAAAAAAACTTTTTTATTTATGAATATTTTTTAGTCGTATTGTGCACAGAATTAAAGAGTCATCTGCCTAGTGCAAAAATGTTAAAAAATTTTGTCTCAGTAATTTTCCTTGGCCGCTATTGGCTAATTCAGTTTTTCAGTCCTAGATTAATTTTTTATTGTTCGATTTGTATAAAACAAAGTTCATATGCTTCGTTGTCTCAATTGTCATTTTTTTTATTACCGGAAGTGTTTTCTGTCGGCACCGAAAGTGGCATAATTTTACCAAAAACTACAATTTTGACAGTTAGGTACCACTTTTCGAAAACAAATATTATTTTTTGGAAAAATTATTTGACTCAAAGAGTGTGCCCTTTCAAGGCGCAAAAAATGGCGGAAGCAGTTTTTTTAATTTCGATTTCATTTTCGAGCAAATTCGATTAAATGGCTAAAAATGGTGTAAAATTGACCCATTTACAACCTATTCAGGCTTTTCAGATTTTAAAATATTTCTTCGTAACTTTTATAAACTTGTAGCTATAATCCATACGAAGAAAATGTATGTTAAAATTAGTTTGTAATATAAGCAGTTACCAAGAAATGGACAGTTCTGTACAAGTCACTGTTTTCGTTATTTTGCTTGTAAAATAGTCAATTATGATTGGATTTTTATAAAAGTGACATCATTTGATTCAAAAAGCATGTAGCGTCATATCAAGTTGATAACAATTTAAAATTGACACCGGAAGTGACGTCATTTTGTCAAAAACTGCATTTTAAACTTTTTAAATCAATGTTTTATTCAACCAAGAATTACTTAATATGTATTAATAATTTTAACTTTTGGTTTAAATTCACATATAAACACAACTCATATGGTCATATACATATCATCAAATTGTTTCTAACTTGTTCGGTTGCCGAGAAATAGACGGTTTTCTACAGGCCACTTTTGAAGGTTTTTGGGCCATAAAAGTGTCAATTATTATTCGATTTTCATAAACGTTACACCATGTTATACCTAATGCCATTTAGGATTTCATACAAGTAATTTAAGATTTTCATTATCACCGGAAGTAACATCATTTTGGCAAAAACTGTATTTTTAGCCTTCAAAACAGATATTTTATTCAAATGAGTCTGTTTTGAAATGTTTTTCAAATTATGGTATTTGATGCCAATCAACAAATAAAATGAACCCATACGATCATACAGATACCACAAAATGGTTTCTAACTTGTACGGTTGCAGAGAAATAGTCGATTTTCTACAAGTCACATTTCAAGTTTTTTGGTCTTTAAAAGTGGCAATTATTATTCGATTTACATAAAATTTTCACTATATGATATCGTATGCCATTTCTGATTTCATAAAACTAATTGAACATTTTCATTAACACCGGAAGAAATGTAATTTTGTCAAGATCATTTACAAGTAACAAATGTATAAAATGAATTGATATTGCTGGATTTGGTTGATTCTGCATCCATTTTATTTGTGTGCAATGTTAATTTGGAAACCTGTTTAATGGTTTCGTTGGTACCGGAAGTGACATATGTTCAAGGGTAACTTGGCACCGGAAGTGACATGTTTAAGGGTAACGTGGCACCAGTGAAACCCGTCATTCCTGCATGCAGGTCTAGTTATTATTATTATTCTTCTTTTGTTTTGAGTAGATCTCAGCAACTGCTTGTCGCATCGTTACGATTTCTTCGGTTTTACTGGGAAAGTGGGTGTGACTTAGAGGATAAAGCTATTTTGAACGTTCTGCGACAATGCGAAATGTCCGAAATCACCGAAGTTATCATTTTTGAAAATATCGCAGTAATTTTAACAATAATCATTGGATTTTAATTTTCGATACATTTTGGCATAGCCTGAGACAGGGCACATAGCTACGCTACTTTCGATTTTTGATATTCGGCAAATCTTCGAAGATATTAGGCGCCAAATTTCGAAAATTTAAAATTTTACAAAAAACTTTTTTATTTATGAATATTTTTTAGTCGTATTGTGCACAGAATTAAAGAGTCATCTGCCTAGTGCAAAAATGTTAAAAAATTTTGTCTCAGTAATTTTCCTTGGCCGCTATTGGCTAATTCAGTTTTTCAGTCCTAGATTAATTTTTTATTGTTCGATTTGTATAAAACAAAGTTCATATGCTTCGTTGTCTCAATTGTCATTTTTTTTATTACCGGAAGAGTTATCTGTCGGCACTGAAAGTGGCATAATTTTACCAAAAACTACAATTTTGACAGTTAGGTACCATTTTTCGAAAACAAATATTATTTTTTGGAAAAATTATTTGACTCAAAGAGTGTGCCCTTTCAAGGCGCAAAAAATGGCGGAAGCAGTTTTTTTAATTTCGATTTCATTTTCGAGCAAATTCGATTAAATGGCTAAAAATGGTGTAAAATTGACCCATTTACAACCTATTCAGGCTTTTCAGATTTTAAAATATTTCTTCGTAACTTTTATAAACTTGTAGCTATAATCCATACGAAGAAAATGTATGTTAAAATTAGTTTGTAATATAAGCAGTTACCAAGAAATGGACAGTTCTATACAAGTCACTGTTTTCGTTATTTTGCCTGTAAAATAGTCAATTATGATTGGATTTTTATAAAAGTGACATCATTTGATTCAAAAAGCATGTAGCGTCATATCAAGTTGATTACAATTTAAAATTGACACCGGAAGTGACGTCATTTTGTCAAAAACTGCATTTTAAACTTTTTAAATCAATGTTTTATTCAACCAAGAATTACTTAATATGTATTAATAATTTTAACTTTTGGTTTAAATTCACATATAAACACAACTCATATGGTCATATACATATCATAAAATTGTTTCTAACTTGTTCGGTTGCCGAGAAATAGACGGTTTTCTACAGGCCACTTTTGAAGGTTTTTGGGCCATAAAAGTGTCAATTATTATTCGATTTTCATAAACGTTACACCATGTTATACCTAATGCCATTTAGGATTTCATACAAGTAATTTAAGATTTTCATTATCACCGGAAGTAACATCATTTTGGCAAAAACTGTATTTTTAGCCTTCAAAACAGATATTTTATTCAAATGAGTCTGTTTTGAAATGTTTTTCAAATTATGGTATTTGATGCCAATCAACAAATAAAATAAACCCATACGATCATACAGATACCACAAAATGGTTTCTAACTTGTACGGTTGCAGAGAAATAGTCGATTTTCTACAAGTCACTTTTCAAGTTTTTTGGTCTTTAAAAGTGGCAATTATTATTCGATTTACATAAAATTTTCACTATATGATATCGTATGCCATTTCTGATTTCATAAAACTAATTAGGGTTTCACACTGCGTAGCTTGTGTGAAACACTATTGTTTTTGTTAAAATTATTAGGGTTTCACACTGCGTAGCTTGTGTGAAACACTATTGTTTTTGTTAAAATTATTATTCTTATTATTAGGCTTTCAGACTTTCGTCTGAAAGCCTATTGTGATTACTAAAATTATTATTATTTATTATTATTATTTTATTTTTCGGGGGAGCCTATTTCTCAGTGTCTGTAACAGATACAGATCTGGGACGTAATTTTCTATCAGGAAACCATATAGTGGCCATCCCTTCCACTGTATTTGAAACTTCTGCGCAGACCGGAAGTGGCCGAATTTTGTGCGGTGCCAAAAAATTAAAAAACGGCCGTAGATTCGTCAATTCTGTACCTATTTTCATACAAATTACATTTTTGGAAACCCTGAGTCTTTTCTCGGACGATAGCAGTTGAAAATTTTGCAATTTAGAAATTTCGCCGCTGACTTCTAGCATTCGAAAAATGAAAATATGTTGTTTAAGACACATTTTTTGTTATTTTTCAAAATTTTCAAATTTGACCTACATTTTTGGATACCTGAAGGTAATACGGTTCCAGTAATATAAGTTTCATTCAGAGTCATCGCCCTTTATTTTTCGATTTTTTTCGAATTTTCTTCACATTTTGTGAGCTTAAGTTTCGTTTTACGGCCGGCTCGACGTTTCTGAAATTCCTGGAACATGAAGTAATATGGTCAAACCACCGTTTAAAGCAATTTCAACAACAATCCGTAAACCGGAAGTAGTCGAAATACTATGCGATATTTTGAAAAAAACGTGAAAAATTGGTGTTTTGGGTAAAAACACGATTTTTCCGTCCGATATCAACGGATTAAACAAATTAAGGTATCATTTGGTCGGGCGGTAATTGGACCACTGAATGATACCCAATTCGTACGGACACGATCAGCAGGAAGCAAAATATGGCTCGCTGAAAATCAAGTATTTTCTGATTTGGAGCGTTTTTAGATGCCTGTATCTCGAAAACTGCTCCACAGTTTTTTATGAAACTTTCTCTATCGAGAGACCTTGCAGTAGTCTTGTGTACGAAACATTCCATTACGACTTTGAAATATCTGGAAAAGGTGAAATAACGGACTGAAAATCGAAAACAGTCGAAAAATCGTGAAATTTTGGAAAATGCTCTGCTATTTGTTTATTTTAAGAGATTTTCAAAAAAAAATTGTATATTCAGATAGCTGGCCTAATTACGATTCTATCGATGTATAATATGTATGTAGTTATTGAAATTTAATTTTCGATATTTTAAATTTTTTGCATTTTTGGCACTTTTGAACCTAGGATTTCTCAGGGGCATTTTATCTGATCAGATAATGTAATATATCATTACAGAGCCCTGTGGCTATTTTAGTGCCTAAACCGGTTATCAAAACTATATCGACAATAATAACCATACCGGAAGTATTCAAAAAATGTAAAAAAAGGTTAAAAACTATGTCGCACTTGCAAAAAACTTGATTTCTCCCTTAGGTAATAGCGGACCAAAAGAACTAAAGTGTCGTTGGATAGCCCTATTAATGGACCATCATATGGTATCTAAATAATACGATATCGATGGTAAGGAAATAAATTATTGTGTGCCAAAAATCTAGTATTTTCCGATTTTTTAACATTCTGAGACGTCCTTTTCTCGAAAACGACGCCGCAGATTTTTCTTTAACTTTTCTTACTCAAAGTCCTATCGGTTGTCTATATAGTGAATCAAAAATGAAAAGCATTGAAATAATATAGGTGGTCCAAAAATGGCATCAAACTTTGAAAAAATTGAAAAATCGTTTAATTTTTGTAAACGCTCTTTAGTTTATCTTTTTTTTTCAAAACTGCTCAATGGATGTTTCTGACATTTCTGGTACAGAAAGTTAAGTATCCAAAGAACTTCGTAAAGCTATCACAACAACGATCGTAAAACCGGAAGTAGTCGAAAAAATGTCCGATATTTTGAAAAAAATTATTTTTTTTACGAAAATCTTTTTTATTTATGAATATTTTTTGATGATATTTTACACGGGGTTAAACTATCATCCTACTTGAGCAGAAATTAGAAAAAAAAATTGTCTCGGTAATTTGTGTTAGCCGCCATCGGCTAATTTAGTTTTTCGTACCCAGAAAAATTATTTATTGTTCGATTTGTATAAAACAAAGTTCATATGCTCCGTGGTCCCAATTGTAATTTTTTTTGTTACGGTGAAATTTTTCTGTCGGCAACGGAAGTGACGTAATATTAACAAAAACTACAATTTTGACAGTTCGGTACCACTTTTTGAAAGCAAATATTATTTTTTTTCAAAACTGATATAACTAAATGGATGCACCCTGCAAAGGTGCACAAAATCCTTAGCTCATATTTTTAAATTTCAATTCCATTTTCGGGCAATTTCGAATAAAATGTAAAATAAAGTGTAAAATTCAGTTATTTACAATTCATTCAGCGTCTTCATATTTTGAAATATTTATTTGTAATTTCCATAAACTCGTAGCACTAATCCAGACGAAGAGAATGTATGCGAAAATTAGTTTGTAATATGAGCAGTTGCCGAGAAATATGCAATTTTGCATGCATCACTTTTCACGTTATTTTGCCTATGCAAGAGTGAATTATTATTCGATTTGCAATATTTTTTTCCCATTTGATGCCTAATGCCAATTTGGACTAGGTCAAGCCAATTTACATTTTCACTGTGACCGGAAATGACGTCATTTGGGCAAAAACTGTATTTTTAACCTAAAAAACTAAAATTTTATTCAAATCAGTCTCCCTTATAATATTTTTAAAATTATGATATTTGATTCTCATCAACGAATAGAATGAAGCCATAAGACCATACAGATACCACAAAATGGTTTCTAACTTGTACGTTTACAGAGAAATAGGCGATCTTCTATAAGTCACTTTTCAAGGTTTTTGGTATATAAAAGTGTCAATTATTATTCGATTTTTATAATTTTTTTACCATTTGATACCTTATGCAATTTATGACTTCTATGAACCAAGTTAACATTTTCAATATCACCGGAAGTAATGTAATTTTTGCAAAAAAACGTATTTTTAGCCTTCAAAACAAACATTTTTTAGAAGTGATTTATATTCATTATTCGTTTAACTTTATAACGCCTGACTCTAATGGGCAGTAAGAGTGAATCAATACCATCATATTGATATCAAGAAAAGGCTTCTAGCATGTTCCCTTGTCGAATAATAACCAATTTTCCCAGGGTCACTTTTAAGTTTTTTACCTTCTTAATTTCAGTTTATGGGTTATAGGTTAATTATTTATTGCCCGAAATGTATAAAACAACGTTTGGATATTGTATGTTGCGAATTTTCGACTTATTTTTCACCTATAAAAATTTCTTTCGGCACCGGAAGTGACTTAATTTTGCCATAATTTACAATTTTGACTGGTCTTTTCGCCAGCAAATATTACTTTTACATATGATAGAGGGTGTCACTAAAGCAAAACAACCTAAAGTATAGTTTGGTAGCTCAATGGATCGGCTATGGTATAATAAACTTCCTGTATGATTCCTGAAAGCCGGTTCAGTGCTGCTTGCAGGTCTAGTTATTATTATTATTCAGATTCCAATTTGAATAGATCTCAGCAACTACGTGTCGCATCGTTACGATTTCTTCGGTTTTACTGGGAAAGTGGGTGTGACTTAGAGGATAAAGCTATTTTGAACGTTCTGCGACAATGCGAAAAGTCCGAAATCACCGAAGTTATCGTTTTTGAAAATATTGCAGTAATTTTAACAATAATCATTGGATTTTAACTTTCGATACATTTTGGCATAGCCTGAGACAGGGCACATAGCTACGCTACTTTGGATTTTTGATTTTCGGCAAATCTTCGAAGATATTAGGCGCCAAATTTCGAAAATTTAAAATTTTACAAAAAACTTTTTTATTTATGAATATTTTTTAGTCGTATTATGCACAGAATTAAAGAGTCATCTGACTAGTGCAAAAATGTTAAAAAATTTTGTCTCAGTAATTTACCTTGGCCGCCATTGGCTAATTCAGTTTTTCAGTCCTAGATTAATTTTTTATTGTTCGATTTGTATAAAACAAAGTTCATATGCTTCGTTGTATCAATTGTCATTTTTTTTATTACCGAAAGTGTTATCTGTCGGCACCGGAAGTGGCATGATTTTACCAAAAACTACAATTTTGACAGTTATTTTCCTTCTTCGAAAACAAATATTATTTTTTGGAAAAATTATTTGACTCAAAGAGTGTGCCCTTTCAAGGCGCAAAAAATGTAGGAAGCAGTTTTTTTAATTTCGATTTCATTTTCGAGCAAATTCGATTAAGAGGCTAAAAATGGTGTAAAATTGGCCTATTTACAACCTATTCAGGCTTTTCAGATTTTAAAATATTTCTTCGTAACTTTTATAAACTTGTAGCTATAATCCATACGAAGAAAATGTATGTTAAAATTCGTTTGTAATATAAGCAGTTACCAAGAAATGGGCAGTTCTGTACAAGTCACTGTTTTCGTTATTTTGCCTGTAAAATAGTCAATTATGATTGGATTTTTATAAAAGTGACATCATTTGATTCAAAAAGCACGTAGCGTCATATCAAGTTGATTACAATTTAAAATTGACACCGGAAGTGACATCATTTGGTCAAAAAATGCATTTTAAACTTTTTTAAATCAATGTTTTATTCAACCAAGAATAACTTAATATGTATTTATAATTTTAACTTTTGGTTTAAATTCACATATAAACAAAACTCATATGGTCATATAGATATCTTAAAATGGTTTCTAACTTGTTCGGTTGCCGAGAAATAGACGGTTTTCTACAGGTCACTTTTGAAGGTTTCGGGGCCATAAAAGTGTCAATTATTATTCGATTTTCATAAACGTCACAACATGTTATACCTAATGCCATTTGGGATTTCATACAAGTAATTTAAGATTTTCATTATCACCGGAAGTAACGTCATTTTGGCAAAAACTGTATTTTTAGCCTCCAAAACAGATATTTTATTCAAATGAGCCTGTTTTGAAATCTTTTTCAAATTATGGTATTTGATGCCAATCAACAAATAGAATGAACCCATACGATCATACAGATACCACAAAATCGTTTCTAACTTGTACGGTTGCCGAGAAATAGCCGATTTTCTACAAGTCACTTTTCAAGTTTTTTGGTCTTTAAAAGTGGCAATTATTATTTGATTTACATAAAATTTTCACTACATGATATCGTATGCCATTTCTGATTTCATAAAACTAATTGAACATTTGCATTAACACCGGGAGTAATTTAATTTTGTCAAGATCATTTACAAGTAACAAATGTATAAAATGAATTGATATTGCTGGATTTTGTTGATTCTGCGTCCATTTTATTTGTGTGCAATGTTAATTTGGAAACCTGTTTAGTGGTTTCGCTGGTACCGGAAGTGACATATGTTCAAGGGTAACTTGGCACCGGAAGTGACATGCTTAAGAGTAACTTGGCAACAGTGAAACCCGTCATTCCTGCATGCAGGTCTAGTTCTTATTATTATTATTATTCTTCTTTTGTTTTGAGTAGATCTCAGCAACTGCTTGTCGCATCGTTACGATTTCTTCGGTTTTACTGGGAAAGTGGGTGTGACTTAGAGGATAAAGCTATTTTGAACGTTCTGCGACAATGCGAAATGTCCGAAATCACCGAAGTTATTGTTTTTGAAAATATTGCAGTAATTTTAACAATAATCATTGGATTTTAACTTTCGATACATTTTGGCATAGCCTGAGACAGGGCACATAGCTACGCTACTTTCGATTTTTGATTTTCGGCAAATCTTCGAAGATATTAGGCGCCAAATTTCGAAAATTTAAAATTTTACAAAAAACTTTTTTATTTATGAATACTTTTTAGTCGTATTGTGCACAGAATTAAAGAGTCATCTGCCTAGTGCAAAAATGTTAAAAAAATTTGTCTCAGTAATTTTCCTTGGCCGCTATTGGCTAATTCAGTTTTTCAGTCCTAGATTAATTTTTTATTGTTCGATTTGTATAAAACAAAGTTCATATGCTTCGTTGTCTCAATTGTCATTTTTTTTATTTCCGGAAGTGTTATCTGTCGGCACCGAAAGTGGCATAATTTTACCAAAAACTACAATTTTGACAGTTAGGTACCATTTTTCGAAAACAAATATTATTTTTTGGAAAAATTATTTGACTCAAAGAGTGTGCCCTTTCAAGGCGCAAAAAATGGCGGAAGCAGTTTTTTTAATTTCGATTTCATTTTCGAACAAATTCGATTAAATGGCTAAAAATGGTGTAAAATTGACCCATTTACAACCTATTCAGGCTTTTCAGATTTTAAAATATTTCTTCGTAACTTTTATAAACTTGTAGCTATAATCCATACGAAGAAAATGTATGTTAAAATTAGTTTGTAATATAAGCAGTTACCAAGAAATGGACAGTTCTGTACAAGTCACTGTTTTCGTTATTTTGCCTGTAAAATAGTCAATTATGATTGGATTTTTATAAAAGTGACATCATTTGATTCAAAAAGCATGTAGCGTCATATCAAGTTGATTACAATTTAAAATTGACACCGGAAGTGACGTCATTTTGTCAAAAACTGCATTTTAAACTTTTTAAATCAATGTTTTATTCAACCAAGAATTACTTAATATGTATTAATAATTTTAACTTTTGGTTTAAATTCACATATAAACACAACTCATATGGTCATATACATATCATAAAATTGTTTCTAACTTGTTCGGTTGCCGAGAAATAGACGGTTTTCTACAGGCCACTTTTGAAGGTTTTTGGGCCATAAAAGTGTCAATTATTATTCGATTTTCATAAACGTTACACCATGTTATACCTAATGCCATTTAGGATTTCATACAAGTAATTTAAGATTTTCATTATCACCGGAAGTAACATCATTTTGGCAAAAACTGAATTTTTGCCTTCAAAACAGATATTTTATTCAAATGAGTCTGTTTTGAAATCTTTTTCAAATTATGGTATTTGATGTCAATCAACAAATAGAATGAAGCCATGCGATCATACAGATACCACAAAATGGTTTCTAACTTGTACGGTTGCTGAGAAATAGCTGATTTTCTACAAGTCACTTTTCAAGTTTTTTGGTCTTTAAAAGTGGCAATTATTATTCGATTTACATAAAATTTTCACTATATGATATCGTATGCCATTTCTGATTTCATAAGACTAATTGAACATTTTCATTAACACCGGGAGTAATTTAATTTTGTCAAGATCATTTACAAGTAACAAATGTATAAAATGAATTGATATTGCTGGATTTGGTTGATTCTGCGTCCATTTTATTTGTGTGCAATGTTAATTTGGAAACCTGTTTAGTGGTTTCGTTGGTACCAGAAGCGACATATGTTCAAGGGTAACTTGGCACCGGAAGTGACATGTTTAAGGGTAACGTGGCACCAGTGAAACCCGTCATTTCTGCATGCAGGTCTAGTTAGGCTTTCAGACTTTCGTCTGAAAGCCTATTGTGATTACTAAAATTATTAGGCTTTCAGACTTTCGTCTGAAAGCCTATTGAGATTACTAAAATTATTATTATTATTATTATTATTAGGCTTTCAGACTTTCGTCTGAAAGCCTATTGAGATTACTAAAATTATTATTATTATTATTATTTACCGCGGGGGCCAAGTTCTCCATGATCGAAAGCAGATATCGATCTGAAATCAACTTTTCTTTCGGGAAACCATGTGGTGGCTACTTGATAAAGTATTTTCGAAAATTCTGCGCATACCGGAAGTGGCAGATCTTTGTACGTTGTCAAAAAATGGAAAATTGGCCATAGTTTCGTCAATTATTTACCCATTTTCAAACAAATGACATTTTCGGAAACCCTGAATCTTTTTCGAGCCAATAGCAATCTAAGATTTTGTAATTTCGAAACTTCGTCGCTGACTTCTAGCGTTCGAAAATCGAAAAATTTTGTTTAAGAGACAATTTTTTTCATTTTTCAAAATTTTCAAATTTGACTTATATTTTTGGATACCTGAAGTCCATCCGATTCCAGTAATATAAGTTTCATTCAGAGTTATCGCCCTTTATTTTTCGATTTTTTTCGAATTTTCTACCTATTTTGTGAGCTCGGGTTTCGTTATATGGCCGAATTGGCGAATCTGAAACTTCTAAGGCATGAAGCCAAATGACCATTGCAAGGAATAAAGCAATTTCAACAATGATCCGTAGACCGGAAGTAGTCGAAATAATGTGCAATATTTTGAAAAAATGCAAAAAAATGGATAGTTTTGGGGAAAACGCGATTTCTCCGTCCGATATCAATGGATTAAACAAATTAGGGTACCATTGGACTGCACTAGGATTGTACTATCGTATGATACCCAATTCGTACAGATACTATGATCAGGCAGCAAAATATGGCACGCTGAAAATCAAGTATTTTCTGATTTTTAGCATTTTTGGACGCCTGTATCTCGAAAACTTAACCTACAATTTTTTTTTAATTTTTTCTATTGAGAGTCCTTTTGGAGGTATTTTGCACGAAGCCATCCAATAAGACTTTGAAATGTCTGGAATAGGATAAAAAAGGGACTGAAAATCGAAAAAAGTCGAAAAATCGTGAAATTTTGGAAAATGCTCCACCATTTTTTTATTTTAACAGATTTTCAAAAAAAGGTTGTATATTCAGATAGCTGACCTAATTACGATTCTAACGATGTATAATATGTATGTGGTTATTGAAATTTAATTTTCGATATTTTAATTTTTTTGCATTTTTGGCACTTTTGAACACCAGATTTCCCAGGGGCACTTTATCTGATCATATAATGTAATACATCATTACAGAGCCCTGTGGCTATTTTAGTGCCCAAACCGGCTATTAAAACTATTCCGACAATAATAACCACACCGGAAGTATTCAAAAAATGAAAAAAAAGGTTAAAAAAATTGTCGCACTTGCGAAAAACTTGATTTCTCCCTTAGGTAATAGCGGACCAAAAGAACTAAAGTGTCGTTGGATAGCCCTATTAATGGACCATCATATGGTATCTAAATAATACGATTTCGATGGTAAGGAAATAAATTATTGTATGCTAAAAATCTAGTATTTTCCGATTTTTTAACATTCCGAGACGCCCTTTTCTCGAAAACGACGCCTACGATTTTTCTTAAACTTTCCTTACTCAAAGTCCTATCGGTTTTCTATATAGTGAATCCAAAATGAAAAGCATTGAAATAATGTAGGTGGTCCAAAAATGGCCTCAAACTTTGAAAAAAATTGAAAAATCGTTAAATTTTTGGAAACGCTCTTTAATTTATCTTTTTTTCCAAGACTACTCAATGGATGTTTCTGACACTTCTGGTACGTAAAGTTAAGTATCCAAAGAACTTCGTAAAGCTATCACGACAATGATCGTAAAACCGGAAGTAGTCGAAAAAATGTCCGATATTTTGAAAAAAAAATTTTTTTTTTACGAAAACCTTTTTCATTTATGAATATTGTTTGATGGTATTTTACACAGGGTTAAAATATCATCCTACTTGAACAGAAATGAGAAAAAAAATTGTCTCGGTAATTTGCGTTAGCCGCCATCGGCTAATTTAGTTTTTCGTACCCAGAACAATTATTTATTGTTCGATTTGTATGAAACAAAGTTCATATGCTCCGTGGTCCCAATTGTAATATTTTTTGTTACGGTGAAATTTTTCTGTCGGCAACGGAAGTGACGTAATATTAACAACAACTACAATTTGGACAGTTCTGTACCACTTTTTGAAAGCAAATGTTATTTTTTTCAAAACTGATATAACTAAAAGGATGCACCCTGCAAAGGTGCACAAAATCTTTAGCTCAGATTTTTTAATTCCAATTTCATTTTCGGGCAATTTCGAATAAAATGTAAAATAAAGTGTAAAATTGAGTTATTTACAAATCATTCAGCGTCTTCATATTTTGAAATATTTATTTGTTATTTTCATAAACTCGTAGCATTAATCCAGACGAAGAGAATGTATGGGAAAATTAGTTTGTAATATGAGCAGTTGCCGAGAAATATGCAATTTTGCATGCATCACTTTTCACGTTATTTTGCCTATAAAGGAGGGAATTATTATTCGATTTGCAATTTTTTTTTCCATTTGATGCTTAATGCCAATTTGGACTAGGTCAAGCCAATTTTACAATTTCACTGTGACCGGAAATGACGTCATTTGGGCAAAAACTGTATTTTTAACCTAAAAAACAAATATTTTATTAAAATGAGTCTGCCTTATAATATTTTTAGAATTATGATATTTGATTCCCATCAACGAATAGAATGAAGCCATACGGCCATACAGATACAACAAAATGGTTTCTAACTTGTACGGTTACAGAGAAATAGGCGATCTTCTATAAGTTACTTTTCAAGGGTTTTCGTCCATAAAAGTGTCAATAATTATACGATTTTAATAATTTTTTTACCATTTGATGCCTTATGCCATTTATGTCTTCTGTGAACTAAATTAACATTTTCAATATAACCGGAAGTAATGTAATTTTTGCAAAAAAATCCATTTTTAGCCTTCAAAACAAACATTTTTTTGAAGGGATTTATATTTATCATTCGTTTAACTTTATAACGTCTAACTCTAATGGGCAGTAAGATTGAATCAATACCATCATATTGATATCAAGAAAAGGCTTCTAGCATGTTCCCTTGTTGAATAATAGCCAATTTTCCCAGGGTCACTTTTAAGTTTTTTACCTTAATTATTTATTGCCCGATATGATAAAACAAAGTTTGTATTTTGTATGTCGCGAATTTTCGACTTATTTTTCACCTATAAAAATTTCTTTCGGCACCGGAAGTGACGTAATTTTGCCATAATTTACAATTTTGACCGGTCTTTTCGCCAGCAAATATTACTTGAACATATGGTATAGGGTGTCACTGAAGCAAAACAACTAAAGTATAGTTTGGTAGCTCAATGGATCGGCTATGGTATAATAAACTTTCTGTATGATTCCTGAAAGCCGGTTCAGTGCTGCTTGCAGGTCTAGTTATTATTATTATTATTATTATTTACCGCGGGGGCCTAGATCTCCATGATCGAAAACAGATATCGATCTGGAATTAGATTTTCTATTGGGAAACCATGTGGTGGCTACTTGATAAAATATTTTTGAAATTTCTGCGCATACCGGAAGTGACCGAACTTTGCACGTTGTCTAAAAATTGAAAATCGGCCATAGTTTCGTCAATTCGTTATCCATTTTCAAACAAATTACATTTTTGGAATCCCTGAATCTTTTCTGAGACAATGGCTATCTCACATTTTTCAATTTCGAACATTCGTCTATGACTTTTATCGTTCGAAAATTGAAAACATGTTGTTTACGAGACCATTTTTGTCATTTTTCAAAATTTTCAAATTTGACCTACATTTTTGGATACCTGAAGTCCATCCGATTCCAGTAATATAAGTTTCATTCAGAGTTATCGCCCTTTATTTTTCGATTTTTTTCGAATTTTCTTCCCATTTTGTCAGCTCGGGTTTCGTTTTATGGTAGAATTGACGTTTCTGAAACTTCTAGAACATGAAGTTATAGTCCAATACCAACGTATAAAGCAATTTCGACAAGAATCCTTAAACCGGAAGTGGTCGAAATAATGTGCAATATTTTGAAAAAAATGCAAAAAATGGATATTTTGGGGAAAAACGCGAATTCTCCGCCCGATATCAATGGATTAAAGAAATTAGGGTACCATTGGACTGCACTAGGATTGTGCTATCGTATGATACCCAACTCGTACGGATACGATGAGCAGGCAGCAAAATATGGCACGCTGAAAATCAAGTATTTTCTGATTTGGAGCGTTTTTGGACGCCTGTATCTCGAAAACTTAACCGCAACTTTTTTTGTAATTTTTTCTATCGAGAGACCTTTCGGAGGTACTTTGCATGAAGCCATCCAATAAGACTTTGAAATATCTGGAATAGGTGAAATAACGGACTGAAAATCGAAAAAAGTCGAAAAATCGTGAAATTTTGGAAAATGCTCTGCTATTTTTTTATTTTCAAAGATTTCCAAAAAACGATTGTATATTCAGATAGCTGACCTAATTACGATTCTAACGATGTATAATATGTATGTAGTTATTGAAATTTAATTTTCGATATTTTAAATTTTTTGCATTTTTGGCACTTTTGAACCTAGGATTTCTCAGGGGCATTTTATCTGATCAGATAATGTAATATATCATTACAGAGCACTGTGGCTATTTTAGTGCCCAAACCGGTTATTAAAACTATACCGACAATAATAACCATACCGGAAGTATTCAAAAAATGAAAAAAAAGGTTAAAAACATTGTCGCACTTGCGAAAAACTTGATTTCTCCCTTAGGTAATAGCGGACCAAAAGAACTAAAGTGTCGTTGGATAGCCCTATTAATGGACCATCATATGGTATCTAAATAAGGATATCGATGGTAAGGAAATAAATTATTGTATGCCAAAAATCTAGTATTTTCCGATTTTTTAACATTCTGAGACGCCCTTTTCTCGAAAACGACGCCGCAGATTTTTCTTAAACTTTTCTAACTCAAAGTCCCATCGGTTGTCTATATAGTGAATCCAAAATGAAAAGCATTGAAATAATATAGGTGGTCCAAAAATGGCATCAAACTTTGATAAAAATTGAAAAATCGTTAAATTTTTGTAAACGCTCTTTTATTTATCTTTTTTTCCAAAACTGCTGAATGGATGTTTCTGACACTTCTGGTACAGAAAGTTAAGTATCCAAAGAACTTCGTAAAGCTATCACAACAACGATCGTAAAACTAGAAGTAGTCGAAAAAATGTCCGATATTTTGAAAAAAATTATTTTTTTTACGAAAATCTTTTTTATTTATGAATATTTTTTGGTGATATTTTACACTGGGTTAAAATATCATCGTACTTGAGCAGAAATGAGAAAAAAAATTGTCTGGGTAATTTGCGTTAGCCGCCATCGGCGAATTTAGTTTTTCGTACCCAGAAAAATTATTTATTGTTCGATTTGTATAAAACAAAGTTCATATGCTCCGTGGTCCCAATTGTTATTTTTTATGTTACGGTGAAATTTTTCTGTCGCCAACGGAAGTGACGTAATATTAACAAAAACTACAATTTTGACAGTTCGGTACCACTTTTTGAAAGAAAATATTATTTTTTTTCAAAACTGATATAACTAAAAGGATGCACCCTGCGAAGGTGCACAAAATCCTTAGCTCATATTTTTAAATTTCAATTTCATTTTCGGGCAATTTCGAATAAAATGTAAAATAAAGTGTAAAATTCAGCTATTTACAATTCATTCAGCGTCTTCATATTTTTAAATATTTATTTGTAATTTTCATAAACTCGTAGCAATAATCCAGACGAAGAGAATGTATGCGAAAATTAGTTTGTAATATGAGCAGTTGTCGAGAAATATGCAATTTTGCATGCATCACTTTTCACGTTATTTTGCCTTTACAAGAGTGAATTATTATTCGATTTGCAATATTTTTTTTCCATTTGATGTCTAATGCCAATTTGGACTAGGTCAAGCCAATTTTACATTTTCACTGTGACCGGAAATGACGTCATTTGGGCAAAAACTGTATTTTTAACCTAAAAAACTAATATTTTATTCAAATCAGTCTCCCTTATAATATTTTTAAAATTATGATATTTTATTCCCATCAACGAATAGAATGAAGCCATACGACCATACAGATACCACAAAATGGTTTCTAACTTGTACGGTTACAGAGAAATAGGCGATCTTCTATAAGTCACTTTTCAAGGTTTTTGGTCTATAAAAGTGTCAATTATTATTCGATTTTTATAATTTTTTTACCATTTGATGCCTTATGCCATTTATGACTTCTATGAACCAAGTTAACATTTTCAATATCACCGGAAGTAATGTAATTTTTGCAAAAAACGTATTTTTAGCCTTCAAAACAAACATTTTTTTGAAGTGATTTATATTCATTATTCGTTTAACTTTATAACGTCTGGCTCTAATGGGCAGTAAGATTGAATCAATACCATCATATTGATATCAAGAAAAGGCTTCTAGCATGTTCCCTTGTCGAATAATAACCAATTTTCCCAGGGTCACTTTTAAGTTTTTTACCTTCTTAATTTCAGTTTATGGGTTATAGGTTAATTATTTATTGCCCGATATGTATAAAACAAAGTTTGTATTTTGTGTGTTGCGAATTTTCGACTTATTTTTCACCTATAAAAAATTTTTTCGGTACCGGAAGTGACGTAATTTTGCCATAATTTACAATTTTGACCTGTCTTTTCGCCAGCAAATATTACTTTTACATATGATAGAGGGTGTCACTGAAGCAAAACAACTAAAGTATACTTTGGTAGCTCAATGGATCGGCTATGGTATAATAAACTTCCTGTATGATTCCTGAAAGCCGGTTCAGTGCTGCTTGCAGGTCTAGTTATTATTATTATTTACCGCGAGGGCCTAGATCTCTATGATCGAAACAGATATTGATCTGGAATTAGATTTTCTATTGGGAAACTATGTGGTGGCTACTTGATAAAATATTTTCGAAATTTCTGCGCATACCGGAAGTGACCGAACTTTGTACGTTGTCTAAAAATTGAAAATTGGCCATAGTTTCGCCAATTCTTTATCCATTTTCAAACAAATTACATTTTTGGAATCCCTGAATCTTTTCTGAGACAATGGCTATCTCACATTTTTCAATTTCGAACATTCGTCTATGACTTTTATCGTTTGAAAATTGAAAAGATGTTGTTTACGAGACAATTTTTGTTATTTTTCAAAATTTTCAAATTTGACCTACATTTTTGGATACCTGAAGTCCATCCGATTCCAGTAATATAAGTTTCATTCAGAGTTATCGCCCTTTATTTTTCGAATTTTTTCGAATTTTCTTCCCATTTTGTGAGTTCGGGTTTCGGTTTATGGCAGAATTGACGTTTCTGAAACTTCTGGAACATGAAGTTATAGTCCAATACCAACTTATAAAGCAATTTTGACAAGAATCCTTAAAGCGGAAGTGGTCGAAATAATGGGCAATATTTTGAAAAAAATGCAAAAAATGGATATTTTGGGGAAAAACGCGATTTCTCCGCCCGATATCAATGGATTAAAGAAATTAGGGTACCATTGGACTGCACTAGGATTGTACTATCGTATGATACCCAATTCATACGGATTCTATGATCAGGCAGCAAAATATGGCACGCTGAAAATCAAGTATTTTCTGATTTGGAGCGTTTTTGGACGCCTGTATCTCGAAAACTTAACCTACAATTTTTTTTAAATTTTTTCTATCGAGAGTCCTTTTGGAAGTCTTTTGCATGAAGCCATCCAATAAGCCTTTGAAATGTCTGGAATAGGATAAAAAAGGGACTGAAAATCGAAAAAAGTCGAAAAATCGTGAAATTTTGGAAAATGCTCTACTATTTTTTTATTTTAAGAGATTTTTAAAAAAAGGTTGTATATTCAGATAGCTGACCTAATTACGATTCTAACGGTGTATAATATGTATGTAATTATTGAAATTTAATTTTCGATATTTTAAATTTTTTGCATTTTTGGCACTTTTGAACGTAGGATTTCTCAGGGGCATTTTATCTGATCAGATAATGTAATATATCATTACAGAGCCCTGTGGCTATTTTAGTGCCAAAACTGGCTATCAAAACTATTCCGAAAATAATAACCATACCGGAAGTATTCAAAAAATGAAAAAAAAAGGTTAAAAAAATTGTCGCACTTGCGAAAAACTTGATTTCTCCCTTAGGTAATAGCGGACCAAAAGAACTAAAGTGTCGTTGGATAGCCCTATTAATGGACCATCATATGGTATCTAAATAATACGATTTCAATGGTAAGGAAATAAATTATTGTATGCCAAAAATCAAGTATTTTCCGCTTTTTTAACATTCCGAGACGCCCTTTTCTCGAAAACGACGCCTACGATTTTTCTTAAACTTTTCTTACTCAAAGTCCTATCGGTTGTCTATATAGTGAATCCAAAATAAAAAGCATTGAAATAATATAGGTGGTCCAAAAATGGCCTCAAACTTTGAAAAAAATTGAAAAATCGTTAAATTTTTGGAAACGCTCTTTAATTTATCTTTTTTTCCAAAACTACTCAATGGATGTTTCTGACACTTCTGGTACAGAAAGTTAAGTATCCAAAGAACTTCGTAAAGCTATCACGACAATGATCGTAAAACCGGAAGTAGTCGAAAAAATGTCCGATATTTTGAAAAAAAATATTTTTTTTACGGAAACCTTTTTCATTTATGAATATTGTTTGATGGTATTTTACACAGGGTTAAAATATCATCCTACTTGAACAGAAATGAGAAAAAAAATTGTCTCGGTAATTTGCGTTAGCCGCCATCGGCTAATTTAGTTTTTCGTACCCAGAACAATTATTTATTGTTCGATTTGTATGAAACAAAGTTCATATGCTCCGTGGTCCCAATTGTAATATTTTTTGTTACGGTGAAATTTTTCTGTCGGCAACGGAAGTGACGTAATATTAACAAAAACTACAATTTGGACAGTTCTGTACCACTTTTTGAAAGCAAATTGTATTTTTTTCAAAACTGATATAACTAAAAGGATGCACCCTGCAAAGGTGCACAAAATCTTTAGCTCAGATTTTTTATTTCCAATTTCATTTTCGGGCAATTTCGAATAAAATGTAAAATAAAGTGTAAAATTCAGTTATTTACAAATCATTCAGCGTCTTCATATTTTGAAATATTTATTTGTTATTTTCATGAACTCGTAGCATTAATCCAGACGAAGAGAATGTATGGGAAAATTAGTTTGTAATATGAGCAGTTGCCGAGAAATATGCAATTTTGCATGCATCACTTTTCACGTTATTTTGCCTATAAAGGAGGGAATTATTATTCGATTTGCAATTTTTTTTTCAATTTGATGCTTAATGCCAATTTGGACTAGGTCAAGCCAATTTTACAATTTCACTGTGACCGGAAATGACGTCATTTGGGCAAAAACTGTATTTTTAACCTAAAAAACAAATATTTTATTCAAATGAGTCTGCCTTATAATATTTTTAGAATTATGATATTTGATTCCCATCAACGAATAGAATGAAGCCATACGGCCATACAGATACCACAAAATGGTTTCTAACTTGTACGGTTACAGAGAAATAGGCGATCTTCTATAAGTTACTTTTCAAGGGTTTTCGTCCATAAAAGTGTCAATAATTATACGATTTTAATAATTCTTTTACCATTTGATGCCTTATGCCATTTATGATTTATGACTAAATTAACATTTTCAATATCACCGGAAGTAATGTAATTTTTGCAAAAAAAAACTATTTTTAGCCTTCAAAACAAACATTTTTTTGAAGGGATTTATATTTATCATTCGTTTAACTTTATAACGTCTAACTCTAATGGGCAGTAAGATTGAATCAATACCATCATATTGATATCAAGAAAAGGCTTCTATGTCGCGAATTTTCGACTTATTTTTCACCTATAAAAATTTCTTTCGGCACCGAAAGTGACGTAATTTTGCCATAATTTACAATTTTGACCGGTCTTTTCGCCAGCAATTATTACTTTAACATATGGTAGAGGGTGTCACTGAAGCAAAACAACTAAAGTATAGTTCGGTAGCTCAATGGATCGGCTATGGTATAATAAACTTTCTGTATGATTCCTGAAAGCCGGTTCAGTGCTGCTTGCAGGTCTAGTTATTTATTATTATTATTTTTTTTTTCGCCGGAGCCTATTTCTCAGTGCCTGTAACAGATACCGATCTGGGACCTAATTCTCTATCCGAAAACCATGTGTTGGCTACTTGATAAACTATATTTGAAACTTCTGCGCAGACCGGAAGTGGTCGAATTTCGTGCGGTGTCAAAAAATCAAAAAATGGTCGTAGTTTCGTCAATTCTGTACCTATTTTCATACAAATGACATTTTCGGAAACCCTGAATCTTTTCTCGGGCGATAGCAGTTGAAAATTTCGATATTTCGAAACTTCATCGCTGACTTCTTGCGATCGAAAAATGAAAAATGTTGTTTGAGAGACAATTTTTGTTATTTTTCAAAATTTTGAAATTTGACCTACATTTTTGGATACCTGAAGTCCATCCGATTCCAGTAATATAAGTTTCATTCAGAGTTATCGCCCTTTATTTTTCGATTTTTTTCGAATTTTCTACCCATTTTGTGAGCTCGGGTTCCGTTTTATGGCCAAGTTGACGTTTCTGAAATTTCTGAGGCATGAAGCCAAATGACCATTGCAAGGAATAAAGCAATTTCAACAATAATCTGTACACCGGAAGTGGTCGAAATAATGTCCGATATTTTGAAAAAAATGCAAAAAATGGGTATTTTGGGGAAAAACGCGATTTCTCCGTCCGATATCAATGGATTAAACAAATTAGGGTACCATTGGACTGCAATAATATTGTGCTATCGTATGATACCCAATTTGTACGGATACGACGAGCAGGAAGCAAAATATGGCACGCTGAAAATCAAGTATTTTCTGATTTGGAGCGTTTTTGGACGCCTGTATCTCGAAAACTTAACCGCAACTTTTTTTTTAACTTTCTCTATCGAGAGTCCATTCGATAGTCTTGTGAATTATGCCACCCAATAAGACTTTGAAATGTCTGGAATACGATAAGAAAGGGACTGAAAATCAAAAAAAGTCGAAAAATCGTGAAATTTTGGAAAATGCTCTACTATTTTTTTATTTTAAGAGATTTTCAAAAAAAGGTTGTATATTCAGATAGCTGACCTAATTACGATTCTAACGATGTATAATATGTATGTAGTTATTGAAATTTAATTTTCGATATTTTAAATTTTTTGCATTTTTGGCACTTTTGAACATAGGATTTCTCAGAGTCATTTTATCTGATCAGATAATGTAATATATCATTACAGAGCCCCGTGGCTATTTTAGTGCCCAAACCGGCTATTAAAACTATTCCGACAATAATAACCATACCAGAAGTATTCAAAAAATGAAAAAAAAAGGTTAAAAACATTGTCGCACTTGCGAGAAACTTGATTTCTCCCTTAGGTAATAGCGGACCAAAAGAACTAAAGTGTCGCTGGATAGCCCTATTAATGGACCATCATATGGTATCTAAATAATACGATTTCGATGGTAAGGAAATAAATTATTGTATAACAAAGATCTAGTATTTTCCGATTTTTTAACATTCTGGGACGCCCTTTTCTCGAAAACGACGCCGCAGATTTTTCTTAAACTTTTCTTACTCAAAGTCCTATCGGTTGTCTATATAGTGAATCCAAAATGAAAAGCATTGAAATAATATAAATGGTCCAAAAATGGCCTCAAACTTTGAAAAAAATTGAAAAATCGTTAAATTTTTGGAAACGCTCTTTAATTTATCTTTTTTTCCAAAACTACTCAATGGATGTTTCTGACACTTCTGGTACAGAAAGTTAATTATCCAAAGAACTTCGTAAAGCTATCACGACAACGATCGTAAAACCGGAAGTAGTCGAAAAAATGTCCGATATTTTGAAAAAAATTAATTTTTTTACGAAAACCTTTTTTATTTATGAATATTTTTTGATGATATTTTACACAGGGTTAAAAATGTCATCCTACTCGAGCAGAAATGAGAAAAAAAATTGTCTCGGTAATTTGCGTTAGCCGCCATCGGCTAATTTAGTTTTTTGTACCAGAAAAATTATTTATTGTTCGATTTGTATAAAACAAAGTTCATATGCTCCGTGGTCCCAATTGTAATTTTTTTTGTTACGGTGAAATTTTTCTGGCGGCAACGGAAGTGACGTAATATTAACAAAAACTACAATTTTGACCGTTCAGTACCACTTTTTGAAAGCAAATATTATTTTTTTTCAAAACTGATATAACTAAAAGGATGCACCCTGCAAAGGTGCACAAAATCCTTAGCTCAGATTTTTTAATTTCAATTTCATTTTCGGGCAATTTCGAATAAAATGTAAAATAAAGTGTAAAATTCAGTTATTTACAATTCATTCAGCGTCTTCATATTTTGAAATATTTATTTGCAATTTTCATAAACTCGTAGCAATAATCCAGACGAAGAGAATGTATGCGCAAATTAGTTTGTAATATGAGCAGTTGCCGAGAAATATGCAATTTTGCATGCATCACTTTTCACGTTATTTTGCCTATAAAAGAGTGAATTATTATTCGATTTGCAATATTTTTTTCCATTTGATGCTTAATGCCAATTTGGACTAGGTCAAGCCAATTTTACATTTTCACTGTGACCGGAAATGACGTCATTTGGGCAAAAACTGTATTTTTAACTTAAAAAACAAATATTTTATTCAAATGAGTCTGCCTTATAATATTCTTGAAATTATGATATTTGATTCCCATCAACGAATAGAATGAAGCCATACGACCATACGGATACCACAAAATGGTTTCTAACTTGTACGGTTACAGAGAAAAAGGCGATCTTCTATAAGTCACTTTTCAAGGTTTTTGGTCTATAAAAGTGTCAATTATTATTCGATTTTTATCATTTTTTTACCATTTGATGCCTTATGCCATTTATGACTTCTATGAACTAAATTAACATTTTCAATATCTCCGGAAGTAATGTAATTTTTGCAAAAAACGTATTTTTAGCCCTCAAAACAAACATTTTTTTGAAGGGATTTATATTTATTATTCGTTTAACTTTATAACGTCTGACTCTAATGGGCAGTAAGATTAAATCAATACCATCATATTGATATCAAGAAAAGGCTTCTAGCATGTTCCCTTGTCGAATAATAGCCAATTTTCCCAGTGTCACTTTCAAGTTTTATACCTTCTTAATTTCAGTTTATGGGTTATAGGTTGATTATTTATTGCCCGATATGTATAAAACAAAGTTTGTATTTTGTATGTTGCGAATTTTCGACTTATTTTTCACTTATAAAAATTTCTTTCGGCACCGGAAGTGACGTAATTTTGCCATAATTTACAATTTTGATCGGTCTTTTCGCCAGCAAATATTACTTTTACATATGATAGAAGGTGTCACTGAAGCAAAACAATTAAAGTATAGTTTGGTAGCTCAATGGATCGGTTAGGGTATAATGAACTTCCTGTATGATTCCTGAAAGCCGGTTCAGTGCTGCTTGCAGGTCTAGTTAGGCTTTCAGACTTTCGTCTGAAAGCCTATTGAGATTACTAAAATTATTATTAGGGTTTCACACTGCGAAGCTTGTGTGAAACACTATTGTTTTTGTTAAAATTATTATTCTTATTATTATTATTATTCTTCTTTTGTTTTGAGTAGATCTCAGCAACTGCTTGTCGCATCGTTACGATTTCTTCGGTTTTACTGGGAAAGTGGGTGTGACTTAGAGGATAAAGCTATTTTGAACGTTCTGCGACAATGCGAAATGTCCGAAATCACCGAAGTTATCGTTTTTGAAAATATTGCAGTAATTTTAACAATAATCATTGGATTTTAACTTTCGATACATTTTGGCATAGCCTGAGACAGGGCACATAGCTACGCTACTTTCGATTTTTGATTTTCGGCAAATCTTCGAAGATATTAGGCGCCAAATTTCGAAAATTTAAAATTTTACAAAAAACTTTTTTATTTATGAATATTTTTTAGTCGTATTGTGCACAGAATTAAAGAGTCATCTGCCTAGTGCAAAAATGTTAAAAAATTTTGTCTCAGTAATTTTCCTTGGCCGCTATTGGCTAATTCAGTTTTTCAGTCCTAGATTAATTTTTTATTGTTCGATTTGTATAAAACAAAGTTCATATGCTTCGTTGTCTCAATTGTCATTTTTTTTATTACCGGAAGTGTTATCTGTCGGCACCGAAAGTGGCATAATTTTACCAAAAACTACAATTTTGACAGTTAGGTACCATTTTTCGAAAACAAATATTATTTTTTGGAAAAATTATTTGACTCAAAGAGTGTGCCCTTTCAAGGCGCAAAAAATGGCGGAAGCAGTTTTTTTAATTTCGATTTCATTTTCGAGCAAATTCGATTAAATGGCTAAAAATGGTGTAAAATTGACCCATTTACAACCTATTCAGGCTTTTCAGATTTTAAAATATTTCTTCGTAACTTTTATAAACTTGTAGCTATAATCCATACGAAGAAAATGTATGTTAAAATTAGTTTGTAATATAAGCAGTTACCAAGAAATGGACAGTTCTGTACAAGTCACTGTTTTCGTTATTTTGCCTGTAAAATAGTCAATTATGATTGGATTTTTATAAAAGTGACATCATTTGATTCAAAAAGCATGTAGCGTCATATCAAGTTGATTACAATTTAAAATTGACACCGGAAGTGACGTCATTTTGTCAAAAACTGCATTTTAAACTTTTTAAATCAATGTTTTATTCAACCAAGAATTACTTAATATGTATTAATAATTTTAACTTTTGGTTTAAATTCACATATAAACACAACTCATATGGTCATATACATATCATAAAATTGTTTCTAACTTGTTCGGTTGCCGAGAAATAGACGGTTTTCTACAGGCCACTTTTGAAGGTTTTTGGGCCATAAAAGTGTCAATTATTATTCGATTTTCATAAACGTTACACCATGTTATACCTAATGCCATTTAGGATTTCATACAAGTAATTTAAGATTTTCATTATCACCGGAAGTAACGTCATTTTGGCAAAAACTGTATTTTTAGCCTTCAAAACGGATATTTTATTCAAATGAGTCTGTTTTGAAATCTTTTTCAAATTATGGTATTTGATGCCAATCAACAAATAGAATGAACCCATACGATCATACAGATACCACAAAATGGTTTCTAACTTGTACGGTTGCAGAGAAATAGCCGATTTTCTACAAGTCACTTTTCAAGTTTTTTGGTCTTTAAAAGTGGCAATTATTATTCGATTTACATAAAATTTTCACTATATGATATCGTATGCCATTTCTGATTTCATAAAACTAATTGAACATTTTCATTAACACCGGAAGTAATGTAATTTTGTCAAGATATTGCTGGATTTGGTTGATTCTGCGTCCATTTTATTTGATGTGAGCAATGTTTATTTGGAAATCTGTTTAGTGGTTTTGTTGGTGCCGGAAGTGACATATGTTCAAGGGCAACTTGGCACCGGAAGTGATATGTTCAAGGGTAACGTGGCACCAGTGAAACCCGTCATTCCTGCATGCAGGTCTAGTTATTATTATTATTATTATTATTATTATTATTATTATTTACCGCGAGGGCCTAGATCTCCATGATCGAAAACAGATATCGATCTGGAATTAGCTTTTCTATCGGGAAACCATGTGGTGGCTACTTGATAAAATATTTTTGAAATTTCTGCGCATACCGGAAGTGACCGAACTTTGTACTTTCTCTAAAAATTGAAAATCGGCCATAGTTTCGTCAATTCTTTATCCATTATCAAACAAATTACATTTTTGGAATTCCTGAATCTTTTCTGAGACAATGGCTATCTCACATTTTTCAATTTCGAACATTCGTCTATGACTTTTATCGTTCGAAAATTGAAAACATGTTGTTTACGAGACAATTTTTGTTATTTTTCAAAATTTTCAAATTTGACCTACATTTTTGGATACCTGAAGTCCATCCGATTCCAGTAATATAAGTTTCATTCAGAGTTATCGCCCTTTATTTTCCGATTTTTTTCGAATTTTCTTCCCATTTTGCGAGCTCGGGTTTCGTTTTATGGTAGAATTGACGTTTATGAAACTTCTGGAACATGAAGTTATAGTCCAATACCAACTGATAAAGCAATTTCGACACGGATCTTCAAACCGGAAGTGGTCGAAATAATGTTCAATATTTTGAAAAAAATGCAAAAAATGGATATTTTGGGGGAAAACGCTATTTCTCTGTCCGATATCAATGGATTAAACGAATGAAGGTACCGTTTGATGGCACGATTGTTGGACTATCATATGATACCCCATTCATACGGATACTATGAACAGACAGCAAAATATGGCACGCTGAAAATCAAGTATTTTCTGATTTGGAGCGTTTTTGGACGCCTGTATCTCGAAAACTTAACCTGCAATATTTTTTAAATTTTTTCTATCGAGAGTCCTTTGGGAGGTATTTGACATGAAGCCATCCAATAGGACTTTGAAATGTCTGGAATAGGATAAAAAAGGGACTGAAAATCGAAAAAAGTCGAAAAATCGTGAAATTTTGGAAAATGCTCTACTATTTTTTTATTTTAAGAGATTTTTAAAAAAAGGTTCTATATTCAGATAGCTGACCTTATTACGATTCTAACGATGTATAATATGTATGTAATTATTAAAATTTAATTTTCTATATTTTAAATTTTTTGCATTTTTGGCACTTTTGAACATAGGATTTCTCAGGGGCATTTTATCTGATCAGATAATGTAATATATCATTACAGAGCCCTGTGGCTATTTTAGTGCCCAAACCGGCTATTAGAACTATTCCGGCAATAATAACCATACCGGAAGTATTCAAAAAATGAAAAAAAAGAGTAAAAACATTGTCGCACTTGCGAAAAACTTGATTTCTCCCTTAGGTAATAGCGGACCAAAAGAACTAAAGTGTCGCTGGATAGCCCTATTAATGGACCATCATATGGTATCTAAATAATACGATTTCGATGGTAAGGAAATAAATTATTGTATGCCAAAAATCTAGTATTTTCCAATTTTTTAACATTCTGAGACGCCCTTTTCTCGAAAACGACGCCTACGATTTTTCTTAAACGTTTCTTACTCAAAGTCCTGTCAGTTGTCTATATAGGGAATCCAAAATGAAAAGCATTGAAATAATATAAGTGGTCGAAAAATGGCCTCAAACTTTGAAAAAAATTGAAAAATCGTTAAATTTTTTGAAACGCTCTTTAATTTATCTTTTTTTCCAAAACTACTCAATGGATGTTTCTGACACTTCTGGTACGTACAGTTAAGTATCCAAAGGACTTCGTAAAGCTATCACAACAACGATCGTAAAACCGGAAGTAGTCGAAAAAATGTCCGATATTTCGAAAAAAATTAATTTTTTTACGAAAACCTTTTTTATTTATGAATATTTTTTGATGATATTTTACACAGGGTTAAAATATCATCGTACTTGAGCAGAAATGAGAAAAAAAATTGTCTCGGTAATTTGCGTTAGCCACCATCGGCTAATTTAGTTTTTCGTACCCAGAAAAATTATTTATTGTTCGATTTGTATAAAACAAAGTTCATATGCACCATGGTCCCAATTGTAATTCTTTTTGTTACGGTGAAATTTTTCTGTCGGCAACGGAAGTGACGTAATATTAACAAAAACTACAATTTTGACAGTTCGGTACCACTTTTTGAAAGCAAATATTATTTTTTTTCAAAACTGATATGACTAAAAGGATGCACCCTGCAAAGGTGCACAAAAACCTTAGCTCATATTTTTTAATTTCAACTTCATTTTCGGGCAATTTCGAATAAAATGTAAAATAAAGTGTAAAATTCAGTTATTTACAATTCATTCAGCGTCTTCATATTTTGAAATATTTATTTGTAATTTTCATAAACTCGTAGCAATAATCCAGACGAAGAGAATGTATGCGAAAATTAGTTTGTAATATGAGCAGTTGCCGAGAAATATGCAATTTTGCATGCATCACTTTTCACGTTATTTTGCCTATAAAAGAGTTAATTATTATTCGATTTGCAATATTTTTTTTCCATTTGATGCCTAATGCCAATTTGGACTAGGTCAAGCCAATTTTACATTTTCACTGTGACCGGAAATGACGTCATTTGGGCAAAAACTGTATTTTTAACCTAAAAAATAAATATTTTATTCAAACGAGTCAGCCTTATAATATTTTTAAAATTATGATATTTGATTCCCATCAACGAATAAAATGAAGCCATACGACCATACAGATACCACAAAATGGTTTCTAACTTGTACGGTTACAGAGAAATAGGCGATCTTCTATAAGTCACTTTTCAAGGTTTTTGGTCTGTAAAACTGTCAATTATTATTCGATTTTTACAATTTATTTACCATTTCATGCCTTATGCTATTTATGACTTCTATGAACCAAGTTAAAATTTTCAATATCACCGGAAGTGATGTAATTTTTGCAAAAAAACGTATTTTTAGCCTTTAAAACAAACATTTTTTTGAAGGGATTTATATTTATTATTCGTTTAACTTTATAACGTCTGACTCTAATGGGCAGTAAGACTGAATCAATACCATCATATTGATATCAAGAAAAATCTTCTAGCATGTTCCCTTGTCCAATAATAACCAATTTTCCGAGGGTCACTTTTCAGTTTTTTACCTTCTTAATTTCAGTTTATGGGTTATAGGTTAATTATTTATTGTCCGATATTTATAAAAAAAAGTTTGTATTTTGTATGTTGCGAATTTTCGACTTATTTTTCATCTATAAAAATTCCTTTCGGCACCGGAAGTGACATACTTTTGCCATAATTTACAATTTTGACCGGTCTTTTAGCCAGCAAATATTACTTTTAGATATGATAGAGGGTGTCACTGAAGCAAAACAACTAAAGTATAGTTTGGTAGCTCAATGGATCGGCTATGGTATAATAAACTTCCTGTATGATTCCTGAAAGCCGGTTCAGTGCTGCTTGCAGGTCTAGTTCTTATTATTATTATTATTATTCAGATTCCAATTTGAATAGATCTCAGCAACTACGTGTCGCATCGTTACGATTTCTTCGGTTTTACTGGGAAAGTGGGTGTGACTTAGAGGATAAAGCTATTTTGAACGTTCTGCGACAATGCGAAAAGTCCGAAATCACCGAAGTTATCGTTTTTGAAAATATTGCAGTAATTTTAACAATAATCATTGGATTTTAACTTTCGATACATTTTGGCATAGCCTGAGACAGGGCACATAGCTACGCTACTTTCGATTTTTGATTTTCGGCAAATCTTCGAAGATATTAGGCGCCAAATTTCGAAAATTTAAAATTTTACAAAAAACTTTTTTATTTATGAATATTTTTTAGTCGTATTATGCACAGAATTAAAGAGTCATCTGACTAGTGCAAAAATGTTAAAAAATTTTGTCTCAGTAATTTACCTTGGCCGCCATTGGCTAATTCAGTTTTTCAGTCCTAGATTAATTTTTTATTGTTCGATTTGTATAAAACAAAGTTCATATGCTTCGTTGTATCAATTGTCATTTTATTTATTACCGAAAGTGTTATCTGTCGGCACCGGAAGTGGCATAATTTTACCAAAAACTACAATTTTGACAGTTATTTTCCTTCTTCGAAAACAAATATTATTTTTTGGAAAAATTATTTGACCCAAAGAGTGTGCCCTTTCAATGCGCAAAAAATGTAGGAAGCAGTTTTTTTAATTTCGATTTCATTTTCGAGCAAATTCGATTAAGAGGCTAAAAATGGTGTAAAATTTGCCTATTTACAACCTATTCAGGCTTTTCAGATTTTAAAATATTTCTTCGTAACTTTTATAAACTTGTAGCTATAATCCATACGAAGAAAATGTATGTTAAAATTCGTTTGTAATATAAGCAGTTACCAAGAAATGGGCAGTTCTGTACAAGTCACTGTTTTCGTTATTTTGCCTGTAAAATAGTCAATTATGATTGGATTTTTATAAAAGTGACATCATTTTATTCAAAAAGCACGTAGCGTCATATCAAGTTGATTACAATTTAAAATTGACACCGGAAGTGACATCATTTGGTCAAAAAATGCATTTTAAACTTTTTTAAATCAATGTTTTATTCAACCAAGAATAACTTAATATGTATTAATAATTTTAACTTTTGGTTTAAATTCACATATAAACAAAACTCATATGGTCATATAGATATCATAAAATGGTTTCTAACTTGTTCGGTTGCCGAGAAATAGACGGTTTTCTACAGGTCACTTTTGAAGGTTTCGGGGCCATAAAAGGGTCAATTATTATTCGATTTTCATAAACGTCACACCATGTTATACCTAATGCCATTTGGGATTTCATACAAGTAATTTAAGATTTTCATTATCACCGGAAGTAACGTCATTTTGGCAAAAACTGTATTTTTAGCCTCCAAAACAGATATTTTATTCAAATGAGCCTGTTTTGAAATCTTTTTCAAATTATGGTATTTGGTGCCAATCAACAAATAGAATGAACCCATACGATCATACAGATACCACAAAATCGTTTCTAACTTGTACGGTTGCCGAGAAATAGCCGATTTTCTACAAGTCACTTTTCAAGTTTTTTGGTCTTTAAATGTGGCAATTATTATTCGATTTACATAAAATTTTCACTACATGATATCGTATGCCATTTCTGATTTCATAAAACTAATTGAACATTTGCATTAACACCGGGAGTAATTTAATTTTGTCAAGATCATTTACAAGTAACAAATGTATAAAATGAATTGATATTGCTGGATTTTGTTGATTCTGCGTCCATTTTATTTGTGTGCAATGTTAATTTGGAAACCTGTTTAGTGGTTTCGCTGGTACCGGAAGTGACATATGTTCAAGGGTAACTTGGCACCGGAAGTGACATGCTTAAGAGTAACTTGGCAACAGTGAAACCCGTCATTCCTGCATGCAGGTCTAGTTAGGCTTTCAGACTTTCGTCTGAAAGCCTATTGAGATTACTAAAATTATTATTATTATTATTATTTACCGCGGGGGCCTAGATCTCCATGATCGAAAACAGATATCGATCTGGAATTAGATTTTCTATCGGGAAACCATGTGGTGGCTACTGCATAAAATATTTTTGAAATTTCTGCGCATACCGGAAGTGACCGAACTTTGTACGTTGTCAAAAAATTGAAAATCGGCCATAGTTTCGTCAATATTTTATCCATAATCAAACAAATTACATTTTTGGAATCCCTGAATCTTTTCTGAGACCATGGCTATCTCACATTTTTCAATTTCGAACATTCGTCTATGACTTTTATTGTTCGAAAATTGAAAACATGTTGTTTACAAGACAATTTTTGTTATTTTTCAAAATTTTCAAATTTAACCTACATTTTTGGATACCTGAAGTCCATCTGATTCCAGTAATATAAGTTTCATTCAGAGTTATCACCCTTTATTTTTCGATTTTTTTCGAATTTTCTTCCCATTTTGTGAGCTCAGGTTTCGTTTTATGGCAGAATTGACGTTTCTGAAACTTCTGGAACATGAAGTTATAGTCCATTACCAACTTATAAAGCAATTTCGACAAGAATCCTTAAACCGGAAGTGGTCGAAATAATGTGCAATATTTTGGAAAAAATGCAAAAAATGGATATTTTTGGGGAAAACGCTATTTCTCCGTCCGATATCAATGGATTAAACGAATGAAGGTATCGTTTAATGGCACGATTGTTGGACTATCATATGATACCCCATTCATACGGATACTATGAACAGACAGCAAAATATGGCACGCTGAAAATCAAGTATTTTCTGATTTGGAGCGTTTTTGGACGCCTGTATCTCGAAAACTTAACCTACAATTTTTTTTTAATTTTTTCTACCGAGAGTCCTTTTGGAGGTATTTTGCATGAAGCCATCCAATAAGACTTTGAAATGTCTGGAATAGGATAAAAAAGGAACTGAAAATCGAAAAAAGTCGAAAAATCGTGAAATTTTGGAAAATGCTCTACTATTTTTTTATTTTAAGAGATTTTTAAAAAAAGGTTGTATATTCAGATAGCTGACCTAATTACGATTCTAACGATGTATAATATGTATGTAATTATTGAAATTTAATTTTCGATATTTTAAATTTTTTGCATTTTTGGCACTTTTGAACATAGGATTTCTCAGGGGCATTTTATCTGATCAGATAATGTAATATATCATTACAGAGCCCTGTGGCTATTTTAGTGCGCAAACCGGCTATTAAAACTATTCCGACAATAATAACCATACCGGAAGTATTCAAAAAATGAAAAAAAAGAGTAAAAACATTGTCGCACTTGCAAAAAACTTGATTTCTCCCTTACGTAATAGCGGACCAAAAGAACTAAAGTGTCGCTGGTTAGCCCTCTCAATGGACCATCATATGGTATCGAAATAATACGATTTTGATGGTAAGGAAATAAATTATTGTATGTCAAAAATCTAGTATTTTCCGATTTTTTAACATTCTGAGACGCCCTTTTCTCGAAAACGACGCCTACGAATTTTCTTAAACTTTTCTTACTCAAGGTCCTATCGGTTGTCTATATAGTGAATCCAAAATGAAAAGCATTGAAATAATATAGGTGGTCCAAAAATGGCATCAAACTTTGAAAAAAATTGAAAAATCATTAAATTTTTGTAAACGCTCTTTAATTTATCTTTTTTTCCAAAACTACTCAATGGATGTTTCTGACACTTCTGGTACAGAAAGTTAAGTATCGAAAGAACTCCGTAAAGCTATCGCGACAATGATCGTAAAACCGGAAGTAGTCGAAAAAATGTCCGATATTTTGAAAAAAAATAATTTTTTTACGAATACTTTTTTTATTTATGAATATTTTTTGATGATATTTTACACAGGGTTAAAATATCATCGTACTTGAGCAGAAATGAGAAAAAAAAATTGTCTCGGTAATTTGCGTTAGCCGCCATCGGCTAATTTAGTTTTTCGTACCCAGAAAAATTATTTATTGTTCGATTTGTATAAAACAAAGTTCATATGCTCCGTGGTCCCAATTGTATTTTTTTTTGTTACGGTGAAATTTTTCTGTCGGCAACGGAAGTGACATAATATTAACAAAAACTACAATTTTGACAGTTCGGTACCACTTTTTGAAAGCAAATATTTTTTTTTTCAAAACTGATATAACTAAAAGGATGCACCCTGCAAAGATGCACAAAATCCTTAGCTCAGATTTATTAATTTCAATTTCATTTTCGGGCAATTTCGAATAAAATGTAAAATAAAGTGTAAAATTCAGTTATTTGCAATTCATTCAGCGTCTTCTATTTTGAAATATTTATTTGTAATTTTCATAAACTCGTAGCAATAATCCAGTCGAAGAGAATGTATGCGAAAATTAGTTTGTAATATGAGCAGTTGCCGAGAAATATGCAATTTTGCATGCATCACTTTTCACGTTATTTTGCCTATAGAAGAGTGGATTATCATTCGATTTGCAATATTGTTTTTCCATTTGATGCCTAATGCCAATTTGGACTAGGTCAAGCCAATTTTACATTTTCACTGTGACCGGAAATGACGTCATTTGGGCAAAAACTGTATTTTTAACCCAAAAAACAAATATTTTATTCAAATGAATCTGCCTTATAATATTTTTAAAATTATGATATTTGATTCCCATCAACGAATAGAATGAAGCCATACGACCATACAGATACCACAAAATGGTTTCTAAATTGTATGGTTACAGAGAAATAGGCGATCTTCAATAAGTCACTTTTCAAGGTTTTTGGTCTATAAAAGTGTCAATTATTATTCGATTTTTATAATTTTTTTACCATTTGATGCCTTATGCCATTTATGACTTCTATGAACTACGTTAACATTTTCAATATCACCGGAAGTAATGTAATTTTTGCAAAAAACGTATTTTTAGCCTTCAAAACAAAAATTTTTTTGAAGGGATTTATATTTATTATTCGTTTAATTTTATAACGTCTGACTCTAATGGGCAGTAAGACTGAATCAATACCATCATATTGATATCAAGAAAAGGCTTCTAGCATGTTCCCTTGTCGAATAATAACCAATTTTCCGAGGGTCACTTTTTAGTTTTTTACCTTCTTAATTTCAGTTCATGGGTTATAGGTTAATTATTTATTGCCCGATGTCTATGAAAAAAAGTTTGTATTTTGTATGTTGCGAATTTTCGACTTATTTTTCACCTATAAAAATTTCTTTCGGCACCGGAAGTGAGGTAATTTTGCCATAATTTACAATTTTGACCGGTCTTTTCGCCAGCAAATATTACTTTTACATATGATAGAGGGTGTCACTGAAACAAAACAACTAATGTATAGTTTGGTAGCTCAATGGATCGGCTATGGTATAATTAACTTCCTGTATGATTCCTGAAAGCCGGTTCAGTGCTGCTTGCAGGTCTAGTTATTATTATTATTATTCAGATTCCAATTTGAATAGATCTCAGCAACTACGTGTCGCATCGTTACGATTTCTTCGGTTTTAGTACGAAAGTGGGTGTGACTTAGAGGATAAAGCTATTTTGAACGTTCTGCGACAATGCGAAATGTCCGAAATCACCGAAGTTATCGTTTATGAAAATATTGCAGTAATTTTAACAATAATCATTGGATTATAACTTTCGATACATTTTGGCATAACCTGAGACAGGGCACATAGCTACGCTACTTTCGATTTTTGATTTTCGGCAAATCTTCGAAGATATTAGGCGCCAAATTTCAAAAATTTAAAATTTTACAAAAAACTTTTTTATTTATGAATATTTTTTAGTCGTATTGTGCACAGAATTAAAGAGTCATCTGACTAGTGCAAAAATGTTAAAAAATTTTGTCTCAGTAATTTACCTTGGCCGCCATTAAAAATTTTGGTCTCAGTAATTTTCCTTGGCCGCCATTGGCTAATTCAGTTTTTCAGTCCTAGATTAATTTTTTATTGTTCGATTTGTATAAAACAAAGTTCATATGCTTCGTTGTATCAATTGTCATTTTTTTTATTACCAAAAGTGTTACCTGTCGGCACCGGAAGTGGCATAATTTTACCGAAAACTACAATTTTGACAGTTATTTTCCTTCTTCGAAAACAAATGTTATTTTTTGGAAAAATTATTTGAGTCAAAGAGTGTGCCCTTTCAAGGCGCAAAAAATGTAGGAAGCAGTTTTTTTAATTTCGATTTCATTTTCGAGCAAATTCGATTAAGAGGCTAAAAATGGTGTAAAATTGACCTATTTACAACCTATTCAGGCTTTTCAGATTTTAAAATATTTCTTCGTAACTTTTATAAACTTGTAGCTATAATCCATACGAAGAGAATGTATGTTAAAATTAGTTTCTAAAATAAGCAAATGCCGAGAAATGGGCAGTTTTGCATAAGTCACTGTTTTCGTAATTTTGCCTGTAAAATAGTCAATTATTAATGGATGTTCACAAAAGTGACATCATTTGATTCAAAAAGCAAGTCTGCGTCATATCATGTTGATTACTATTTAAAATTGACACCGGATGTGACGTCATTTAGTCAAAAACTCAATTTTTAACTTTTAAAATCGATATTTTTTTTAACCAAGAATTACGTCACATATAATAATAAAATTAACTTTTGGTTTAAATTCACATATTAACAAAACTCATACGGTCAAAAAGATATCATAAAATTGTTTCTAACTTGTTCGGTTGCCGAGATATAGGCGATTTTCCAAAAGTCACTTTTGAAGGTTTTTGGCCCATAAAAGTGTCAATTATTATTCGATTTTCATAAAATTTTCACCCTTTGAAGCCTAATGTCATAGGCGATGTTATAAAACTAATTTAACGTTTTCATTATCACCGGAAGTAACGTCATTTTGGCAAAACTGTATTTTAAGCCTTCAAAACCGATATTTTATTCAAATGAGTCTGAATTGTAACGTTTATACAATTATGATATTTGATTCCAATCAACAAATAGAATAAACCCATACGGTCATATAAATACCAAAAAATGGTTTCTAACTTGTACGGTTGCCGAGAAATAGACGATTTTCTACATGTCACTTTTCAAGGTTTGTGGTCTATAAAAGTGGCAATTATTATTCGATTTACATAAAATTTTCACCATGTGATGCCTTATGCCATTTCTGATTTCATAAAACTAATGGAACATTTACATTATCACCGGAAGTACTGTAACTTTGTCAGGATCAATTACATGTAACAAATGTATAAAATGAAATGATATTGCTGGATTTGTTTGATTCTGTTTCCATTTTATTTGATGTGTACAATGCTTATGTGGAAACCTGTATATTGGTTTCATTGGTACCGGAAGTGACATATGTTCAAGGGTGACGTACCACCGAAAGTGACACAAGTTCAAGTTCAAAGGTAACATGGCACCAGTGAAACCCGTCATTCCTGCATGCAGGTCTAGTTCTATATATAATCTTACTAGTTTATTTTTATTTTAGCCCCAGAATAAAGTTGTCTGCCCTTTTGATAAGAATCATGTGGTACCAGAAGACAAATTAGACAAACATAAAGAGAAATGTGAATTAAAAAAGAAAGGTGTACCTGATTATCTACTGGTACGTTATATTCACTATCAAGAATTAAAATACAGATGTGGTGTCGTCAGTTAAAAATACATTATCCAATAGCTAAATCTGCCGATTGAAGCCTTTCTTTAGGCCTGAAATGTTATTTAAATCATTACACATTAATTAACTTATCCAGACCATAATCAACTCTCGATGCCATCGTTAACCTGCAATATTTACTGGATTAGAACAGTTCAGTATTTAGAAATTGAATTTAAAAATGAGACAACGAAACATCAAAACTACCCACAGTGATAACTTGGCTCAAAATGAAATAATTTGAATGAAATTTTCAATTATTCCAATATTTTGATATTTCAAATAATGTACAGGCAATGTGCAAACTGTACATTACTAGTATTTTATACGGGTGATGATTTAATTAAAATACATGGGTCAATATTTTAAGTTGTTTAATGGTCTCATGCAAGACATTGTATGATATCTTGATACAGCATTCTGACTGATGTCCTCGTACAAAACCAAACATGACGTAGCGTCTTGGTCTCAACATTAAATCTCATAGATCGGAGATTTTAAAACAAGGGTATGAAATTCATTTTGGGCATATTTTTGGTCGAACAATTTAGGACGTTTAGAAAATAGCATCGGACAAGAATATTCTTAAGATCGTTCTTAGAGACAGATATTAATACTTGTTTTATTTTTGTTAATTTTTAAATTCTCACTTTCTTATACCAAACTACATGATATTGTGATATACCACAGTCGTTCATAATATTTGATATTCAGGGCACACGCTGGCTTTCTATTTTTGTTCTATTTTTAAAAATTGTTTATATTTTTCCTGCCAACTGGAATATTTTATCAGGCAATACTTGATTATGTGTCTAAATATGTTGACAGGGAGAAGTTATTGATATTGTAATATGTTTAAATATGTTGACAGGGAGAAGTTATTGATGAAGAAAAAAGGATTGAGAAAGCATCAGTCAACACTGTGAAATTAGGTACAAACGTTTTTTTTAATTTTCTTTCTTGTAATAACTGGATATCGTGACCTGATGTCAGGATACAATACACTGTGATTCTGCTTCATAACCGCGTCACAACGATGACTGTAGTCGAAGATCACTTTCTAAAAATCAAAGTTTTCCATTTTTTTCACAAGATTTTAGTACATTTAATCAACTGTCCAAAGTTTTAGGGTAGACCCCAAATCAAAGAGATGGACTCCCTGTCAGCCAGGAATAGTTTATGGAACATGAACCAAAATACATATTTCCAAAAAACAAAAATCCCCAAATATCATGAATGATTAATTCAGTGTTTTGCCTTTCCATTTGTTGTAAATTTAAAATAGTAAGACAGTGAATCGCAATACATTGATTCAACAATATATATCGTGTCAGCAATAGATTACACATTTATGTCTGTTAAAAAGTTTGATTGTAGCCATGGTGGCTCTGTGAGTAGGATGCTGGCTGAGAAAGTTCATCTGGATTTTCCGTCGTGGTTCCCCCTTGTCAGTTGAGGGTCTGGCAAGGGACTTCGTATACTAGGATGTTAAACCCTTTGGAGCTCGCTCATTTAGCGTGGAACTCGCTACCTGAAAATCTTCACTCCAGTCCATCATTAGACTACTTTAAATCCAGATTGAAAACGTACTTATTTGAGAAACATCTGCAAGAGTGATTGTGTGTTTTGTAGCGCTATGAGCACGACTATATGTGGAATTAGCGCGATATAAATGGACTAATTATTATTATTATTTATTATTAAACCCTATTTCATTTTGTTTTCTAAAGTTTGCGTGATATAATTTCAGATGAAGGTGAATTAAACAATATTTTATGGAACAGAGCTGTAGATTGTGGCCAGGGTAAGTTAAGACGAAATGTATATTTAGTTGTTGGGATGAGAAATCCCCCCCCCCCCCCACATTAAAAAATACATAAAATACATTGATACCTTTCCTTTAGCTGTAGGGACCACAAACTTATATCACATATAAACCCCTGGCGTAAATATTGTTTCCCACAGTTCCCTTTTAGAGAAAAGAGATCTGGTTTAAATTGAGGATTTTATGGCACGCTTCCCTTGGTAGGAACCCTTGGTAGTTTGAATTTGATATAAGTGTAGGCTGATAAAGGATAAAGCACAAGACTGTGACACTATTCGCATAAAAGTATTGTTTAAAAAAGAAATTATGTAGCTTAGCAGAGTGGGAGGGGTGCCATAGATCCACTCCCAGTAGGTTTTAGTGCCGCTGTATGGGCATAATTTCACTCAAAGAAGAAAAATACATGCATACACCTGTCTTCATTAGCCTAATTGATGCAAAACAGTAGGTCATAATTTAACGTTATATTTTTAAAATGTATTAGAATAAAGCCCTAAAATAGATTGTATCTATAAACAATCCTACCTTGTTAAAGAATAATGCTATTAATCCTATAACTCACTATTGCAAGTTGAGAAATTAGCAAAAATATCATTTTCAACATCAAATTAAAGAATTTGATACAGTAAACATCTTATCTTATATTTTTTCAGTATACACTGGTCAGAGGAAACTACCAATAACCCACGAAGATGAGAAAGTTATACTGAGTCCACAAGAAAGACTGGCTGTTCATGAACATATAGTCTCAGAAGCCAAGTCTCTTGGTCTCATGTTAAATGTGGATAAGGATGAAAACTTGACAACAGATTGGGAAAAAATAATCAAAAAAGGTAATTGATTGATAGATTGGTAATCAGGGACTCGTGTTGGCTCAATAAATAGGTCGCTATTCATACTCTAATAGTATATATATATATATAGTATACCAGGTTGTGGACACTCTAGAAGTACAATTTTGATCCGATTTAGATGAAACTTGAAATATATCTTTATATCCTAAAGTTCATGGTTCCTGTCAGTATAATTGCTCACATTGTATTCTAACTTCCTGAAATATGGCTTTTGATTAAACGAAAAATTGATTTTTATTAAGCATGTTTTCTATCCATCTCTTGCAAAATGTGGATGTATCCTGCCTGGCAGGTGCTGGTTAACTATTATAGTGAGAACTGCCAGCTCTTTATCTTATCTCCCATAATGTCCCATTAAATTATCAATTTGAGTGGATTAGAATGCCAGAAATCTGGAAATAATGCTCAGCGATTTTAACATATTGAAGAATGCGATCACTGAACGTTTCTATATTGTATGTTTTTTTTCCAGGTGTTTTGAAAGGTGAAGGAGAGGATGACTCCATGTCATTAGTACAAAAATTGGCTGCCATCAGAGATTTTAAACGAAGAAGACAGAGTTACAGAGCAAAAAATGTTCACACCACTAGGAAATCTTATACCGAGGTAATTATGATATATTGAAATATAACTGGTTGGTGGCCGATTGGTGAGCACCTCTGAGTGCTGTATCATAAGGTCTGTCATTGAGTAAACTGGCTTGGTTTCAATTAACAGGTTGTATGTCACAAGGAGTAGGGTCTCCAGTCCAATCTCATTGGTTTTCTCTGGGTCCTCCGTTTTCCTCCCACAGCTAAAGACCCCTACCCACAATTGAATTATTAAAATAAAAGTGAACAATATGTTAGTCCCGAAATGACCAGGTTTGTGTTGAGTAGATGTTAAACCCTCCCTCTCTAGATGATATAAAATGAACTATGACCTATTGATTATTTCAGATAATACAAGAAGTTATCTCAAACCAGATGGAGATGTGGGGAGCAGAAATAAAAGGAGAGACAGGGGACGGCGAGGGTGAAGGGAAGGGGGTTATAGATGAGGCCAGGGATAGGGGTAGAGGAGATAGCGACAGGTATAGCTATTCCGATAGGGGTAGAGAAGGAGGAAGGGATTCAGATCGGGGCAGAGAGGGGGGAAGGGATTCAGATAGGGGGAGAGATGGAAGAAGGGATTCAGATAGGGGGAGAGATGAAAGAAGAGATTCAGATAGGGGGAGAGATGGAGGAAGGGATTCAGATAGGGGGAGAGAAGGAGGAAGGGATTCAGATGGGGGCAAGGAGGGAGAAAGGGATTCAGATGGGGGCAGGGATACATATAGAAGCCATTATAGGGATTATAATAGAGATAGGGAGAGGATTAGGGATAGGTCACGCTCGAGAGAAAGAGATAGATCGAGAAGATCAACGGATCAAGAAAATAAGAAAAGGGACAGATCTGGTGATAGGGAGGGTTCTAAAAGGGATAGATCGGGGGATAGGGAGAGTTCTAAAAGGGATAGATCAAGAGAGAGATCTAGGGATAGAGGTAGTTCCAGAAGGGATAGATCTGAGGATAGGGATAGGGAGGGTTCTAAAAGGGACAGATCTAGAGATAGGGATAGGGAGGGTTCTAAAAGGGATAGATCTGGGGATAGGGATAGGGAGGGTTCTAAAAGGGATAGATCAAAAGAAAGGAGGAGAGGAAAAAAATCTAAGAAAAGGTCGAAAGAAAGGAGAAGATCTCGAAGCCAAGAACGATACGAATCTAAGTATCGGAGAAGGAGTAGAAGTTATTCGGGATCAGAAACCTCCGACAATAGATTAGAACAAAGGGAGACAAGCTCTGTTCATCAACCTGTTCCAGATGATGGAGATCTCCGAGAACCAGGAGACAGCAGTGATGTACAAGAGATGGACAGAAGAAAAGAAGAAATAAAAGATGGAGAGAAAACTGAAGAAATGGTCTCTGAGAGAAATACCAAAACAGATAAGTAAGAGATTTTCCCTTAGTAGTAGGTGGGTTGGGTGGTCTAATGGTTTAACAAATCCACGTTAGATCCCAAATTCTGTTGTTTAGTCAAATGACATGATTTCGACTCCCCACTTTTAAATGACAAGGAGTAGGGTCGCTTAGGGGTTTTCTCTGTGTCCTCCGGTTTTCTCTCGCTGCTAAAGACACCATAAGCACAAGCGAATTATTGCCTTTGTCCCTCTTAGCACTCTGTAAGTCCTATGCCCGTCTTCATTAGCTCAGTCAGACCAGAACAGTAAGATAATTAACCCAATTTCTGTGACTCTTGTGTTCTAGGGTGGACATTAAATCCCATTTCTCTCTCGCTCTCTCAATTAGTTTGTAAAACAAATTCCATTTCTTTTATATTTAGGGTATTGTGATAGTCAAAATGTATCAGGTGCTATTTAATTAAAGGGTCAATCCCGATAACTTTTTGGGGAATAAAACTGCTTAATTTTGTGTTAAAATCCTTTAAAATCCGTAACCTAAGGCCCACCTACTAACCCGATATTTGTGATACGCTTGTAAATAACTTAAATCGATTATCAGGTCACCCAATGAAAAAATTGACCTGAAATCTTAAAAGGGTTACGTGTCCGGATAATCATTGTTGACGTACACGTCCAAACGACTCAATATTTTGAGCTGAAATTTTGAGACAAGGTAAATACACCATGTCACTATATTTTGGTCCATAAATTTCATAAATACTCGGACTTTAATTTTTGAGACTCTGTTCTTATCGGGATTGTCCCTTTAAAGTGTTAAAAAAGAGGATGCCTGACATCTAGATTTGGGGTTTTTGATAAGGAGATAATTTTCCATGCTCAAAACCTACTTTTATTTTTTCAGATCCAAAGAATCTAGTCGTCACGGTCATCGTAAAAAATCCAAGAAGCACAAACACAAACATAAATATAAACGTGGCCGAACTAGTAGTAGTTCTCACGATTCAAACCATACACCTGATTCAAGCTAGAAACGTGGCCAAACTAGTAGTAGTTCTCACGATTCAAATCATACACCTGATTCAAGCTAGAAAACACGACCAGAGGGGGAAAAACACAATCTGATGAAAATAGAGATCCTATTTCCTTTTGTTGTCTATGGTTCAAAATTTGTTTTAATTGTCTTTACTACACTAGGATCTGGAAGAGTTGTTATATAACCCACATTATGGATGGCATGGGTTAAACACTAGAAAAAATTATCGCTGATTGATTAATCAATGTCTTACGTCATAGGGTCAAAAGCCGCTCGTACGACCCCTGACGTCATCTTTCAGTATAACCGGTCACATCTTTATGTAGTGTAGGCCATTGAAATTATAAAAAACAAAACGAAACGAAATATAGATCCGTATTTGAATCCGATTGGGAAAAATTCAAAGAGATGTTATAACGTTCGAATATAAATAATTGCGACTGTATTGTTTTCTGTCAATCCCGGTAACTAATGTTGTGTGGTTAGAAATATGTAATAAAACAGCAGTATTCATGATATTGATTGTCTGTTTTTGAACTGTTATAACAAGATCAGCTGTGTATATAAATCTTACGTAATTCATCTTTTTAAGGTTGGGATGGCCTAGTGGTATAGAGGGCCGTGCTTGGACCTCTAGCTGACCAGTCACCTCTGGCTTGCGGCTGTGGTTTCGAGCCCTGGTGTGAGCATATGTGGCATGGAGATAGGGGCGCTTCTCAACCTCGTGGGTTTCCTCCGGGCACTCCGGTTTCCTCCCACTGCTAAAAATCCCTACGCGCAAGTGAATTATTGAAATAAAATTAAAACCATATGTTAGTCCCGAAATGACCTAGTTTGTGTTGAGTGGATGTTAAACCCTATTTCTCTCTCTCTCTCTTTTTAAAGATTATTAAATAATCAATTTGAGAATATTTAGTATATATTAAGCTATCAAGCTGTGAAAAAATAGAAATTGTGGTGAATGTGGCTTTAATTTTATATAATAATCATAAAATGATTAAATACTTCAATCAAATAGAAAAATGATTTTTTTTGTTTTATGTAGAACATTGGTCGATGATTGAATGGCAGTTAGCTCCGCTTGAAAACAGACGCTAAGCTAATTGACCGACATTTTAAGTCTTAAATCAAGGATGTTAGTTGAATTTTGAGATCTATTTATTCTGCTGTTATCTAATGGAACTGAAATAGATTTATTTAGTAATTGTGTGTGTGTGCAAGATGTGAAATGGGATAGAATGGGGTTTAACGTCCTACTCTTCTACACCTAAACTGGGTTAATGAAGACTAGCATACACCATACAGTGTGCTATGAGGTAAATTTTGCCCCGGCAGCGGCGCCACAGCCTACTCTTATATCGAATTCCAAATGCCAAGGTTACACAGGACCTCAGTTATACATACCATCCAAATGACTTGTCAGGCCCTCCGTCCTACATCACTGACACAGGAGATGAAGTTGCTCGGCCATTGAAAGTCTCGAACACAGGATCTCCAGACTAGTGAGCCAGCATCTTACCCACTGAGGACGTATGTATGGCCTACTTTTATTTCTAATTCTCACTGTCGATGGTAATTTTACTGATCCTTGTTTCCCTCAGCCGAGGGATCGAACCCTCTACCCCGTGGTTCAAGCCACCGTGACTCCCCAGTGTCATCAACAAAGAATCAAACCAAAATTACTTACAACCCTGGGTCTTGTGAGGTTTTCTGAGGAAAAGACTTGTTGCCAGCACATTAAAAAAAATAGGTTGCCAGGCAACGAAACATACGCCCACACAGCAGCCAAATCGTCCGGGCAGTCAACAAGAGTTGTCGCATATTAAGGAATTATCAGAAAATCATTAGAATTTGTTTGGTTTTTATAATCAAACGGTTTTTTTTTTTAAATCAGATAATAATTGTGACCTCCAGAGGCACAACAAGCTAAAAAGGGTGATTTTTCGTACAATCAGGGGACATAATTCAGGGAGTAATGACCCGATGGGCGCAAATATCGAAAGGAACCAAGATCTTTGGGTTATAAACATACATGTCAAGTTTCATCAAAATCGATTCAAAATTGTGACCTCTATAGGGTCCACAACCTTGATATAACATATTTTCACACTATTTGTGTACAAACGGCGGCCATTTTGTCCGTCAATTCTAGTCCGATTTTCACGTAATTCAAACTCTCTCTTCATTACCATGCAACGGTGATATAGTCAAACGTTTTTTTAAATCGGATAACAATTTTGACCTCCAGAGGGACCACAAGCTAAAAAGGGCGATTTTTCGGACAATCAGGGGCCATAATTCAGGAAGTTACGATCCGATTGGCGCATATATCGAAAGGAACCAAGATCTTTGGGTTTTAAACATGCATTTCAAGTTTCATCCAAATTGGTTCAAAATTGTGACCTCTACACTGTTCACAACCTTGATATAACATATTTTCACACTATTCGCGTACAAATGGCGGCCATTTTGTCCGTCAATTTTGGTCCGATTTTGACGAAATACGAACTCAACCTTCATAACCATAGAACGGTGATATAATCAAACGTTTTTTTAAATCTGATAACAATTTTGACCTCCAGAGGGACCACAAGCTAAAAAGGGCGATTTTTCGGACAATCAGGGGCCATAATTCAGGAAGTTACGATCCAATTGGCGCAAATATCGAAAGGAACCAAGATCTTTGGTTTATAAACATGCATTTCAAGTTTCATCCAAATCGGTTCAAAATTGTGACCTCTACACTGTTCACAAGCTAAAAAACGTGATTTTTCGTACAATCAGGGGCCATAACCCATGAAGTTACGGTCCGATACATGCCAATATCGAAAGGATCCGAGATCTTAGGGTGATAAACCTATATTTTAAGTTTCATTGAAATCGGATAAAAATTGTGACCTGTAGACTGTTCACAAACAATTGTGGACGTCCGGACGGACGGTCGGACGGACGAACAGGGGCGACGACAATATACGTCCACATGAAAATGTGGGCGTATAAAAATAGTGACGAGTCACATTGTTGCAGCAGGAAAAACTTTCCGCCACGCACCAAAGGTCCAGTATTTCTTACATAAAACACAAGAGACAGGGAGGGAAATGGGGTTTAATGTCCATTCGACACAGGTTAGGTCATTTTGGAACTAAATCATTGCTCAATTTTTATTTCAATAATTTGCTACCGTGTAGCGGTCTTTAGCAGTTGGAGGAAACCAGAGGACCCAGAGAAAACCCACAAGGTTGGACATGTGACCCTTGTCCTTGTCACATAGAACTGGGGAATCGAAACCACACCGACTGACTCAATGACAGACCTTATGATACAGCGCAGCACATGCTAACTATTCGATCATCCCCCCCCCCTCTTTAAACACAAACAATTTCAATTAATATTTCAAACTTTTTATTCATTTTTTTGCATTGATTTATTTAATTGTATTTTGTTGAAATCATAGTAAAATGTCTCGACGAGAGTAGGTACATACATACGTAGTTCATTATGAAATGATAAGAATTGTTTGGTGAGAATATAATACACAGATTCCTGTACATTTACTAACAAATATCATACATAAATAATATACACACAGTCAAATACACAGCATTCATACACACAGTCAAATACACATAATCAAATACACACACAGCCAGATACACACAGAGTCAAATATACACACACATCCAAATACACAATGACAAATACACAATCAAAATTATAATGTCTATTCACACAAATTATATACACACATAATTTACAAGATCTGTCCCATGATGCAAATGGGGACAAGGGAAGACAACTCTGCTTGACAGATGGGTTCTGTCCCCTACCTAGTGGAAGTCAGGCCTTTGTCATTTTGAATTTCAACACCAATTGACTATTAGTTTAAATATATTAGAATGATATATTTGACATTATTTTTAAATAATAACCTCAACATTATGTAATTAAAAATCCACTATGAGTTGCCTCCCTTGTTTTAAGTTTATTTTCATTTTGCGTTATGTCTATGTCGTGTTTTCTGGGTTTCTCGCTTGTTTACATGTGTTACGATTCTTCCTAACTTAATAATAGTCTTAGGTTATCTCGTACAGATTTTTTAAAACAATAAATTACATGTATGAAAGTTAAAATGCATCTTTATCTCCGTGATGGCTCGACCAATTTGTTTCAATTTTCCAATATAAAATTATTGCATTTGAATATATGCCAGTAATGTAAACACGCCCTGTCAAAATATCTCTAGTAAAATTAAAATGATCTTGTATCAAATGAGACAACCTCCCCCAACCTCTGAGGGAAATTTAGTCTGCACAACAGCGTTTCCGCCTCCCCACCCATCTGTACACAGGATTGTCTTTTTTGTTCCATCCGAATGACTAAACACTGTTCCTTTTCAGAGCCCTCAGGGAAACATGGTGTTTACCACTGTTTTCGAAAATGCCTTAACAAAAAATCGAAATCGAAGCAATATAAAAGCGAATCAAACAGAACCAGCAATATTAACAATAATATAAAACGGTATAAGCACACTTTTGATAAAAAAAACAAAACAAATTTATAGACCTATGTCATAGAATCTTGACATGGTGAAGACACTATAAAACAGAAGAACTTTGTGAGCATGAAAAGATTGTGATAAATATGAACTTTGGGTATCTGAAGTAATTTAAACGCTGCTTTTTAGATCACAATCAATTATATAGATTTCAGTCTATACGTGTAACAAATAGTAACCTATCACAATCCATTAATATTCATTAGTTCCATCAATTCCTTTTATGGGTTAGTAACCAATAGTAACCTATTCTCATACATCTAATTAATATTCATTAGACACATCAATGGGTAAGTACTTAATTGTAATTATTCATCTCATTAATATTCATTAGTTTCATCAATTCCTAATATGGGTAAGTAACCAATAGTAATATACCTTATTAATATTCATTCCTTATATGGGTGAGTATATTACAAAACAAAAGCGTATGTAATAATAACAACAAAATTAGCCACAGGGAATTTGTCGTATTATATATAAAAGCTATTTCAATACTGCGTATATATATATATGTTTTCAATCGCAATAATTTAATTCCAGAAATATTTTATGCGCCATTATGTTACAAATACCAAACAACGACATAACTCAGGGCTCTCACTTAATAATGATGCCAGTCAGTCAATTCTTTTAAAATTCTAGTTTAATTTATTTAAACTGACTGATAGCCAAGTTGGCCAATTTAACAGTCAGTCAGTCATGACCGGTCAATAGAACTAGAATGAGAACCCTAATTTTATTTTTAACTCCAGTGAATATCTAGCTAATGTGTAACAATTATCATCTATTTATGAAGTTGTTTATTACAAAGAAGAAATGATATACGGACGTGAAAATTATAAAATATACAAATATCATTAATAATCATCCTATCCTACTTACAATATAATAAAAATAAATCTCTTTAATCAATCTATTTACTAATCTGATCAAAATACAAATCTATATTTCGTTTTGTTTCTGTATAATTTTGATGGCCTACACTACATGAAGATCTGACCAGTTATACTGGGAGGTCACGTCAGAGGTCATACAAGCTGCATTTGAACCTATGACATCAAACATTTGATAAACCAATCTGCATGATGTTTCTTGTGGATAACCCATTCCGTGCACCTCAAGCCAAAAATTCGCCGTAACACGTCAATGCTACCAACTCTTCCAGATCCTAGTGTAGTGAAGACAGGTAAAACAAAATTTTGAACTTTAAAAAACTAAACGAAACAGGATCTGTATTTTAATCAAATTGTCATTTTACTCTCTGTTTTCCGTTTAGTTCGATTGTCATATATTTGGAGTTTAAAAAAAAAAACCCACAGTGTCCTCAAACTAATGACAGTAGACAGTCCCCCCCCCCCCCGAATTATTTGTAGATCTTTCTGGTTCTGATAAATAAATAAAGAGGTCTTTAGCAGTGAGAGGAAACCAGGAGACCTTGAGAAAACCCACGAGGTTGGAAAAAAATAAAGTCACTGGATTCTCATGAACAGTGTTTTTTTTGTTTAAAATTTAATAGTTTGAAATTAATAGCTAGCAATCAAGTGGCCCTTTGATTTGTTCTTAAATAAGAAAAGAAATTCAAATTGTAACAGTTTTACTGAAGAATAAAATAATTTAAATTGATGATCCCTTGGACAATACATATTCACAAACATCATGCACGAAGCACCCCATACCACCTCTCATTATGGCCATGTGACCAAATTGGTTTGCAAGTGACTAAAGTTTTAATAATGGCTACTGTGAACTCGGGGGCCAGATTTAGCTATAACATCTTTGCTATATAAACAGAGAACAGAGAGTATAATATAATAAACACGTTTTTATATATATTACTTATATATATTAATTATATGATACAATCTCCTCATAAAATATCATCTTAATACAAACACAGGTTAATATAACATCATAATTTACAGCAAATTAAAATATATTTTCAATTTAATTACCATTACAATTTTGTTTGTTTTTATCTGTTAAAATTGGGGATTAGTTGTTTTTACCTCATTACAACTGTTATTGTTCATCTAGACCCTGTTTCTCGAAATCTTAACTCAAGATAAAATCCAAATTTTGTTTTTATTTATTTGTTAAAACTAGTGATAAGTCTGTTAATATCATGTTTACATCAATAAGATTTTGATGGGGCGGAAGATAATTATACAAGTTTACTACTAAAAGACAATGATTTTGTATTCAACGCACCTATCCAGTTTCACGGGTGATTTGTTTAGAGATAGACGTAAATGTTAAAATTTTGAGACAGTCTTTTACTATCCCAGTCTCCAGAGACAGGTGAAGCCTGATTGCCTCCCTTTACAACCAAGGTCTTTACCGAGGTATTATGTAAAATGAAAAAGAGCTGGACGTTCTGTCTATAAAAGTTTAAAATAGAATATTAATATATTGAAAATTTCAGTGAAATTACTTTATTCTGAGCGAAATCTGTCAGTTTTTGAAGTATTCACAATATAGCCTTGATTGTCAAGCACCATTAATACGATTATTAACAAAGTCTTGATTATCCATTTCTAAATTAAATCATTAAATGACGATAGTGTTTCTATCCATTGAAAATCACGACTATTCAATGGGCTTGTCTTGTGAATAAATGATAATAAATAAAAATGAGGTTTTATAAAGCGTCTTCACCATGTTGAAACAAGCTCAAAACATTTGACGCCAAAATAACGACGAGTAATAGGAAGATTTAGTTCGTACGTAAAGTACGTTAAAATGAAGCTTACAAAGAATACCAGGATGAGGTGTCTTATTAAACATAATTAATTCAATTAACCATATTTACATAATTTCACTGCTAATTTCAGCCAGCCGGTCAATTTTTGACAAATTTTATTTACAACAAAATCTGCAATATATTTTTTCCTGAGAATAAAATAGCTTTAAAATTATGCCCGGTCTTACATGTTTTTTTTTTATTACATAAAAATGACAAATTTAACTGTTTTAAAGAGAGAGAAAGAGAAATGGGGTTTAACATCCACTCGACACATAGGGGTCTTTAAGAGTGGGAGGAAACCTGAGGACCTGGAGAAAACGAATAAAGTTGGACTAGCGAAACCACGCCAGATGACTCTATAACAGCTTAATGATACAGCGCATGTGTGCTAACCATTCAGCCACCCACCCCCCCTAAGGATCAATTCCTTGAAATTAATTGATCATTTATATTTTGGATTTTTTTAATTCATGATACTACTGCAGAAACTCGTTTAAAATTTATTATGCTGAATATTAAGGACAAAGTTTTGAGATAAAAGGCATGGCACTTGCATATAAAATAATAATTAAATTCACATTATCAGTAGTTGACAAAATTAAATAGGAAGAAAGCAACAAGACAAATGTAATAGCAAAATTTCTATCGTATAGCACGTTTAAAAAATAAAAAAACTAATCATTAAATCGTCACGGAATGCAGTGTGCTGATTGGCTGTAATCCACCAACCTTTGGTAATCATATAAGGAAGCGTTTCATTGGCTGGCTCTACACATCGCAGGGTGGGGTATATAGTACAATATATCACAGTTTGAAACTGTCATGGTAACACATCAAATGTTTACCTTATACGGAATGTGAAAACAAAGCACAAAAGGGGAATTCACACATCACATGACCAACATCAAACTTCTGCTCCTAATTCTAAAACTCCTGAATCCGCTATTGGCACGTAACGTTCTCCTATTTGCACTAATAAAATCGTTTTATCCACGTGAGAACGTTTATTGGGGTCTCGATGTCCCGGCACCCAACGATGAACCACAGACCCTTCCGTTCCTTTTGACGGTCTCCAATCGTTCCAGGAGTTTTTACCTCCATTTTGTTTCCAGTCGTCGTTCGGCCACTGAACGTCGATCCGTCGACCAAGATTCAGGTTATCAAATATTTGTTGAGGATCCATTAGCTGTAATAGAAATGAAATGGAATGGCATTTAATGTCCTGCTTCTCTGGAACGACAGAGCTTACATAGACTGGCATATACCATGCAATGTGCTAAAAGTGAAATTTTGACAGGAAAGCGTTATTTCAAATTCCAACTGTCCAAGTTTCTTTTACAAGCACCTTGTTATTTCCGGCTGACTTAAGACTATATACATAGTTCCTCGTCAGGCTGTCTGTTCGCTAAATCCTGAAGAACATTTTGGCCTACACTGTGATCAAACACAGTACAACCAGGTTAACTAGCCAATACACGGATCCCCCTTTCTGCACCAATTTAATCAAGACTGTATATACCATGCAGTGTGTATGTGGGGAATTTAGCCTCGACAGCAGTGTTTTGGCTAATCTTCATTGTATTCCAACTGGTAAGGGATGTTTTACGTCCACTACCAATTAATACAAGTTTTTCGTCACCTAGAACCATAGACCCGCCCAGTGACGAGTGAGAAATGTGTTTGAAAAAGTCGTCAACAGAGCTGTGGTGTGCGACAGTATGTACAGACTATAAATCATGAATATAAACCATTCCTATATTTCTAGATTTATGTTGTAAATATTATAAAATATATTGCTGTTGGATGGTAAGCATGAAGTATATAATAAGGGGGAAGAATATAATAAGAAAGGCAAGGAGTATACAAACATCAAAAGATGACGTCATTTGGCTGAAGCAACTGTGACTTATTTGCCAATAGGGCTGGAGCAATTGAAACTGTTTGTCATTTGGACTGGAGCAATTGAGACTGCTTGCCATCTGGGCTTGAGTGATTGAGACAGATTGCCGCTTGGACTGGAATGATTGAGACTGCTTGTCATTAAGGCTGGGTAAATTGAGACTAGATACGTACCCTGACTCGGTATGGTGATGGTTCTTTACTAGCAGTAGGATCAGCTATAAGATTAGCAAGGGAAGCTAAAGCATTAGGTTTACTAGCGGAACTAGCAGTCGATATTAAACTACCTCTATTACCCAGATTCTGTAACGATATCTCTTGACCAGCATTAGTTGGTGTCGATACTACAATATATATATAATACATAGTATATAGACCTTATAACCTGTAAATAACTCACAGATTCAATGACAGACTGTATGATACAGCGAGCACACGCTAGCCATTCGCCCCGCCCCCCTTATTGACTATTTCATCATTACATACATACAGTGAAAACTTACGATTGATTTGATAGAAAGTGCTGTTGAGATATATTGCACTAAGATTTGGTAGGGGAGAGGGACAAACTATGTCATTTCGCATAGGGGTCTTTAGCAGTGGGAGGAAACTGGAGGACCCCAGAGAAAACCCACATAGTTGGACAGGTGACCCTACTCCTTGTCACGTACAACCAGGGATTCGAAACCACGGCAGTTGACTCAATGATAGACTTTATGATACAGCATGCCCGCGCCACCCCCCTGATTTAGTAGGTGACAGGTGCTCTATGATATATAGATTATATACATACCTTCATCACATTTACCTAATGTTGCTACTGCCACCTGTTGACTGTGACTAACTGTATAAGGGAGATCATCATGATACGCTGAACTACCCCCAACACATGTAGCATCACATTGTCCTCGAAACCTGTATAATACATAATATAATATATCACACTGTCCTCGAAACCTGTATAATATAATATATACATTTATACTGAACTACCAAACACGTGTAACACTCTCTTGAACCATTGAATAACCCGAGCGGTATTCAGTGGTCATTGAGATCTATCTTATTCTATAACTACATGCAAATCTCAAAATACATGTCACTACTATCCAGATTATCAAAATATCATCACTAACAAAGTTAGAATTCATCATAGGTTCCGCCTTTTTTTTTCTTTCGTTTTTTTTTACAAAAATTGTAGTTGCCTAGTGCTGACTTTATTACAATTTGATGTAATTCTGAAAGAGACGTCATTCTTGATATAAAAGTAGTATGTTTTCAAGCCATTGAATACAACCATAGGTTATTCAATGTTATTTGCTTGTATTTGCATGTAGTTATAGAATGCACGGAAGATATGAATAGTTTCGTCACTTATTACAATTAAAAACATTTATCAAACATTACCTTCGCCACACTCGATGAAAGAATTTCCGAACATTAGCTAGAATAAATTCCCCACCGATTTGTTCGTGAGTTGACGAATACGACGTGGTTAATGGAGATACGTAGATTGGATATCCGATTGGTTGATCACATGACGAGTTAATCATATTACGTAACGCTTGTTTCGCATTCTGAATACTGCCTCGTTCTGGATTTCTGTTGCGTAGAAAAATAAGTTCTTGTTGCTGTCCTGCCCATAATCCTCGTACACATTCACGATTCACCTGAAACAAAAATATATGATTTTAGTAACTGGACACATTAAACAAAACTTGACACAAACTAGGGTCACTTTGGGACTAACATATGGTTCAATTTTATTTCAATAATTCGCTTGCGCTGGGGGTCTTTAGCAATGGGAGCAAACAGAAGAACCCAGAGAGAACCCACGAGGTTGGACAGGCGACCCTACTCCTTGTCACGTACCACCGAAGAATTAAAACCATGTGTGTCAACAAACACCCCACCCCCACCGCCACTTTACAAACACAGATTTACTTACTTTTACTACTCTAAAACTAAGATATCTTTTATTTAACATAATAATTTTATATTCATCTGATCCTTCATCAAACACATGTCTGAAATATAAATAATTTGTTTAAAAAATAAACATCTTGTCAAAATTAATTCTGTTGATATAAAATTCATGACTTCTAGACACTAATACAATGCACCCGCATATAAATTTGAAAGCTGAACATGGATCACATTGTGGTAACACCTTTATATACAGAAGTCAAAAGGATATTGTATGGTGTAACCGTGGAGACAGCCTATCAAATATAGGCATACATCAGCAGCAGAATTCTAACAGAATATGAAAACAAATAAGCAGATAGCTCCAACATTCCGAATAAAGATTCTCCTTATGCCCAAATGAATGATCTCACCAGTTTAACACCGCTCACATTTTTGAACATCTTGAGAACTTGTATACAGAAGTCAAAAGGATATCATATTGGTGTAATAGACGCCTATCAGACACCCAAATGCTAAGAGATTTCATGAATTGGAATGTAAATGGGCAGATAACTGTGAAATTCAGAATAAAATTCCTTCTGAATGACCCCATCCACCTTGGACAGATATTATTCAGTTTGAAACAATGAAAAATTATAAATTAAAAAATAAAATGAAACCTGAGAGCAAGTAGTGATGAGACATTAGATAAAACAGCGTTTCTCCACGCAGGATCAGCTTCATGGGATATGACCATATTTTGTTCATGACTAGTTATAGCTTCGTAAAGACCTTCAGCTACATCATCTTCATCAGGTGATGTGAAATGATCCTGTAATTAACAACACACATTCCATAATAGATGATACAAATACAGTCAGATGATAAAATGATCCAATAATAAACCTTCAATATCGGACGATAAACAACACTGAAGATATACATTCAATATCAGACGATAAAATGATGCTGTAATAAACAGTCCATGGGCAGTTAGAATGCAAAAAAGCATGACCTGTCAAACAAATTCATTAACCAGTGTGATTGGTCTGTTTTTGACAGTTTCGACTGATATCGCTACTTGGTACGAATGATGATATAAAGATATCATCACACTGACCTGATGCAATTTTAGAGACATTCTAATGGCAGGGGCAACAACTCTTCTCATCATTTCCATATCGGCAAACACCCACTCATCTCGCGGTGACGTGATACGAAAATCTCCTTTAAATAAGGCATGTAGACCATAGAGAAAAAAATCAACGCTGAAAAATACAAATAAAATCGTACAAGTTTTGAGCGGCGTAATATTATAATATGTCGAGTTTAGTTGGGCAGGATTTCAGGGTGATATAATAGACAATTGGAATAACAACCTCAACCTGGGTTTAGTTGGACCGTTAAATTGTAGGAACTCGGGATATCACATGACAACCTCAACCAGGATTTTACATGGCAGCGTGAAGATAAGTTATAATTTTCGTAGATTTGTATTTGTGAACAATGTTTCATTTCTCACAGCTTCATCGATCCACACATTATATTTGATATAATACACTGCCTAGAATATCTCAACAAAGGCTCCTTTAACCTGACTAAAACATCCAAACAAGGGTTCCATAGACTGCCTAAAATATCTCAACGAGGGTTCCTTAAATTGTTTGAAACAGTCCTTTATAATATGTAAGTTATTCAAGGTTTAACTGAGGGTAGTTTATAATATGTAAGTTATCCAAGGTTTAACTGAGGGTAGTTTATATTTACATGTATTGAGTGCTAAAGGCTTTATATGTAGTCTATAAAAATAAAACATGAAATATACAAACCTAGCAGATGCTACATTCTGTGATGCTGCTCCTAGAGCTCTTCTACCCAATAAACTTAAACTATAACATAACGATACTAAATCTGAACTAGTATCACACGATACAGTCTGAAATAATATACAAGTTATAAATTATAATATGGTCATACAGTCTGAAATAATACAAGTTATAAATTATAATACAGTCTGAACTGGTCTAAAATAATACAAATCATAAGTTATAATATAGCTGTAGTCTGAAATATTATAAGTTTTATATACAAATGAACAGAAAGGGGCAACATGTAAATAGAATAAAACTGTATAACATTATGGAACGTCTCGTCATCACAATACCCAAGTCATTTTGAGACAAATAAATCAGGGTTTTTTTTCACGTCTATGGTTACCTGTACGAAGCAAATAGAATTTTGCTCATACAGCAGCCCTTCACTTTGATTTGTAACTGTCAAGGGTTCCTGCGGACCTCTGTTTTTTTTTGGTTTTATCCAAGACCTCCCCTGATAATGGAACTCGTGGATTCCAAAATCTGGATGATTCTTCCAGTTTCATGCAGGGATTCTCCGATAGAATCAAACATAATCCACTGCTAACTTGTAATACAAAATATAAACAGCCCATCATATTTATTCACTCAAAACTAAATTGAAAGTAGAAATACCTTGTCTCTCCTTGAAGCACAATACTGAATCCATGTGTGATAAACACGACAAAAACTAGTCCTTGATATACCAGACATCTTTGGATCATAGTCTTCATCAACATGTATATTAAATGTTGGGTCGAGATCAACGTAGTCTTCGTTCGTTGTTAATTGGAGGGCTTCCATGATATTCGAGTTTTCTAACCAGTCTAAGAGGCGAGGTGAACGCACAGTGTAGTAAATTATACTCTGGAAAAAAAAAAAATGTATTTCGTGATAAATTATCGGGTCTGTGTCGTAGATTATGAACTAGAGTAATAGATTACATATATGTATAAATTAACTTCAGTCTCGAAAGTGTCCACAAGATATTTTTCATTGTGATCAATGGCAGTAATTTTCGGAAAATTTGTCTCATAACTGTGTATAAATTGAAAGTCAATCAGAAAATAACTTTAGCTTCGGGACTGTCCACAAGATGGGGTAACGAAAATATATTTCAATGTGGGTTCATAAAAACCCAATCGAAATGAAATGTGGTTTAATGTCCTACTGTTTTGCTTGGAATTGGGCTATTGAATGCCAGGATACAGTGTGCTATAAGGGTCATTTAACCCGGACAGCGGCACTATGGCCTACTCTTATATCAAATTCCAACTTCAAGCGATCTTTCACGTGCATGTCAATGTGTACAAAGGAGTTCAGTTTTTCATCCCATCCGAATGACTAGACAGATGTCCTTGTCAGGCTCTTCCGTCCAGCATCACTGACAAGGGGGAACAACGCTGGAAAATCTGGATGAACTTTTTCGGCCAATGTCCTAAAAACCCAACTCACCTTAATGTAATATGTAATTAAAACTTTTCTAAGATCGAAGACCTGTAACATGGAAGCAGCGCTGTTATCAGATATACTGTAACCTTCTAGTACATATTTAGTTACAACAACTTCCCACGCTAACCAACGCTGATTAAACGCAGTGTTTAAACTCAAAAAATGGGGAAGATGACCAGGTTCAAAACAACAAAATCCTGAAATAAATAAAACATTTGAAGTTACAATATTTTGATACAAAATCGTATTGCAAAATTTGATGACCCAGTCAAGCATACTGCAATGTATTGTAATCCAGTCAAGCATACTGCAATGTATTGTGATCCAGTCAAACATACTGCATACTGTGAGCCAATCAAATGTATTGCAATGTATTGTAATCCAGTTAAGCATACTGCAATATATAGTAAAATCAACAACATTTTCTAACAGATATTGCATTAGTGAGAGACTTTGCATATGTTAAAGGATGAACTTGAATACTTCGGTAATGTCCTTAAAATGACTAATTTCGGTGACTTATGTAGAAGTTTTGAGATATTTTAATAATAGGTTCTAAGATGGTTATGGAAAGTCCTTGTTCTCCCCTCCTCATCCCATCTCTGCCTTATAGTGAAATGAATATTAACGGTTGCTACTGAGAGCAGCTCCCCCACCCCAGCTCCCTCATCACACCACTGCCCTTTAGTGAAATGAATACTAACGATGGCTACAGAGACTCCCCACCCCTACTCCTACCTTCATTATCCTCGACACCTTCTGTTATAGCTTCTACTTCTCTCTGTTGACAATATGTACCTACACAAAAAATATCGTATATCAAAATATCAATAGGTTTCTAGAAAATATGTAATATATCATATATTAATATCTATCAAGATATGTACCTAGAATATATATCATACATCAATATATCAATATAAATACCTAGACAATATATTATATGTACCTTCACAATATATGTACCTAGACAATATGTATTGCTTTTTCAATACAAAATAGGATTGATATGTACCGCTCTTCCAATATGAATGATACGAAACTCTAATGTTTGTTCCTTTGACAATTGCATATTGATTAAAAAAAGCCTATATTTCAATATGATGTCACAATTCAAAGATGGCCGCGAAGATGACAGTACGATCTTTTCTTAAAGCGAAGCGGTGATATCAGAGTCATTCTGAAAACCAGAATATTTCTTTATATTCCCTAATGCTTGGTTCCCACCATCACAGTTCATGCTACGATTGAAATCATGGTCATGCTATCGTATATTGGGGTCAGTCTTAGCAATCATGTTGACCTTATCGAAACATCTCCTAACGTAAATGCGTGTAGTAGATCAGGTACTCAATAGGGACAATCATATTATAATGCTCGACAGTGAGAACCTGGCATGAGATAAATACAACTTTACTAACCTCTGAATTCCAGCCCTCGGAGTTGAAATGTCACCAGACCGTTTCCCGTCTCGACAATATGTACAAGAGCATTGAGATAATCAGACGCCATGATAAAACAGTCACCCTGCGTGTAGTTACCCCAGCGACCAATCATTAGATCACCACATAAACTATGTTGTAACGACCGTGTTAAATGTTCGTAGAAAATAGAATTTAAATTATTGTCGTCTGCACCAGGGTTTCTGTCAAGTTGGGACGCCAAACGGGTATTTGTGTGATCCACTCTTTTAGTGCTGTAATCAAAATAAAATAATTCACAAATTTCCCCAATCTGATTCAAATAGAGATCTATATTTCATTTCGGGTTTTTTAATACTTTCAATGGCCTACACTACATGAAGATCTGACCAGATGTGGTTGAAGGTTGCGTGTGTGTGTGTGTGTGTGTGGGGGGTCTAACAAGCAGCTTTTGACCCTATGACGTTGTCGTTTCTAGTGGTTTACCCACAGTTCCGTGCACAGCATGCCAAGAATTTGCTATAACAGAGTTTCATTGGCTTATTCGTCACTTCAACCAAATAGCTGGTAATATAACAAGTCTTTCAGATCATAATGTAGTAAAGACAAGTAAAACGAAATTTTGAACTATAAAAACGAAACGAAACGAAATAGGATCGGTGTTTTAATCTGATTGTAATTTCATCAAGGCTGGAGAAAAAAAAGTTGCCGATATATTTATTGAAATGGGGAGACTTATCTGGCAGCTGGACTAAACTGCTGATATGCAGCATACTATAAATATGGCAATCAAAAGCAACAATAGGTCAAAGGTCAAGTTCAAAAGGTCAAGAAACGACTGAACCACCACAATAACTGGAACCTAAACCGATGGACTAGTGAGCAATTAATTTAGGAAAAAATTGATAGAGAGAGAGAAATGGGATCTTTAGCAGTAGGTGGAAACTGGAGTACCCGTGGAAAACCCACGAGGTTGGACAGTTGACGAAAAAATTGAACGTGTATGGGACGCTTAAAAACTATTAGGATAGAATTATATTAAGGTAAATGACTTACTTGTAATCACGTTCCCAGAATTTAACAGGTCGTATATAAGATGTTATAAAGATGGCGCTACCTAGGAAGGGATTTAACGGTGTAGAGAATATGGCTGAAATAGCTGCCTGCAGGAATAACATCGCAGAATCTAAATCATTCCGTTAAAGATATAAAAACGATATGAAATTGGCTTCAATGTTTTACTTCTTGGTTTGATATTGAACATAGACATATTCAGTGTGCTAGGTGCAAATTTTGCTCAAACAGCGGCATTTCCATCTACTCTTGATAGCGTGTAACCTCAAGACAAAAGACCATTAATCGGCATCTGTATGTTATTTTAATACAAATGAAATAGAGTTTAACATCCTACAGTTCTGTTCTGACTGGACTAAGATGCATTGTCCGATGTAGGCAATACAGCCTACTGTTATTGTCGATTAGGCCCTTGAGCCTATTTATAAAAGTAGACGACGAAGTATTTATAAGTTCTTCAAGGTGTTTATTCCAAATATCTGTCACAACACAAGAAGATGTCCTTACTCAGAGACAACCTCATGTTAACTGGAGTATACACTCTCTCACACATACATACAACCTTGCATTAAAGGGACAACACATATAGTAACATCATTACTATAATATGACATTATATCAAATGCCAACTGTTAAAGGTTCTTTTACATGCATACCAATGGGTTATTAGGGCCCCTGTTTTCCGTCCCATCTAAACAACTATATGCTGTTCGTTGCACCACTGACAAGAGGAAGCCAGACTGCAAAATCTTGAAGAACTTTTTTCACCAACATAAGGATCTAAAACAGGACCAGGGGAATGCCAGACTGCAAAATCTTAAAAAACTTTTTTTGCCAACATCAGGATGTAACACGAGACCATAAGTTCGCAAGCCAACATTGTTGTCAATGTGAGGAGTGATATCAGATGTTCTTATATAAAAAGGATACGAGGCACACTAAAAGGTTGAGCGAAGGCATGAAATGCTGAACCCCAGGTTATCTGCCATGGTGCTATATACGTTATAATAAACTTCATCTTTAAAACCCAATCACAAAACTATAAATAAACAAATACAATACTCATAAAATACATACAATCTAACAAATATACGGCATAAAATAGGGGCATTAATTTAACCCAAATAGGTGTTGGAGGGGGTATGTGCTACAATTTAACAAATAAGGGCTTTAAGTTAACAAAACAAGATTAATAGGTTGGATGGGGGGGATTTGTCAGACGCTCCGTCCTACATCACTGACAAGTGTCCACTCGACACAAACTAGGTCATTTTGGGACTAACATATGGTCTAATATTATTTCAATAATTCGCTTGCGTGTAGGGGGTCTTTAGTAGTGGGAGGAAACTGGAGGGCCCAGAGAAAACCCACAAGGTTGTTCAGGCAACCCTACTCCTTGCCACGTACATCTGGAGATTTGAAACCAAGCCAGTTGACTCAATGACAGGCTTTATGATACCCTAACCATAACTCTGCTTACCATTCGGCCATCCCTCCCCCCCCCCGACAAGTGGGAACCACGCCGGAAAATCTGAACAAACTTTCTCAGCAATGCAGGGATCAAACACTCAAATTCAGGCTAGCAAGCCAGCATCTTACCCACTTAGTCAATGTGACCCCACCATTGAAGGGAAACATGTTAAAAGTATATTTGTAAAACTAACCTTATTAAAGAAGATGGCCATAAAGAAATAATCTATAAGAAATGTCTCTGATGCTGTTCTATGGTCGTATTTAAAGAAGAATATGGTAAATATTAATATCATGTATTGTTTGGGCGTATCAGAGAACGAAAACCTCAGCAGTTTCATACCACATACAACAACTATCAATGGTCCAATACTGAAAAATACACAAAAATATATCCATTATTTATCAATAAACTGTTTATAGTCTTTTATCTTAAATATAACTCCTAATACGACTACTGGGTTTTAGAGAGAGAGAGAGAGAGAGAGAGAGATAGAGAGATGGGGTTTAATGTCCTCCCCCCATGAACTTTTTAAACATGCTTTTCAATTAGGAACATGTTGACATTTTAATGTTTTAGAATTAATTTTGTTTTTACATCAATTATGAACATGTTGACATTTTAATGTTTTAGAATTATTTTTGTCTATACATCAATTATGAACATGTTGACATTTTAATGTTTTAGAACTATTTTTGTTTTTACATTGTATGTATTTTAAATGTGAAGAGTGTCCTGGAGCAGCTTGTTGGCTGGAGCACTCAGCGCTATACAAAATGGATTATCATTATTATTATCTACTCAGTTATTAAGAAAGAGAGGAATGGGTTTTAACCTCCATTCCACACAAACTAGGTCACTTTGGGACTAACATATGGTTTAATTTTATTTCAATAATTTGCTTGCATGTAGGGATCTTTAGCAGTGGGAGGAAAACAGAGACCCGGAGAAAACCCATGAAATCGGACAGGCGACCCTACTCCTTGTCACATACAAGCGGGGAATCGAAACCATGCCACTTGACTAAATTACAAACCTTATGATGCAAGCTGCATATGTTAACCTTTCAGCCACCAAATCCCTCAAATAACAAGAGAGATCCAGGCATAAAACATGTTTTTCTCGCCCCACGTCAGGATTTAAATTAGAGACAGAGAGAAATGGGGTTTAACTTCCACTCGACACAAACTAGGTCATTTCGGGACTAACATATGGTTTAATTTTATTTCAATAATTTGCTTGCACGTAGGGGTCTTTAGCAGTTAGCAGTGGGAGGAAACCGGAGGACCCGGAGAATATCCACGAGGTTGGACAGGCAAAGGATTTAAAGGACAATTTCCCTATTCGGGTAAAATGTACTTACTAATATCTAAATTTACAGACGATGGCTGGTGCTGATGTGGTTAAGGCACAGAGACAGACAACAGGATACATACAATTTCTTTCAAAAAAACGTAACCATAGATACAATCTCTCAAACCACATAATCTTAGCTGGTTCTACAAACAAACACACAATTATCATTCTACTTCAATTACTACTTCCGTTTCAAACAGGGTAGGTGGGTGAATTTTATGAACAATGAAACATAACATCTTAGTTGGGGGGCTGAGGCTATTTGCCTGAAAATTTTCTTTGTCACCCAAATTTTCAAAATGAATCAATCATCAACTAATAAAACATATTTACTCAAATTAATTCAATTAATTACACAACAATATAAGAAAAACAACTTAATATTCCCCACTATCTGATGTTTGTGCCTGAGAAACGGATTGTTCACAGAATCTGATGAGGCTACACCTCTCCCCACAGCTCCTACACCTATTGTTCTGCTGTACATTTTAACAGTAAAAGTGAAAGCGAAAGTAGACCTTACCTTTAACTTCAAAATAATTCCTTTCTCTACTCTGGAATATTGGATGTGAACAACACAACCATGGCATTTCTTTACGTAACATTGGAATGATGTAATGAATGATAAAACCTATACTAGCCGCTAGATAATATAATATATCACTTAGTAACGGCTGAAACATAAAAACACAAGTATGTGAGTTACAGTCAAGTAGATGAGTAACGGAAAAGGTAGGGGGTTGAATTATATCGAATGTCACTTGGGAGTTTAAATATGTTACAAGTTTCTGTCTAACAGAATTTAAAATATCTTACAAGCTGATTTCTAGCCGTTTTTTAAAATATTTTACAAGCTAAATTCTAGGGGATTTTAAAACATTTTACAAATGGAATTCTAGAGGATTTAAGATATTTTTCAAGTTAAATTTTAGGGGATGTAAACTATTTCATCTCACCTGTAGAACAGGGCTGGTAAAAGCTGTACTAACGTGAACAGCAAAAACAAAAACTGTTACAAAAACACAAACAATCATATCAGATTGTAATCGTTCACTCTGTAAGAATAATAATAGTGTCATTGTTACAAACACAAACAATAAGATCGGCCTGATATCGTCAACTTATTCCAGTCAAAGGAAATAAAAAGGGGTTAAACATTCTTATCTTTTACGTACCCCAAGACCTCATTATTGTTTCATCTGAAAGATTTATTAAGACTACGCAGTGTGCTTTGAGGGTAATTTTGTAGGATCTGAATTATGAAGGCTCTCCTACGTCCACAAGACCTCATTTTTTTTGTCTCATCTGAATGGCTTATTCCAGGTAAGTTGTCAACAAACATAGAATAACTTACAACACATTTTTTAAGTTTTTCAGGTAAGGGATCAACTAAATCTTCTGTTACTTCATTCCCTGCTTCTCCCCCTCCTCCTCCTCCTTCAGCCCCTTTCTTCTCATTATCATTCACATCTTTTTTAAATATAGAATCTTTTATAAACATCCTGTAAAATATGTACATCAATCAATCAATTGTTGCCACGCAAAACCTTAAATTTATATTTGTTTATATTTGTAAATTTCATTTATGTCAATGATCCAGTTTTTCCATTTTATGTTGACAATTTCAACTGCAGATATTCAGTAAGCTTAAAGATACATTATGGGAGATTAGTTTAATCATCCATCACAAACCATATTCAAATTCAGTAAATATCACAGTCTAACAATGACATCAAGAGTTGATTATAGTCTTGTTGTGTTAATTAATGTCTAATTGATAATTTAGATAAAATTTCAGGCCTAAAGAAAGATCTGAAATAGGCAGATTTAGCTCTTGTATAAAGCATGTTTAACAATATATATTGATCATTGCTTGATAAAAATACCTGTAAGAGTACTGAAACGTTGTTTGTAATAAACCAAGAAGTAGTAAATCTATAAATATGAATATTATATTTACCATAATATACTTGGATCACTGGCACTACGACTGAGATGATATGATAGAGAGACTAAGAGAGCAGAGAATATAGAGAATATTGGATTCTGTGCGGCTTCTATATCCACTTTATCATTACATGGATACTGTTCTCCACCCACGTCCTGAAATAATAAAATAAATACAATCATCATTCACTTGAACTAAACACTCGATCCTGTCATATAGTAATGCTACCTTTCATGGAAGAGTTCTCACCCCTTTGTTATTGATTGAGGACTCAAGAGTTATCTCCCATATACAGAATCTTTAGTACTTAAAGACGTTGAATAAAGCATATGGTTTTTAGAGTCAGTATATTCTAATCCATGGTGAACCAGAGAACTAACCCCCACAGAGCAATACACTCAGTGTTTGAATCTGGGATCGGCAGAGAAAGTTCACTGAGATTTTCCAGTGTGGTTCAACCCTAGTCAGTGAAGCAGGAAGGAAGTGCCTGAAAATTTATGGTTATGATGTTGGGACATAAAACAACTCTGCGTGTACACATTGGCTTGTATGTAAAAGATCCGTTGACAAATGGAATTCGAAATAAGGGTAGCCTGTAGTGCCAAATTTCCCTCATAGCATGCAACGTTGTGTATACCCGTCTTCATTAGCCCAGTGGGAGTAGAACAGTAGGACGTTAAACACTATTTCATTTCATACACTGGGTAATCTACTTCTTGCTCTTTAAAACAACAAAGGCTCCCCTAATTATTAAAGTTCAACTGACTTGGAATGCTAGTGCTTTGGGCAATTGCACATTGACTTTAATTTTTTATATGACCTGACAATTGCTAGATGATGCAGTCGTCTTGACTAATCTGAAATTCATGGTTCAAAGTCGGCCTTGTTTTTAATATGTTTCATTAAAAGCAGTTTGAAAGGGTATTAGCATCTTGTAAAGAGTGGGGTAGGTAACGTTCATCGACACAAACTGGATCATTTCGGGACTAACACATGGTTCAATTTTATTTCAATAATTGGCTTGCACGTAGGGGACCTGAAGAAAACCCACGAGGTTGGACATGTGACCCTACTCCTTGTCATGTACAACCAGGGAATCGAAACCATGCCAATTGACTCAATGACAGACATAGTGATACAGGGCATACACGTGCTAACCAATTCGGCCATCCAACCTCCCTCAAAGAAAGACCCTTACGCGCAATTAAATCATATGTTAGTCCCAAAATGACCTAGTTTGTGTCTAGTGGACGTTAAACCCCATTTCTCTCTCCCTCCCTCAAAGGACATGTAAATAGAAATATATTATATTATTTATAGATGTTATAAAATGAAGAAAGGATATAGAGGAGAATATTGTTTGAAACAACTCCAGTTGACTCAATAACAGACATTATGATATAGTGCACACATGTTAACCATTCGGCCATCAAACCCCCAGATTTAGTAATAACTAACCTGTAAAGCTGCGTATGAGAAACCATAAAGCACGGCAACAGCAAATGTACTTCTTATAACACAGTATAATGCTGATGTTACGCTGGTTGTAGCTAGAAATGATATAGAAATATAACATTTATAACAGTAGTTGTAGCAGCATATATAACATTTATAAATAATAACAAGGCTTTTGTACCTATCGCTAAAGGGGGGCACAGGCAAGCTTATTTTTCTTCCGAATTTCACCGATTTTTAAAATTGCTCGAAAAATTCGCTTGTGTGCCCATGTCACATCTCAAAATGTCTGCCTCCACTGTCAAAGCGTGGAATCTTACTCCTGTACTTCAATTTGCAATTTGTCCAACAGGCCCTTCTAGGTATTCTGCATTTCTGGTGTTGTACCATTGGAACAAGTCACATGAGCGACATCATTTACTCGCACAATGGCATACACTCGCGAGACGATTGCTATGTATACCTGTTTGAGTCGGCCGAAAAAAATCTCTGCCGAATTATAATCGGCAGGATCTGCTGAAAAAATAGGCTCATCTGTCCATAGCATTATGGGTTGAATTAAGGTCTAACTCACCGTTTCCACCGAAAACGTTCATATCGATCTGTTCTAGTATAAACATGACAAATGTATTAACTTGAGGTAGTAAACCTAACGTAAATAACAGTGGAAAACACAGAATAAATACTGAAAATAGACAAATAATATATTATATTAATACTTTATCTATAACCATCATTCAAGTCGGGAGGGGAAGGGGAAGGGAGAACACAATCTCTGGACACAAACAAGGCCTGGAAATAGAGAGAGAGAGAGATATGGGGCTTAACTACAGTAAAACACAAACTGAGTCATTTTGGGACTAACATATGGTTTAATTTTATTTCAATAATTCAATTGTGTGTAGGAGTTTTTAGCAGTGGTAGGAAACCAGAGGACCTGGAAAAAAATCACAAGATTGGACAGGCGACTCTACAGCTTACCCGAGCTGACTCAACGAGTTTTGTAAACAAACCTTTGAAAAGATCCCAGGGACAAGATCAGAATCTAAACAACGAGCTATGTAATCGTACCTTTGAGATGATCCCTGATAATCTATATACCGAGTTGTGTGAACGTACCTTTGAGAAGATCCCTGGTAAAAGTCAACGAAGACATAACAGAAAAAGGCCTTCCGTAGAGAGTTAGAGTCTCATTACCAACGATTTTACTCAAGTAATCTAACAACAAGATGAGGCCACAAAATAAACAGAAATAGAATGGACGGCTGAAAACAATCATTCGATTGTAACCCTGGAAACAGAAAATACATTTATTAGTATCCATGACAACCATCTAAACACTTCATTATGTAAGATTTACATGAGCTGCCGTTCTTATAGAATTAACCATGACAACCAGCTAAAAATTAATCCTGTATAATTTAGATAAAAAGCTAGCCTTTCTTATAACTCATAGTAATAACCTTGACAACCATCTAAAAATTCATTATATAATATTTAGATGAGCTGGAAGATCTTTGTATAATAGCTCAAAATAAATATGTTGAAAATTTCATTCAAATTACTTTATTCTGAGCGAAGTAACACACGTTTTTGAGTTTCCAGTCTTGATTATCAAGCACCATTAACCGCCATGACAATAAACAAAGTCTTGATAGTCCATTTTAAAGTTAAATCATTGAATGGAGAGAAGGTTTTAATCCATTTAATATCACAATCATCTGAAGATCTAAAGACTTGGGAATCGGCTTGTCATGTGAATAAATATCTAATAATTTTTATTTGAAGCCAGAGAAAAAGTTATGCGGATTTAGCTCTTAACATAATATATGTTGAACATTTGACTTATAGGGTATATATATAAAACAGGGTATATAATAGGGATCAACGGTAGCTCAATGAATAAGGGGTTCCAAGAGATGTTTAACAAACACCTTGACACTAGTACATTCAGTTATTTTTGTACAATAAAAAGAGGAAATTTAAAAAACAATGCTCTAAAATATTTTTATTAAAATAGATGACGTCAACTTACATGCATTGGTGATGCAGCATCAGGTTGTACACTCTGTAAAATAAACAGACAAAATTGGGTTTAACCTTCTACTGTTCTGCTTCGACAAATGAAGACGACACTCAACAAAAAAACAAACCAACAGTGAGGCTGATGTTCCCCGTTGAAATCCCCAAAATAGATGACAAATATGAATTAATTGTGGTATTGTGTTCCAAAGTCTCGGCCAATCAAATTGTTTATTGCTCTGCTCGAAAAGAACAGAAAATGACTATTATTGAACTTAGTCAAGGTATTGATGTAATAAAACTATACACCAAGTTCCATCACTCTCACTTAATTAGAACTAAAGCATCAACCAATCAAATTGCTTATCTCTGCTAACCTAAGCAGAAAATGCTTATCTTCCAACTCCATCAAGGCACTGACCTAATATTTAATAAACACCTACACCAAGATGAACTAATTAATGTTATGAGGGAGAATTTTGCCTGGACAAGGGTTTTTTTAACATGTACGCCAACCAAGGTCCTGTGTTCACATAATAAAGACTCATGTTTAGTTTCAATGTGAAATAAGTGTGGAGTCGCCGCCTTGGCAAAATTCCCTCATTGCACACTCTATGATTGTATACTTGTCTTCATTAGCTAGGCCAATAAACCTGATTTTATTGTATTTTATTTAAACAGAAAGAGACATCGGGTATAACATTTATTTCAATAATTCGCTTGCACGTAGGAGTCTTGAGCAGTGGGAGGAAACGGAGAACCTGGAGAAAGCCCATGAGGTTGGACAGGTGACCCTATTCCTTGTCACGTACTACCAGGGTTTCCAAACCATGCCAGTTGACTCAATGACAGGCTTTATGATACAGCACGTATTCGTTAACCATTCACCCATCCAACCCCCCTTATATTATTTAAAGCCCCAATAACACTCTTGTTGTAACATTTATATAACTTCAACCAGAATAAAGCAATCTGATACATTTTCAATATTCATTCCTAATCCATTTCTAAACTACATCTAAGTGCTACATGTACATGTATAGCAAGAATGATTGAAAGGTCTTTATCTAAATCTTGCTTAAAGCCCCCAATAACACTCTTGTTGTAACTGAATAATATGTCCCAATCTTCATTCTCGTCAACAAATCGTATTATTTTACAATATTCCAATTAATTGATGATATAAATTTCATCTTAACACACTTATTTTAAAAAATTGGAAAAATTCAACCAATTGATTTGAAAAGTCTAACGTAAACCTTTTCAAATGTGACTTGGATTTTAAAATATTTTCGAATCCTCTGGACAAGTAAAATAGGTTGTAATGGATAATTTACACAACAGGTAGGACACTTAAACATCTAGTACTTAGAATAAGGGTATTATTTATTTTCTGGAACTTTCAAGCCAGCAAGAATGTTATTGTCCCTTTAAAGGAGACAATATTATTATTTACCTTGAGCAGACAGTATTGACAACCAGCTAGTATAAAACAGAAAACAAATATCCAGAAATCTTGATAGAAATGGGATGATAAAACAAGAGCACCTAATGCCCCTACAGCCACCGCCATTATCACAGCTATTATATTCTCTATATATGATATGTTCCTGAAATGTAAACATTGAAATTTCAGTTACAATTACTTTTCCTGGCAGCACCTAATGCAATTTGTGTTGTTATTGCCTACTTTTCTCCAAGTAGGTCAGAAGTCAAGGTCACAAATTTGAGAAATGTGTGCAGTGTGTTTGATCTCTCTGATGTTGATTTTACGTATTTGACGTATGGGGAGTGAAACACCTCTGGGTAAAATCTAATGGGGACACATTTTCTTTATTCAGAGAAAGAGAGAGAGAGAGAAATTGGGTTTAACTTCCACTTGACACAAACTAGGTCATTTCGGGACTAATGTACATATCGTTTCAATAATTCACATGTGCGTAGGTCTTTCGTAGTGGGAGGAATCTGAAGGACCCAGAGAAAATCCACAAGGTTGGACTTCAGAGTGAAAGGGAGATTAACACACAGTTCAATCTTATTTCAATAATCCGGTGCCCATAGGGGTTTTAGCAGTTGGAGGAAACCTGGGGACCCAGAGAAAACCCACAAGGTTGGACTTCAGAGAGGGAGAGAATAGCAAATGGACCTTTTCTGACTAAGCATCACAAACAACAAAATGAGAAGAACTAAGACCCTACCTGTCTAACACAGCTAGTAGAGCTAATCTATCAAATCGGATTTTAACAAAACGTTGATGTAACATTTTTAACTTATAAAAGTGTTTCGGCTTTTCTTCTATATTTGTATTATTATGCGTCTCATCACTGTCCGATGTTAACTCAGATATGGCTGTACGATTTAAGGCCCCTCCTTCTAAAAGAGCCTGAACATACGATTGAATAGCACTACTTGGGGTACGATTATCAGGGGACGTCGCTGCACGAAATCCGTAAATAAAATTATTTTCTTGTCTTTCTTCCGATTTAGGAGAATCTAATATCACAGTGGAACCAGAACAACTTGAGCTTGTTGAATCTCTGAAAAAAAAAAAAAAAATAAAATGTGGAATAACGCCAACTTTAATTGAGTCAAAAGTAAAATAATTCTCTGAATTGGTATCTCTAAAAGAAAGAGAGAGAGAAATATCAACCCAAAAATGTTTTAAGATCTAAGATTTCTTGGTGGTTGGTTAAGCCTGAAAACATCATTCAAGTATGCGGACCAGTTCCATTTAAACAATGACACACTATTAATAGAATTTTAAAAGTCAGTTCTTTCCGCGATATGGAGCCATTGGAGTGATTTTAATGCAGGGGTTATACTGGATTTAACAAGAATTTTTGCAGCCTATGTCGTGCATACTTGAATGATATTTCCAGACGCCGGAAATCTGGGTGAACTTTCTCGGCCAATGCAGGGATCGAATACCTGACCCCAAGGTCTTGCTTGCCCATTTAGCCACCGTAGAACTTACGCTTTTTGATCCTGAGAGTTTTGCCAGTTTTCTTGTGATTCTTGGACACCGAGACCAATAGCTACACCAACGCTACCTTCTCCAAACGTATAACTATACCACTCTCCTACAATATAAACAGTATTAACTATAATATAAACAGTATTAACTATAATATAAACAGTATTAACTATAATATAAACAGTATTAACTATAATATAAACAGTATTAACTACAATATAAACAGTATTAACTACAATATAAACAGTATTAACTACAATATAAACAGTATTAACTACAATATAAACAGTATTAACTATAATATAAACAGTATTAACTATAATATAAACAGTATTAACTATAATATAAACAGTATTAACTATAATATAAACAGTATTAACTACAATATAAACAGTATTAACTATAATATAAACAGTATTAACTATAATCAATTTTATTAAAATACAGATCTATATTTCAATTCGATGGCCTCTACTGCATAAAGATCTGATTGGTTGTTGCGATAGGTCACGTCAGAGGTCATACTAGCGGCTTTTGACACTATGACGCTGATTAACCCATCAGCATTGATGTTTCTAGTGGATTACAAACAGTTCCCTGCATCTCACGCCATAAACTCATTGTAACAGACCGTTTTATTGGCTTATTCCTCACATCATGCAAAATGATGGTTATAGAAATAGAACCTTTGTTTAAATCAGATTGTTGAGTGTCCATAGTTATAGTTATACATGCTACTTGTATCATTTTGAGACTAACATATGGTTGTATTTGTTTCAATGAATATTTCACCTTTTTCATCTTGGAAATAATGTAGAGCACCATCAGTTGTATCTTCGTGTGATGTAGCAAAATGGCCGCCAGTACCAATCACTTGTGTGGTTAATGCTGCTATAGGCGGGGATTCTCTTCTTCGTCTCTGTGCTAGACGTCGATTTCTCCGTCTTCTAAAAATATATAAGTTGGGTATTTTGTCTCACAGAACATACACAATGAAAAGAGGTTAAATGTCCTACTAATCTACGACGACTGGACTAATGGAGATGGACATACATGTAAGATGGATATTCAAATATCGAATTCCAATCATTAGGGATTCTTTCACGTGTTAAAGCCCCAATAACACTCTTGTTGTAACTGAAAAATATGTCCCAATCTTCATTCTGGTCAACAAATCGTATTATTTTACAATATTCCAATTAAATGATGATATAAATTTCATCTTAACACACCTAATTTAAAAAATTGGAAAAATTCAACCAATTGATTTGAAAAGTCTAACGTAAACCTTTTCAAATGTGACTTGGATTTTAAAATATTTTCAAACCCTCTAGACAAGTGAAATAGGTTGTAATGGATAATTTACACAACAGGTAGGACATTTAAACATCTAGTACTTAGAATAAGGGTATTATTTATTTTCTGGAGCTACCAAGCCAGCAAGAATGTTATTGTCCCTTTAACAAATGTGTACACATGTACAGAACCTAGGTTTTTTTTTGTCCCCTAGAAATGACTTGACAGCTATCCATGTCAAGCTGAGTTGTAAAGACAGCATAAGTCTGATATGAGAATGATTCTTACCTAGCACCACCTTGCCAACCAGGTGTCGAGTCGCTCGTTTTCTCTTCAACAGGTGGCAATAAAGCTGAGAATTCCGTCGGTGTGGTTGATTTCGATTCTTCATGTTCACCTGGATGATTGACAGCTCCACCTACAGCCCCACCTTCATCCTGCTTATCCTTATTTAACGATTCTGGCGTCGGACCAACTTTTCCAACAGCATTAGATTCTACAAAACATCAGATGACATTTTAAACATACTAGAGGTAAATCAATCGGATTAAAACACACGGGACCTGACCAGGATTAGCCGCTTGCCAGACTCCAACCTGCGCCACTACAATCCTGACGAGGTTTCTCTGTCAAGACCAGGATCGAAAACAGGACCTCTAGCTAATATCTTACTGACTGAGCCACTGTTACTACCAATATGACATAGAATAATCAAGGGGGACTGGACCTCACATAATTACTTAAAACAAAACTACAGACGAGAGACAATAAATCACAAACAAACGAACATATCAGATTAAAGTGGGTGGATCCAGGGGCAAGAGGTAAGACAGTCAAAGTCTTACTCACGAGCCACTGTGGCCCCTCATGATCCAGGGGCAAGAGGTAAGACAGTCAAAGTCTTACTCACCGAGCCACCGTGGCCCCTCATGATACAGAATATTCAAATGGTAAAATGATCACAGAATATGGCGACTAGTTAGAAATTACCTGATCGGCGCCGTCTCTCTTCTTTTACTGGTTTCTCTTTAGGTGAATCTTCTGTATTAGACTGTGTTTCTGTAAATAAATATTCAGTATTGATAAAATCATTTAATTCAATTTATCAAGACTTGAGGAAATCAGAGAGACTTTTTATTGAGAAGAAAGGAATGGAGTTTAATGAATGGTCAACACCATATACACCCAGACATTTTAAGATTAAACGTGGTAAATAATGTTTCCTTGGTTACTTGTACAATGTTTAAGCGGAAATTTCATATTTTCTAAAAGTCAAAACCTAATTATTTCTATGTCTTTTGCTCAAAAGGTTGTCAACTCATTATTATACGATAATAGGCAATATTTCATAGGCATAAATTTCCCTGACACCGAAAATAATAACACAATTACTTGAATTACCTCCCTTGTTTTCCCATTCCCCTCCATGCAATGGCGATCTTCAAACGTTTGAATTTGAAGTTGAAAATGATATTTTTGCCAATTTCTCAACTGGCAATAGTGAATTATAGGATTAATAGGATTATTCTTTAACAAGGTAGGACTGTTTATAGATACAATCTATTTTAGGGCTTTATTTTAATATATTTTAAAAATATAACTAAAAAATATGAAATTGCCGTTTTAAGAGCAAGATTTTCATCCCATCCAAACAGAGAGAGAGAGAGAAATGGGGTTTAACGTCCACTCGACACAACTAGGTCATTTCGGGACTAACATATGGTTTAATTTTATTTCAATAATTCGCTTGCGCGTAGGGGTCTTTAGCAGTGGGAGGAAACTGGAGTGCCCAGAGGAAACCCACGAGGTTGAGACGGCCCCCCTATCTCCATGCCACATACGCTCAGAACTAGGGCTCGAAACCACAGTCGCAAGCAAGAGGTGACCAGCCAGCTAGAGGTCGAAACGCGGCACTCTAGACCACTAGTCCATCCACGCCCCCCCCATCCAAACACTTCATTGGTGCAATCCTTGACAAGAGTAAGCAAGATTTGAATCTGCCTAGATTTTCTCTCTCTCTTAAATTTCACCCGATACAAACTAGGTCATTTCGGGACTAACGTACATGGTTCAATTTTATTTAAATAATTCAATTGTTTGGCTGTGGGAGGAAACCAGAGGACACAGAAAACCCATGAAGTTTAACAGGTGACCCTACTCCTTCATACAACCAGGGAATCAATACAACACAAGGTGACTCCATGAAAAGACCTGAACGCTCCCATGTGTAAACAGTCAGCCTACCATACCACCTGCCTAGATTCTAGTTTAAAGTCCAGTCCATTGTCCTAACCACATGCCACTTGAAAACTGATGAAGTATTTAAAATTGTAACCTACTTTTAAGTTTAACAAATTCCTGCAATCTCTTCAATTCTTCTGAATGTTCGCTTGGATCTCGGAGTATTTCTATAATTTTGCGACTTATTGTCTCTGGATCAGAATAATCCGTTGAACCGGGACTTGTGGATTGCGTATTTCCTACAATATAAAATATCATATCCCAGTTTCATACACCGCACTCTAACTAATATAATACCAACACTTAGCTCTGTTCTTGGAGCTGTGCTGACTCAGTTGTCAAGGTGCTGGCAGCTGGATTATATGTGCCCATTTTTTTCCCTTCCCATCTGAATGACTAGATACTATCCCTTGCCATACATGCTGTGGGGAAACCACACTGGAATATCCTGAAGAACGTCCTCTGCCAACACAGGGGTAGAACCCAATAACCCTCGATTAATGACTCAGCATCCTTGTCACTAAGTCATCATGTTACCACAGTAGTAGAAATCATCCATGACAATCCGATCAAAACACAGATCCTATTTAGTTTCACTTTTTATAGTTCAAAACCGACGATCTGGTTGAACTGAGGGATTCTAAAGCCTCAACCGGTCAGATTTTCATGTTGTAGAGGATATAAAAAAATGAAACGAGATATAAATCTGTATTTGAACCAGATTGGAAGCGTGGTAGTCTTACCTGAAACTACAGGAAAGGGCTGTGGTAGGGGTTCTATAACAGGCTTTTTAGGATAACATTTAGGGATAGCTCCCTGATTGCGTAACGTTTGTAGATCATCTGTACTGGGACTACTGGGTGTGGTTGTATAATCGGAAATAGGGGCTGGTAGGATTTCTGTGGGTTGCTCGTCGGAACCGAGATCAAATGAACTTCCGTCATAGCTTATGGTACTCTCTGATAAATCTGACGACTTGCCATCACCTGTAGAAATGAGAATAAGAGGTTATATTTGCAAGACAGAGAAATAGGGTTTACAACCACTTGACCACTTGACACAAACTAGGTCATTTCGGGACTAACATATGGTTCAATTTTATTTCAATAATTTGCTTGCGCGTAGGGGTCTTTAGCAGCGGGAGGAAACCAGAGGACATGACGAAAACCCACGTGAGACCCTCCCGAAACAGACAACCTATCATCAAGAAGTCATTATAACTTTATATGCATACACTTGCCTCCCTGTGATTCTAAATGACTGAGCAAGCTTCAGAGAGGCTAAACTTGCCCTTTGTTCTTGGGAAAATGTTTCTTTCCCTAATTATGGGGGCATCTCAATCACAATGAAATGTGATGTGGCGTAATATTCTACTTTCCTGCACCAACACGGCTTAATGACAAACCTTAAGATACAATGCGCATACGAAAACCATCTGCTTGATTTTAAATCACTGAGTGGGGATCACGGTCGCTAAGTGGGCAAGGCGCTGGTTTGCTAGCCTGGAGGTCGGGTGTTCGATCCCTGCATTGGCCAAGAAAGTTCATCTCGATTTTCCGGTGTGATTTCCCGTTGTCAGTGATGCAGAAGGAGGGCCTGACAAGGACAGCTGCCTAGTCGTTCGGATGGGACAAAAAAACGAGGTCCCGTGTACACATTGGAGTGCACGTAAAATATCCCTTGACAGTTGGAATTCGATATGAGAGTAGGCCGTAGCGCTGCTGCCCAGGCAACATTTCCCTCATAGCACACTGTATGGCGTATGCCCGTCTTCCATTAGCCCAGGTTAGATGCAAAAGAGTAGGACATTAAACCCCATTTCATTTCATTTAAGTCACTGAGCAAAATTCCTTTTGACATTAGAATTATGTTTGTGATATCATAGATACCTGTATTACTCTCAGGTTCCGTTATATCGTTATCAGACCCACCTCCTATACTGCTCCCTGGGATACCTGACTCCCTCTTCCGTTCATCTTGTAACAATCGCGACACTTTAAATAATCCCATGATTTCCTTGTTCCGAGCCTTTTTACCAGCCACCATATTCTCCGTTAACGTTTGTCCAGAGCTGGTTGTGCCTCCGCTTCCTGGACGAGATCGCGATTTCTGACTACGAAACATGACTTCTCCGACACTCAACTCCGATGAATCGCTTATACTGGAATGGGACGATGAATGAGAAATGAACTTGTTTCCATCCGCTGATAATATTAACGATCCTGGTCGTGAAACATGCGGACTATTACTTGCCGATGTTGTTCGTGAACTTTGATCTGTCCACACATCCTGTTTCCCCTTTCCAGTACGTGGTTTAATGGCGTCAACAGATTTAGAACTCTGTGTCCGATTTCGTAATCGTATAACACCATCATGTTCGTATCGTTTTACCGCTTTTTCTTTCTTATTTTTACTCTTGGGCGAGATGTTTTGATTATCAACCGGGCTCTTTTGAATAACCGACACAGCAACTCGATTCAAGGGAGGTAATGACATCCGGGAAGCGGGTTTATTGTCTATAGGTAAGTGAGCCACTGTACACGGCTCCAAAGCACTTTTTGATCTTCGTACAGCCCTTCTTTCTCGTCTCAGACGTAATTTTGGAATATAATCCGGCGAGAGGTCGGAATCACTTTCCTCTCGTAATCTTTTTGTCTCGTTCTGTGTATCTTTTGGTATCTGGGGATTAATTTCAACTTCAACTTGCGTCGTTATCGGATGAGGAACTTCTGACCTTAAATTTTTTGAGGAGTTGGGATTTGATTCTGCAAAAAAGAGACAATGATATGTTTAATACAGCAGAGACAGAGAGAGAGAGAGAAATGGGGTTTCATGTCCACACAAACCAAGTCATTTTGGGACTAAAATACGGTTCAATTTCATTTCAATAATTCGGTTGCTCAATAATTCTTTAGCAGTGGGAGGAAACCAGAGGACCCGAAGAAAACCCACGAGGTTGGACAAGAAACCCTACTCCTTGTCAAGTACAAGCAGGAAATGGAAACCATACAAGAATGAACAGGTTATTTCGGGACTAACATATTATATTCCGATAACATGTTTGCCCACTGAGGTGTTAAGTCTCGTTGACACAATACTTACGTTATTGGTTTTTAGACAAATGTTGTTATTTTTCCCATGAGCACATATGTACTGTTAGGTCGGTGAATTTGGCTGGAGAGCTACGTTTCTGTCCACTCTCAAGGGTTTCTTTTACGCTCACACTAGCTTATGAACGATCACAATAATTTTTATGCAGCATATGTAAACATCAGTTAGAAACTATGTACAATGTTTCATGTTTCTGTGTTTCTGGATCAAAGATATTACTCATAAACAGTGATTGAAAGTGGAGTAAATTCTTAATTCAAGTCTGAGAATGTTTTGTGAAACCAGGGCCAGATCTCTTGGTTAATGTGCCAGCATGAGACACAACGCCACTGCAGCTCCCCGCCCTGAAATTGTTGTAGATTATTTTATACATACCATCTACACTACTAGTGGTACTACCCGTAGAATTCTTACCACCAGGACTTTCACCAGTTAAATCATCTTCTATAACAGCTAATGGTGCTATTCCTGTATCCCACTGTTTTACTAAAAAATACAAATCATGAGTTACTCAGGTGGTATATTATTACTCATACTATAATGAGTTACTTGGGTAGAATATTGTTACTCATATTATAATGAGTTACTCAGGTGGTACATGTATGTAGTCACTCATAGTATAATGAGTTACTTCCGCGGCATATTGTAACTCATAGTACTGATCCTTGCCCCTCAAGCCAAAAGCTTGCCTTAACATACCTTTTCTTTGGCTAAACAAAATCTTGAACTATTAAAAACGAAACGAAATAAAATATGTGTTTTCATCAGATTGCTTTAAATATAGCTATTTTCTACAAAAGAAATAATCATATTTTTGTCCTTACCCTTTAAAGGTTTTGATTCAGAAGTATTGTGTGTTTCTGTCTCTGAAATAATCTCCAATTTGGATTCAGCCTCTGCTGGAGTTGTCTCCCTTGCACGGCTGATTGAAACCATCTCTATATTTTCAGGGACTTCATTTTCATTGCTATAATTATAATAAATTAAGATTTCATTAATAATCAGAAAACACTGTATTATCTCACAGTTAAATGAAATGAAATGAAGTTTAACCTCCAACTGTTAGGCTACGACTGGAACTAAAGAAGATTGCCAAACGCCATGCAGTGTGCTACATGTACATATATGAGTCAAATTTCGCCTGGAAAGTTCACGCTACGGCCTAGTCTTATATTGAATTCAAACTGCAACTCTAGAGATCTTTTATGTGCAGGTCAATGTGTACACGAAAACCTCAGGTTTTTTTTTATTCCATCCGAACGATAATGTAGCTGTCCTTGTCAGACACTCTGATCTCACAGTTGAAGGGAGAGAGAGGAATGGGGTTTAACGTCCACTCGACACAAACTAGGTCATTTTGGGACTAACATATGGTTTCAATTTTATTTCAATAATTCACTTGCGCGTAGGGGTATTTAGCAGTGGGAGGAAACCGGAGTTCCCGGAGGAAACCCACGAGGTTGAGAAGGCGACCCTATCTCCATGCCACATACGCTCACACCAGGGCTCAAAAAAAAAAATGAAATGAAGAGGTGCTTAATGTCCTACTGGACGAAATGAAGACAGGTAAATGGGACCTTGGCTTTTTAGCCAATACAAAGAGACAGTTCCTTGTCAGATCCTTAATCGTAAACCACTGATGCACCAACAGTCTGTTTATTTGAATTGAATTGAATAATAGCTTATTATATTTTAATCATTATTCGATTGAATAATAACTGAATTCATGTCCGAGAATTACATGTAGAACTTCACTAAAACTGAGAGTAGTATTAATATACCATATTTCAATAGCAGTTTTAACATATCACGTTTTTACAGTAGTTTAAACTTGAAACATAACAAATATAAATATATTACATTCAACATATACATGTAACCAAATTTCTATATAATATAATAGTTATAGTAGTTTTAACATACCAAATTTCTATATAATATAATAGTTATAGTAGTTTTAACATACCAAATTTCTATAGTTTTATTGGTGTTCTCGGTTGATCCACCTTTACTAGCAGGGGTTTCCGATTTCACATCATCTTCGATTACCTCCCCTGTATCGTACATATGATGAAGGTGAAAGTTGATTAACTTTAACACGGAGAATAAAACAGCTAATACACCACAATATATCGCCCATATACCTACACTCGCTTCTAATGTCTGCAAAAATCAAATACAACAAAATGGTAAAAATATTCACAATTCAACACATAGAGCTTCAATTTTGAAATAAGTAATCGGCGTTCTCAACATTTTTGCAAGTTAGCAATCGGCATAAAGCATCTTTAAGAATCATCAATATAGAGAGAGAGAGGGAGAGAGAGAGAGAGAGAGAAATGGGGTTTAACGTCCACTCAACACAAACTAGGTCATTTTGGGACTAACATATGGTTTAATTTTATTTCAATAATTCGCTTGCACGTAGGGGTCTTTAGCAGTGGGAGGAAACCAGACTGCCCGGAGGAAACCCACGAGGTTGAGAAGGTGCCCCTATCTCCATGCCACATACGCTCACACCAGGGATCGAAACCACAGCTGCAAACCAGAGGTAACCGGACAGCTAGAGGGCGAAGCGCGGCACTCTAGTCCACTCGGCCATCCCAACCCCCCGAGAGAGGGAGAGAGATGTGGTTTAACATCCACACAACACAAACTTGCTCATTTCCAGGATTAAAACATGGTTCAATATCAATTCAATAATTTGGTTGGGTGTAGGCGTCTTCTTTAGCAGTGAGACGAAACCAGAAAAAACATGATATGCTAAATAATAACATCCTACACACCTGTATACCAAATAATAAATCAAATTTGTTTCTAAGGAAACACAAAATTGATAAATTAGAAGAAATTCTGAATGAGCAAAAGACGCAACTATTATAACAGGCTGAAGTCTGAACACAGTTTCATCAAAATTTCGTTTTACTTGTTTTTACTTGAACTTTTAAAGACTTAAAATACAGTTTTAAGTGTCAAGGTCACCACACTAATCTAGGCACTCGATACTATCGAGCTGCGTTACATGATAAGTAACAGTGACTGTACCGTACATGTAAGAGATTGATGGTTTTCTTAATCAACAAGTTATAATTAATGTATTGTCACAACATTAGGAGTAGGACAGTAAGAGACCTACACATTAATTAGTAAAAAATATGAAATTGTGGGGTGAAATTACAGTGATTAAATCATTGCTTAAAAAATATAAACTTATTCATCTTAATATTTTCTTTCATGAATCTATTATGGTCGGATGAATGACATGACAAAAATTTACTATTTTCAGTTCCACCTATATTGTGTGGGCCTACCTGCCCCGGTAGTCAATTTCAACAGGCTTACTATGAATCTGGTCAAAATCAGTTGATTACCATACATACTAGTTAAGGGGAGGGGGGGAAATGGTTAGTGTATTCACACTCCATCATAAGGTCTGTCATTGAGTCAACTGGAGTTGTTTCGATTCCCCGGTTTCCTCCCACGGCTAAAGATCCCTACGCGCAAGCGAATTATTGAAATAAAATTGAACCATGTTAGTCCCGAAATGACCTAGTTTGTGTTGAGTTGGCATTAAACCCTATTTCTCTCTCTCCTCTCCATACACACTAGTAGTTACAGTTGACCCTACATGAGTACATGCATTCGGTATCCATTTCAATGGCAATGCTCCTAATAATATAAAATTGTTTATATCCTTGAACTTGAAACTAAATTAAAATAATATTTCTTTCGTTCATATTAGAATTACCAGCACAGATATTCATGACTAAAAGATAAAAATTGTATCTGATAAATCATAGATCACTTACAAGATAAATTATTAGAGGAAAGGCCAACAGAAACATCCATAAATAAAGATGAAAAGTGTTACAAAATATGCCTTGATGGGGATCATAGAACCAACCCCCCGTCAAGGAAGCACAAATTCCTTGACGCAGAATGTCCAAAATATGAGACCCCATCTGCGGGATTAATATACAAAATTCTGCTATCTTTCCATGCCTCTACGTAGCCTAATTTGAGTCCCGAAGACGTGTTTTTTAAGCTACATCTCTTCTCGTTTCCCAACTCTGGATTACATTTTACAATTCACGTCCAATCTCGCGTGAAGGCACGAGACTTGGTCTATTATCATTGGAAAATTGATGGTTTTCAGTATTTATGGCTTGCATTTTATTCGCCTTTTTTGACCAACAATTATATTTTAAAGTAGCCAAAAAGTTGTGCAAGACACACAGTACATTTTGATATATATTTATAGTGTTTTATATATTATTAACGGCCTGAATCAAGACTGTAAATGAGGCCAAATTGCTGGACAAATTTTGGATAAAGCGATGGGAATGAAAACAAAAATGGCGGACGAGGACAAACAAGCCCCAATTGTGACCGAAATTTACACTGATATTCCAACGTTAATTCCTGCTAGTGAAGCAGAAGGAGCGTTTAAACTTTGACCACTAAGCACATTTTATATTTTTATAATACATTGACATAAAATGCCAGACTGAAACTGGATATTTTTATAAAGAGAAGAAGTCAATCGTTTCTATTGGGATGTCAAAATCATAAATGGATAAAAGGGCTAGTTCTTCAATGACAAGTGTGAAACGTTTTGTGACTGTCATTGGTGTGGTAGGATATTTGACAACCAACTGTTATTTATTTAATGGTATAGACATTAAATTTTACTGGATCGATGGATCCATATAGATTGAGTAACTGGCGTAGGAACAATGAGAGGGTGGAACGGCCTACGTCATTGTTGCCACCTCAAACAACCCCAATTTGGACAGCAGTGTTTGATTATTCTGCCACCAAAGAGGATGAGTTGACGATAAAACAGGGAGAGGAGGTGCGGATTTTATCCACGGATGAGTCCATATCCGGCAACGATGGATGGTGGACGGGTAGCGTGGGATCAAAAGTCGGCATTTTCCCCAGTAACTTTGTCAGAAAGGACGTGAATGTTCTTCCTCCGATTAGCCGCGATTCCAAACGACCATTTGAAATTGATTTTCAGGAATTAGTGTTAAATGAAGTGATTGGTGTGGGTGGCTTCGGAAAAGTGTATCGGGGAATGTGGAGGAAAAAGACTGTGGCCATTAAAGTCGCCAGACAAGATTCAGATCCAGAGAAGCCAGGCAGTGCTTTGGAGAACATTTGTCAAGAAGCAAAATTATTTTGGCTTCTAGACCACCCTAATATATCAAATTTAGTGGGGGTTTGTCTCAAGGAGCCAGACTTATGTCTAGTGATGGAATACGCTGCGGGTGGATCATTGAATAGAATTTTAGGGGCACAACGAATACCTCCGGATATTTTGGTAGATTGGGCAATACAGATAGCAAGAGGAATGCATTATCTTCACGAAGAGGCACCATTGCCGCTGGTCCATCGAGATTTAAAATCTAGCAATAGTAAGTACATGTATATGTGTGTAATACTAGTACATGTAGTAGGTCTAGAAAGAAAGGGGGTTGGATGGCGGGATGGTTAGCACGTGCAAGCTGTATCATAAGGTCTGTCATTGAGTCAACATGTGACAAGGAGTAGGGTCACTCTGCTGTCCCTCGTTGGTTTTCTCTGGGGTCTTCCCATTTTCTCCCACTGCTAGATGTAGCCTAGATACCCAATCTGGAAATAAGCTCCAGACACAGACAATCTTTCTGATACATTGTAGGCCGCACTGTTAGTTGGTCTGGTACAGATTTGTATTTGATCAATGTTTTGTCAAGCACAAAATTCAAAATGTCACGGTATAAGTTCATACAATACACGACCCTGTACAAAACATACACATGTGACATGTAGATATACTTGTGCTTATGATGGTCTACTAATACTAATATAATCAAATAGTCCTATAGATATGCCTATGCAGTAGGATGTTTTCTGTTCGGAAATAAACACCCGTTGATAGGAGAAACATAACACCAGTAGGAGAAACATGTAAACACCAGTAGGAGAAACACATGTAAACAACAGTAGGAGAGAAACATGTAAACACCAGTAGGAGAAATGTGTAAACACCAGTAGGAGAGATACATGTACATGTACATGTAAACACCCAGCTGGAGATACACATGTAAACACCCAGCTGGAGATAAACATGTAAATACCAGTAGCTAGTAGGAGAGATACATGTACATGTACATGTAAACACCATCAATCACCTCACAACCTAATATCTTGAATCTACATCTCCTGATTAATTAGTTTATAAATCTTCAATCCACCTCATCTGGTTAATTGTTTAATCTAGAGTTCTGATCACTTCATGATTGATTTATCAGGAATCATTATCATCCCATTAATTATTTAACAATACATGATGACCTCTTTAATTTAGGAGATTTGATTCAATTTACAGAGGCCATTACTAAACAAACCTAAATTTCTGTTGGTCAACGTTAACTTGATTTTATTATGACTGGTATTTTGATAATCACAACAAAAACTTTTTTTTTAATGGTTTTGCCCATTTTGACTTGTATGACACCTTTGTTTAATTTTTGCAATGTCTATTTTCTGTCTTGTCCAAGCGCTAAAATAAGCGACTGGACACGGACAATGTCCGGGCGAATTGACCCCCTTGGAAAGGCCAAATTCCCTTTCGTCCGGACATAATTATCCGACCGAGTTTGGGTAAAACAGTAAGCCAAAAATAGTAATTTCATTCGTGATGTCAGGCTGAACCTTAGTAGTTATTTCAAGGCTTGGGTCACTCTTGTCTGCAGGTTTATCTTGTAGAAATTTGTTTTGTGTGTAGTGTGGTCCTCCTGCACTTACCACATGTATTAATGTATGTACATGTAAATCAACCTCCTGTCCATAATGATTATGTATTTGACGTTAAATTTGTAATAAACCACATTTTGGTCAAAAACAAAATATAGAATTTAAAGCCCTAATTTACATGTAATGCCAGATAAAAGTTTTACTAGCTTAAAGGGACAATAACACTCTTGCTGGCTTGGCAGCTCCAGAAAATAAATAATAGCCTTATTCTAAGTACCGGTACTAGATGTTTAAGTGTCCTACCTGTTGTGTAAATTATCCATTACACAACCTATTTTACTTGTCCAGAGGGTTCGAAAATATTTTAAATCAAAGTCACATTTGAAAAGGTTTACGTTAGGCTGCGTTTCCACCAAATTTCACGTGTCACGTATCACGTGTCATGTGTCATGCATGACACGCGATACGTGACATTAGGGGTTCCCACTGGATTTCACATAGAACATGTCACATGTCATTCGTCCTGTGTTCGCCATGGGTGACGGTTCAGACTCATCTGACGAGGAAATTCTTGCTCTATGTCTGTTGTACCGGCGAGCTAGGATAGGAAGAGAAACTGCACCAGGCGCTCAATATGGTGCAAGGACCATTACTTATTGCGTCCAGAAAGGGGTCCCACAGAAGTGGGGTCTTCTTCACAAGGCATATTAAGTTGTGCTTAATAGTCATTCATCTTTAGGACAAGCGTAAATAACTAATTTTAGACGATCAAAACACAGGTTCTTTTCACATTCGATACGAACACATGGAGTTACCAAAAGGGAAAGTAAAAGCTGTGGAAAACCCAGGGGGAAACCTAGATCGGACAGACGTGACACATGACACATGTAAAAAGAATGAACATGTTCATTCTTCAAAAACGTGTCATTTCACGCGTGAAACGTGACATTGATGGAAACGGTTCCTACCAAAATCATATGTTTCTATTTCTTGTCACGTGAAACTTGGTGGAAACGCAGCCTTAGACTTTTCAAATCAATTGGTTGAATTTTTCCAATTTTTTAAATTAGGTGTGTTAAGATGAAATTTATATCATCAATTAATTGGAATATTGTAAAATAATACAATTTGTTGACCAGAATGAAGATTGGGACATATTTTTCAGTTACAACAAGAGTGTTATTGGGGGCTTTAAGCAAGATTTAGATAAAGACCTTTCAATCATTCTTGCTATACATGTACATGTAGCACTTAGATGTAGTTTAGAAATGGATTAGGAATGAATATTGAAAATGTTGATCAGATTGCTTTATTCTGGTTGAAGTTATATAAATGTTTGATGATTGCTGATTGACAGTTCAGATTCTTGTTTGTCACGTACCATTACATGTCACATGTACCATGATAATAATTTATAAACAAAGTCTAGGTTTTTAGTCCTTCAGTTGTTGTCAACCCAAGTGAATTATTGAAATAAAAAATTTGAACCATATGTTAGTCTCAAAATGACCCATCTCTCTCCTTCCCTTACAGTAAGTTACCAACCAAAGCGAATTATTGAAATAAAATTGAAGAATATGTTATTCCCTTTCTTCCTCTCTCTTTTCATATTTTTTACTTCCAAGATAAAATGAATGATTCATCACGCTTGTGGTGGCTTTATATTTTCCAGTAAAAGGAGGATCTCTCTCTCTCTCTCTCCCCCTCTCTCTCTCTCTCTCCTGGCAGGTTGTTGTGAGTTTATATTTTAGTGTAAGGAGAAGGATGTTGGTTTTATTAGCCAGTGACAACAAGAGCTAGGTAGATGTAGGTAGATAGATGAGATTGTCATCAAAATAACAATAAAATCTTTCATACTTTGCCTAACTTTCTATTACATTCTTCTCTATCCTATTTTAACATATTAAACATAACAGTAAATAGTCTTATAGGAGGTAGTGTGAACCTCTTTGTACAAATATATTTATTAGGCCGAAATAAATGATGAATTGGAGTTAGTCTAGATGTTATTTTGTTTTATTGATGAAAAGTTAGTCTAGATGTTATTTTGTTTTATTGATGAGAAAAAAGTATAAGATTATATTTTTGTGATACGTACATGTAATAATAATGGTGAAGGCTAGGTTGAATTGTTAATATATCTCAGTTTAGAGTGAAGCAAATTGACTGAAATTTTCAGCATTTTCTCTTTTTATTATCTATTTTTATAATAGTACAGCGAGAACTATCAGCTCCTTATCTAATTTTACGTACATGTAATTTCAATGCCCCTTTCATTTGTAAAATGGGGGTTGGGATGGCCTAGTGGTCTAGAGTGCCACGCTTCACCTCTGACTGGCAGCTGTGGTTTCTATCCCTGATGTGAGCGTATGTGGCATGGAGATAGGGGCGCCTTCTCAACCTTATGGGTTTCCTACGGGCACTCCGGTTTCCTCCTACTGCTAAAGACCCCTATGCGCAAGCAAATTATTGAAATAAAATTAAACCATATGTTAGTCCCGAAATGACCTAGTTTGTGTCGAGTGGACGTTAAACCCCATTTCTCTCTCTCTCCCCTTTAATTTGTAAAATAATAAAAAAAAAAGAAATACAAAGACTTATGTACCAGTTGTGTTGTTATGGTAGTGATGACACCTGAAACATGATCCGTAATTCCCACCTGTTATAAAATAAATGTGGGTTCCATTTGACAAAGGTTAACCAAATTTATACTATAACTCTATTCAGACTGCATCACACATAATAACAAAACTACGGACTACACAATACGCAGAAATCACAAACAAACGAACGTATCAAATTAAGTGAATGGATCCAGGGATTGCATGCAATTTTACTAAATCATGTACTAGGTCTAACCGTGAAATCTGTACACATAGCCAGGCCTTGAAATGTGGCATTTGTCTCAGACAAAAATTCATATACATGTATTGCCATCTCCCCCATCAGTTGACCAGTTGTCCACAATTGGTGACGATTTTCTTAGACTTACATGTATACACAGTGTTTAAGGTTATGAGACAGATTTCTGAAAATAAGTGCCATTATACTAGCCCTTAATCCCTTGAGAAATCTTGTTGATGCGCTATTTGTTAATGTTAATACACAGTGTTTAATTCCATTACACAATCATATTCTAATGATTTCTGATAATTACTTAATGAGTTGGTGCTTGTGATCAGGTTTTAGTGTATTATAAATGTTTCATTTCATACTGATAACAGCTAGATATGCCACATTCCTTGTTGAACGACATGTGTGGTATGTTTTATTGCACATTCATATGGATTAAATTAAAATAAGGACGAAAACAATTTAAGAATGTTTGTGTATCAACATGTATGAATAATGTGTAATGTGGATAATTAACACATCGTGATGCAGCGATTCAACAATATATTGTACATGTATATCCTGCGAGCACTAGTAGTAATATGCCCCTATCCGTGTTTATCAGTATTCAGACATGAAAAGAATATGATTTTTTTTAATTCAAAGATAAATGAAAAATTTCGTTCTTAATTATAATTTTTTTTTTTTTTTTCAGTTTTATTGAAGGAATCGATAGAAAATGGTGATTTGTCCCGAAAAACTCTGAAGATCACTGATTTTGGTCTGGCGAGAGAAGTACAGAAAACAACAAGAATGAGTCAAGCTGGGACGTATGCATGGATGGCACCAGAAGTTATCAAGTTTTCTAAATATTCAAAAACCAGTGATATATGGAGGTTAGTACATGTACTACATACATATAGATACATGTTATATAGGGGGAGGGGTCATGGTAGCTAAGTGGGTAAAAACGCTGACTCGGCTAGCCTGGAGGGCAGGTGTTCGATCCTTGTATTGGCCGAGAAAGTTCACCAAGATTTTCCAGCATGGTTTCCCTTTGTCTGTGATGCAGCTGTCTTAGTCATTTGGATGGTACAAAAACAGAAGTCTTGTGTACACATTGGTGTACATGTAAAACATTCCTTCACAGTTGAAATTAAGGGGAGGCTGTAATGCCACTGCCTGGGCCAAAATAAATAGTTATATATGGAGGTAAGGGGGACTGGCCCATACACAATTGCACTACATACAATTACATAAAACAAAAATCACAAACAAACGTGCATTAGTGTATCATATGTAACATGTTATATTGTATTAGTAAGTGCAGGGAGACTGCACCACACACAAAAACACAAAACAAATCTACAGACAAGACACATGATAGGGAGAGAGAAGTAGGGGTTTAACGCCCACTTGACACAAACTAGGTCATTTCCGTTTGATTTTTATTTCAATAATTCGATTGTGCGGATGGGTCTTTAGTAGTGGGAGGAAACCAGAGGACCCGGAGAAAACCACCTAAGGTTGGACAGGTCACCTTACTCCTTGTAACGTATGATACAGCCCGCACGTGCTTACCATTTGGCCATCCAACGCCCAAAAATACGTAGAAATCACAAACAAAGTATGTATCAGCTGATAACACAGGCAAGATGGCCTGTAAAAGTGTCTTTCCTCCATTCCTCTCCACCTACATAATAAAACTAGGTGTTGGCCTAGAAAGTTCATCGTGATTTTCGGGCTTAGTTCCTTCTTGTCTGTGGTGCAGGACTGAGGGACTGGCAAGGGACAACAAATAGTCATTTGATGGTATGGATGTAAAAGATCCCTTGGCAGTTGGAATTTGATATAAGAGTAGGCCGTAGTGTTAATGTCAAGGACAAATATTCCTCATGAATAAAACTGTGTTAAATGAGACATTATCTACGAAAATGTTCAGCTTCTATGAATTGAATGTTATTACTGTGACAGTACATTGCATCGCATAGATGTACATGTACCAGCCCCGTGGTCATTAGCGCAATAGGTGCTAAACCCTACTAACAACATTTCCTTTCTATTCTTTGTCTGTCAAGTTTACTACAGTTATATATGATATACGAATGAATAGATCTGTGTTATTTATTCGTCTTTCACTGTCGACATCAAACCATGAAAGTAAATAGAATAAACATGTGTTATACTTCCAGTTGACCTTGATCCTTTTACACCATCAGATAACAGTTGACCTCTTTCACACCCTTCAATAGTTACAAATATTCTATGTAAAGCATCCCGCCCACGTAAATGTATTTTCCAAAGCTGGATTAAGTGGTTTTATGTCATTTTAACAATCTTGCTTCCCACACATCCAGGACATTGGCCAATGTGTTATAACATAGATGTTGTTCGATAATATGTATCTACATGTATGACATGACAGGTGTCTTCTCCAGACTTGAGAGGGAGAGAGAAAAAAAGAAATGGGGTTTAACATCCACTCGACACAAACTAGGTTAGGGACTAACATATTGTTTAATTTTATTTCAATAGTTCGCTTGAGTTTAGGTGTTTTTAGCAGTGGGAGGAAACCAGAGGACCCAGAGAATACCCACTTGTTGGACAAGCGACCCTACTCCTTGTCACGTATAACCTGGGATTCGAAACCACGCCATTTAACTCAACGACAGGCCTTATGATGCAGCGTGCACATGCTAACCATTCTGACATCCACCCTCCTTTACTTGATTTGTACTGGACTAAGACTATGGCAGGTTCTTTCGAGGGATGAGACTGAATCTGTCCGAGCAAAAATACCTTAATAACATACCACATGGTGTACCTGTCGCCATAAGTCCACTTGGAGCAGATGTTAAACCCTATTTTATTTAATTTCATCAATTGTATTTCAAGTGATATTAGTATAACAAGGGGTGAATGGTCATAAAGTTTTTCCTTGAGTCAACTGGCGTAATTTAATTTCAATTCTCCGGTGACTTGTCCAACTTCGTAGGTTTTCTCTGGGTACTACGGTTTCCTCCCACTGCTAAAGAACCGTACAAGCAAGCCAATTATTGTAATAAAATTAACCAATTTGTCAGTCCCGAAATGACCTAGTTTATGTTGAGTGAATGTTAAACTCTCTCATTCTCTCTCTCTCTCTCTCCTGTATCACTTGATTCGATATTACATGTATAAGAAATAAAGGTAAAATGAATTAAAGAGATCATATAACATTCAAAATGAATCACCATCTACGATAATACTGAAAAACATGTTGTTTGTCAATGAATAAAAGTACAGCACACTTAATAAGACTGAAAAACATGTTGTTTGTCAATGAAAAAAAGTACAGCACACTTAATAATATCCCCGCTTTTTACTGGACAATATTTTAAAGATACATCATGCAAATATAAACTACGTGACGTGGGTTTTCTCCATATCCTCCGTTTTTTCCCTCCCGCTGCTACAGACCCCTAAAATTAAACCATGTGTTAGTCCCAAAATGGTTTAGTTTGTGTGGAGTGGACCATATACCCCTCTCTCTCTCTCTCTCTCCAACACTCCATCAGGTAGTTTATCTAGGCTAGACACTACAGGTGTGCAGCAAAAAAAAAAAAAAAAAAAGAAAGCTTTGCTTTATTAATTTTCTTTCCTGATCGAAACAACCTGATTAAAACACAGATCATATATCGTTTTGTTTTTTATATTTAAAAATATCTTTCTATGAAAGCTTGTTGTTTCTCTTAAAGGGCCAATCCCGATAACTTGCTGAGGAATAAAACTGCTTAATTTTGTGTTAAAATCCCTTAAAACCCATTACCTAAGGCCGACCAACTAACACAATATTTGTGATACGCTTGTAAATAACTTAAATCTGACGTCTTCAGCTGGAAATGGAGACCGTTGTACATGTATTATACAGTATCTGGATAAAACCAGACTTTTTTCTATAAAAATAATACCTTGAAAAAAATGATTTTCATGTGCAGTTTCATATTTTCGAATTTCGAAAATTCATCACTGTGATTTCGAACCGGAAGTTTAGACCGATTTGACTACTTCTTTAATAAACGTACGATTTTCATTAAATTTAGTATATAAGTAGATCTTACCGATGCGACTTCAAAAATATGATTAGAAATTTCCTAAATTATCTCCCCTTTCCAAAATTAAGGATCAAAGTTTTCAAAACAATCAACAAAATATAGGTCAGAATGACCTAATTTTTCTTTTCCATACTAGACAAGTAATTACTGATTCTTACGCAGAATATGGAGTTTTGCGATCGAACCGGACGTGCCACCATCTTGAAACGTGAAAAATCCCTAAGGCTTTTGCGATATTGTACTTACAGATACAGGAGTTATATTTTCTGAATCCTTGAAAGAATGCCTAAAAAACGTTCAGAGCAGAATTTTGATTTAGGTCAACTGATGGTCGCCACTTGGAAGTGAATATCAAAAATAGTGAAAAATCGACATTTACTTGCTTGTAAACGAACACAATATGGCATAGTACATGTATGTTCAATGCGTCTCCTATTTCTGAAATTAATACATTTCAGGATAGCCGGGATACAGGTAAAATTTTTGGTATTTGACTATTTCAGTAGGAGCCAACATATAGGTCTGTCTATCTCTGGATTTCTGTTATTAATTGAGGGTTTTAAATATGATATTAAAATTGATTATTTATATTTCCTGACATTTATTAAACTGGATGAACCACTATTATGGGTCTTTACGCTAACTCACACTGCTAAAGACCCCTACGCCCAGGCGAATTATTGAAATAAAATTAAATCATGAGTTAGTAACCCGAAATGACCTAGTTTGTGTTGAGTGGACCTTAAACCCCAATTCTATCTCTCTGTCTGCCTGTCTCTCTCTTTCTCTCTTTAAATAAAAAAAAGAGAATTTTAAAGATTATGTAAATGTATGATTCAATCTATACAGGTAGATATAGTAAATATTACCTGTTAATTTACCTGTCTACAGGTGTCTTATTATACAACATTATAGGTGTGGTGTTTATCTATCTGTATACTATATACAGTAGCCAGGTTCTATTGGCTTAGTGCATATCTCTCAAATACCTCAAAAAATGTTTCCTCTACTACATGTTCATGTATTTTTACAACTTACGATGTTAATACATTTTGAATACCTACTTGAAATGATATTTAAGTCATCAATAGAAATCCCTTATATTTTTTAAACCGCTTCTTGTCATTTAGGGATTCTGAACCCCTTGCAAAAAAACAGTTTTTGTACAGTATTTCTCAACATACAACAGCATGGTGAATTCAAATTTTTGCAATAGGCGGCATTCACTGTGTACAGAGACAATATAATTCAACCATCCGCCTTCATGTATTTGTCAGACGCTCCAGGTAAACTACATCAGATGAACTACATGTATCTTGGCCAGTGCAGGAATCGGGGGGGGGGGGGGGCCTAGTGGTCTAGAGTGCCGCGCTTCGACCTCTAGCTGGCCGGTCACCTCTGACTTGCGGCTGTGGTTTCGAGCCCTGGTGTGAGCGTATGACCTGGTTTATGTTGAGTGGACGTTAAACCCCATTTCTCTCTCTCTCTCTCCAATGCAGGAATCAAACACGTGACCTCCAAGCTATCAAGTCAGCGTCTTAGCCACTGTATGTGGCTTCCTCGCAATTGAATTGAAGGGGAACGATTATTTAGCATTCGTACAGTTCATGGTCATGTAAATACTGTCGAATATTATATATTACCAACTCTGCCATTATCCATGAATTATAAAAACAATAAATTTTATTGCCAAATGTGAGCAGGAGATTTTATATATAAATTAAAGAAAAGTTTTGCCAGTGTAATATGAAACAATCTCAGTAGTAAAATGGAATATATCTTTAATGTTGTTTTTGGATGAAATATTTGGATTACGGAATAGTTATAAATAGTATTCTTACATCAGCTATGATTTATGGAGTCGACACATTGTATACTTGTTAGATAAAACAGAATAAATCAATTTTCCTTTTAATTTATTCTCAATCATTACATTTATCACTAACAAAGTCATATGACATACATGTACATGTATGCTTGTAATGTTGGAATTTGATAATACATGTAGAAATATTTAAAATGATTTAATTAGGCCCCAAAAAAGAAAAAAATATTCTTGTTCTCAAAAAAAAAAAAAAATCTTTGATAATGGGATACGTGTTGTGTCTTTCAGAATAAATTTACTTCATGTAACAGTGTGTAAAATGTTGTTTGAAGTAATTAATCAACCTTTTTTATTTTTTGAAACACAAAATCAAGTCACAGAATTATCAGGGATAGATTATGTAGAAGTTAAATCTATCTATCGAGTGGATGTTGAACACCAGTTTGTGTTGAGTGGACGTTTAAACCCTTTCTCTCTCTTTCTCTCTCTCTCTCTCTCTCTCTCCATTGTCTGAAGTTAAACCCCAGTTTGTGTTGAGTGGACTTGAAACCCCATTTCTCTCTATCTCTCTTAATGTACTTATTGAACCCCTGGAATGGATCCCTATTATTTATAAGTCAATTGTTAAATATTATGTAAGATAAGATAAAGAGATGGCAGTTCTCACTATATAATAGTCTTTATTAGCCCAGTCGGAGCTGAACATTAGGATGTTCCGACGTTCCCAATTTCATTTCATTTCATCAGAGTAATTAATTTGAATGAAATTTTCAATATATTTTTAACCTATTATAGCAAGAGCGAAGAACGGCCAGCTCTTTTAAGATACTTTTATGTAAGATTTAGATAAAGAACTAGCCATTCTTGCTATAATAGTTCGAAAGTAGATAATTATGTAAAATGAACAATTTGAAAATTTCATTCAAATTACTCTATTGCAAGCGAAGATATTAGCCTTTGAAGGTTTGACAGACATGTGCAATAATTGCAACCACGGTACTGGTTGATCAAAGTTAAGTCTCAGTCCACCATTATTTGATTAAATCAAAGGATCGCTGAACCATTCTAATCGGTTTAATATCGGAGAAATCTGATGCCATGGAGAGATGATTAAGGCCTGGATCAGTTAATTAATACTTTAGAAAACATTTCAGGCCTAAAGAAAGCCCTGCAATAGGCAGATTTAACATGTAGCAACCATGACCAGCCCTTTATCTATATCTTATGCAATGTAGCTTTAAACTTTTATAACAAGAATGACCAGCCCTTTATCTTAATCAATCTTTAAAGATTTTGTCTTGATTGAAATTTTGTAAATTCTTGAAGAAATTAAGAATGTTATTTTTCAAAACCATTCAGTATCCATTTGTCCTTCAAAATTTCTGTGAATAACATTCTTAATTTAAACTATCACTGATTTTTAAAATTGTCGGATCTTGATAAAACAAGTAGATCCATTCCATATTGTTTCATCAATAAAAAAAACAACACACTGTATAAATGAATTTAAGAATTACGGAATTGAATCCGGAAATTACGAGCGTCTTGGAAGGAGATTGTCACTCTTTGTGATAAAAAATTTTCCATAAAATCAATAAATTTCTGATTCTGATGCCTGCTGATACTAGTATGGTTAGTTTTATGACGATTTCACTTGTATTTATTACCATACTTAAAGATGGAATACTTGTTTTGTACTTGTGTATTTCAGAAATTCGGTTATATATAGTAACAAGAAGTAGAGTCGTCTGTCCAACCTCGTGTGTTTCCTCCGGGTCCCCTGTTTCCTTCACTGCTAAAGACCTCTACATGCAAGCACATTATTGAAATAAAATTAGACCATATGTTAGTACCGAACCCTAACCCTGAGTGGACGTTAACCCCATTCCCCCCTTTTTTTTTCTCTGGGTCCTCTGGTTTGCTCGCACTGCTAAAACCCCTACACACAAGCAAGTTGTTAAAATAAGATCAAACCATATGTTAGTCCCAAAATGACCTAGAGTGGATGTTAAACCTGTATTCTCCTTCTCTATATTGAGACATGAATCTTAATCAACCAATTACGTACTTCATCTTGATAAATAAGATGTTATCACTTTTAACAAGAATTGTACTCGGTCTATATTTAGAATGCGATAAGATCTAAGGCTAGAATAATGCATGTAGTAATGGCCTACTTTACAGCAAGGTAAATGTATTCACTCCAGAAAAAAGTTAAAATTTCCCTCAATACATGTATGACAGCTCATTTTAGTTACTTCTGTCCATTCAACAAGAATGACATTGTACAAAGTGTAATTTGGTTCAAATAAAGACAAAACACGGTTCTGAATCAAAGCCTGAGACTTATCATATAATCGTTATTCCAAGTTCAAATACAGGAGCCACGGTGGCTAATTTTCTAAGATGTTTACTCCCTAGCCTGGAGGTCACAGGCATTGTCCAAAAAAGCTCACACGATTTTCCAACATGGTTTCCTTTTGTCAATAGTGCAGGAATAAGGGCTGGACAAGACGTACAGCTGTCTAGTCATTTGGATGAGACAAAAAACTGAGATACTGTGTACACATTGGTATGCACATAAAAGATCCATTGGCAGTTGGAATACATTATAAGAGGAGGCTGTAGTACTGCTGTCCACAAAATTTCCATCATAGCACACTTTATGGAGTATGGTCGTCTTCATTATCCCTGTCAGAGCAGAACGATTGGACGTTAAACCCCAAGTTAAATTGTACTCAAAGTTATTTTACATTCAATGAAGAGAACATGGTAATAAGATAAACATCTTCATAGAAAATAATATCCTGGAGCCTGTTTCCCATATAAACAATTTCATTGGTTACATGGAATCAGTCTTCGTTACATTTGGATTAGAATAAACATAATCAGAAACGCCATGCTGGTGAAAACTTGTTCAGAAATGTAATGCAAATGCATCCTTGGAAAGCAAACCTTACTTAGATTCAGCTGTATTTAAATAATGTTCATTAAAGTATAATGTCCAACATTATTTGATATTTGGAGAAGACTGAACATGGATCCAAATGACTTTTTTTTACTTTTTAGCCCTCTTAAAAGGGTTAAGATTTGTAGTACATGTATTCCCCAAAATACTCATTTATATAAATAAAGCGGCCATTGTGGACTCCAGAAATTCCTGAACCTAACCATCCGGCCTACAATTAGCATATCCCTTTTCAGAACATGCCAAACTTTTAATTTCAATAAAAATTATAGGTGGCGCTGGATTGTTTTGACAGTATTCTACATTTGTGTGAGAGGGATACAAATTTTCACCCAATCTTTATGAATTCTTACTGGAATTAAATCATTCAAGAAAACTGCAAATAACCATGAAAAATTGACAAATCAAATTGAATAATTAAAACTAATTGGATTAAACAACATGCAATGAAATTTAGATATGATGCGACTGCAAATAAAATAAAATCACATCATATTTATAGAAGATGATGTAATTCATTAATTTAGCTGCTGTTGGCATATATTTTGTTGCCTGGCAAACTATCTTTAAATGATAATGTAATGTTTTATTTAAATATATTTCAGTTATGGTGTTGTATTATGGGAATTATTAACAGGAGAAACACCATATAAGGGTATAGATACGTTAGGTGTTGCGTATGGTGTCGCTGTCAATAAGTTAAAATTACCCGTACCATCAACTTGTCCTGCTCCTTTCTCTCAACTTATGTCAGGTAAGCCATCTTCTTTTTTGAAAAAGGGAGGTAGGGGGTCATAATGAACTGACTTGAGTGGAGTGGTTTTGCCTGACCAACCTCGTGGGGTTTTCCCCAGGTTCTCCAGTTTCCTCTGACTGTTAAAGACCCCTACATGTATGTGCCAAGTCCAGGGTTATTGCTAGGGTTGGGATTATCATTTAGCACTAACAAAGTGCACAATTGTCCAAAGAACAAGTCATGACTTTGTTAGATCATCATACTAGACTAGGAACAGCTCTAGATTCAGATATTTTTGCGTATCAATATATAGTATTGTTATTTTAACAGACTGCTGGTCCCAGGAACCACATGAACGACCAACATTTAGTGAGATATTGGAGACACTGGAAGAAATTGCTACCTCATCATTCATGGCTTATCCACAAGAATCTTTCCACACTCTACAAGAGGACTGGAAGTTAGAGATTGAAGCCATGTTTGAAGAACTACGAAGCTGTGAAAAGGTTAGTTATTGTGTTGTAAATATAATCGAAAGAGCTTACACTTCATTGGACATGCGCATAGTTGACATGAGAAAAAACACTGCAAAATGGTTGCTCATTTTTCTGCTTGCATGTTTACGCTTGTCAAAAGATTTACAGTAATTGGAAGAGCTCCAATTACTTTTGCATTTGACTGATTTTTTCGTGGTACATGGAATATGACGCAAGTGATTTATATTTTCACCATATATTTCAGTTTTCTAGATATATATTTACTCCTTATTTTTCAAGAGCGTCGTGTTCATTAGCCGTCAGTAGTATGTAAAACTCTGTTTTATTTCTATGTTTCAGGAGTTGAGATGTAGAGAAGAAGAAATAACAAAAGCTGAATTACAACAGAAAATCCATGAAGCATCACTACGGAAACGTGAACAAGATTTAACGGAGCGAGAATTTGAGGTTTTAGAACGGGAATTAAACATTTTGATTTTACAGCAATTGGTGCAGAAACCAACGCCCAAAAAACGCAATAAAAAAAGTAAATTAAAAAGTTTGAGGACACTTGGTGGAACTATGATTAGTGAACCTTCAGGTAGAGTTATTCCCCTTTGTTGTGTGTCTGTCTCTTCTCAGTAGTTCCTTTTTAACTGACCAATGAAATTCATGTAAGAATTATATTTATTTATTGGTGCAGTAGATTATGTAATGTATTACACACACAATATGTATTGTAGAATGTATTATTGGGTGATAAACAGTAATTATAACAGTGACCAGTGATAAAATACCATGTATTATTACAGTGACCAGTGATAAAATACTATGTATTATTACAGTGACCAGTGATAAAATACCATGTATTATTACAGTGACCAGTGATAAAATACCATGTATTATTACAGTGACCAGTGATAAAATACCATGTATTATTACAGTTACCACTGATGAAATACCATATATTATTACAGTTACCACTGATAAGATACCATGTGTTATTACAGTGATAAAATACCATGTATTATTACAGTGACCAGTGATAAAATACCATGTATTTTTACAGTTACCACTGATAAGATACCATGTGTTATTACAGTGATAAAATACCATGTATTATTACAGTTACTAATAATAAAATACCCTGTATTATTGTTGTTTCTAGGTTTTACACACAATATAACTGTTACTAGTGATAAGATCACGAGTCCTGAAAGACAGAGTCCAGATAGTCCACCAGTCGCTCCTGCTCAACTTAGGCTCCGAGCTATAGCTTGTAAGTTTATTTACCTAGATCATAAGGTCTGTCGTTGAGTCGCGGGGTTTCAATTGCCAGCTTGTACATGACGGGGAGTAGGGTGCCTGTCTAATTTTGTGGGTTTTGTCCTGGTCCTCAAGTTTCTTCCCACAGCTAACGCCATCTATGAACAAGCAAAGTATTGAAATAAAACTCAGAAATTGCAAGAGTAGGCTTCCTATGCCAAATGAAAAACATGGCTTTGAAGAACGTGGCTGGCCTAGTGAGTAAGGCAAGATCACAGGTTTCATCCAGGGGTTCGTCAAAAAACATCGGACAATTCAGCATTGTTGCCACTTGCAAGAAAGAATGCCTAGTCATTTAGATGGGACAAAAAACAGGTCATGTTGTAAACGTCATGCACACAAAACCCTTGACATTTCAAATTTAACTGAAAGTAGACGAATGAGTCGATGTGCGAGCAAAATTTCCTGCATGGTCGATGTCCATTTTAATTAAATGTAGCCCAGTTGGGACAAAACAGTAGGACGTTAAACTCTATTTCATTTCAGGTTATTTTGTAAAAAATTTGATGTAAATTATTATTATTTCAGATCCGTCTTCCGGTAAACAGAAAAAGGGAAAAACATGGGGACCAAGTTCAGTTCAAACTGATAGACATCAACGCTCCTCTATTATAATGGCCGACGGTAGATGGTCGAAGAGTGCTCCGAACTTAGAAAAAACACTACGTAATATGGGGGGACATTCCAACACTTTGTGTAAGTTCTAATTATTTATAAAATATAGTAGCCAGGGCTCAAGCTGGAATAGGGTGGTTGGATGTCCGAATAGTTAGCGATGTATCGTAAGTTGTATGTGACAAGCAGTAGGGTCCGTCTGCCCAACCTCGTGGGGTTTTTTCGTCAATAAAATGAAAATGTCTCTTGGTAACATTTTTATCACATGCGATCAAATTTAAGATTAAGGAACTGTTTGTGAAAAGGGTATCGCCACGGTAAGTTAAGAATCGCCACAAGGAAAAGTTCAGCAGTGTCTCATTTAAATATCAATTGGAAAAATTGTATTTTTATCGCAATTGACTGAAATGGTGATCAACCACTTGAACATGAGGTCTGAAAACTGCTGCTCAGGTAAAATTCTCCAATGCACACGTAACCATAGTAATAAATTAAATATTGTGTTAGATATTAAAGTCCATTCCATTAAAGATTTAGACAAAGAGGTGGACCTTCTTGCTATATAATAGCTCAAAAATAGATTATTAAAAATATTGAAAATTTCATTCAAATTACTTTATTTGGATCGAAGTTATCGATAGTTGTAGTTTTGACAAGATGTGTACTAGTCATTCAAGACTTTGCCTGGCTTATCTATTTTTAGATGAAATCAGTAAATGGCCGAACTGATCTAATCTAAAGTTTTGATTATAGTCTTATCATGTTAATAATTGGCTAATTAATAATTCATATGCATGCACAATGGACTCTTGTCACTTCCGACATCTTCGTTGTACGACATGTCCCGATTTATTTCCTTATTCTGAATCACGATATCAATCAACGGTCTCGTTGCACGATTTGCGTTAAATTAACATGAGATTATCTGATGCTCAATCAGTTGGTGTTAAGCGTCAGTCTTTGTTGATTGGCAGATTTAGCTTATGTATGTTTAAACGGGGACACCTCACTTTCCCCGCATCTATTGTTTAGAGTCTGGGTCCAGCAAATTGCCTTTACGTTACTTAGTTTTTAACTATTGTAGTGAGAACTGCCAACTCATTAACTAATCTCCTATAATGTATCTTTAAACATATATGATTTTGTTGTAGATAATGAAGAATCGGCATGGCCGGAGTTTATTGATGACCAAAAGAACATTCCAAGCACGTTGGTTAACGGAAATCATGATACCAAACGGCCAACTTCCCAAAAGAAACACATGAGTGTGTGGTGTAAGATGGGAATGATGTTGGCGTCTGTTGGTAGTGGCTTTGATATACGCGTCGCAAACTCTACAGCGATTCATCCCCAGTTACACGGAACAGACGACAGCATGAAGAAACGTGATTCTTTTATTGGACAACGTCGCGATGCTTATTTAGGTGCTGTTCGTGATAACCTGATCGAAGGGGAAGGGGAATTTCGAACATCTAATTATACGAACCCGTCTGCGTTTCGACATACATATCATGGTACCAACAGTCGTTCTCGTGCAAAGTTATATATGGATGACGATTCGCCACCATTAGATCTATCCAGTGAGAGCCCAGATTACACTTTTCAACCTTTTATCCTGGAGCGCATTAAAAATACCCGAATTTGTGATACAAACGGGGGAAATATGATCTCACCTATTCCCTCCTCGGATATGATCATGTTTCATCGTCAGCATTCGGGAGGGAGCAACGACGACCAGACACGTGATACGTTGAGATCTTCCAATAGAAAACGACACTCTGTGACATTTGATGATAATTTTAATCCAGATTTGAATAATTTACCGTCTGCCACCTCAACCCCTATTGGTACTTACAATCCAAAACCTACTCCATCCTCGGACGCGTCACCTTCGTCTTCCACGAACCCTAAAACATCTTATAATGATGTGTATCCTACAAGTAATAGCCCCCTATCCATCCCGCCTCAACGCAATCCAGTTGGAGGGTCACCACTTCAAAGACCGACAACTTTAGCCATAGGCACGACATCCAGAACCAAAGTTAAGTTCGACACGAGTAATCAAGGGGATACGAGGGACTCCCCTAGAAACTATTTCACTCCATCGGAAATGGAAAATCCGACTTTCTTTTCCACACGGTCGCGTCTCAGCCCGGGCAACACTCCCCCACACGTTTCTCACGCCAAAACTTTACTTGATATCGATGTGGAAGGGCAGAGTAGAGACAGCACGCAGCCCTTGGTTTTACATACTCCGAAAAATCGGTTCCGTGTCCACGAACTCGAGCAGGAGTTTTTGTTCTGATGTAAAATCTGTGTTAGGTTCATTAATTTTTTAAAATCATTGACAAAGATACGTTTTTTTTTATGTCATTGAAGAAATATACTAAATTATAAGTAACTGAAACTACAAGTTCAAGGTGTGTTTTTATATACAACTGTTCGTTAACCAAAGTGCATTATATTATTATTATTATTATTATGAGAGAGGTAAGGGAGACAATTCACTACTAAATGGCCATTTTTCAGTTTCAAATATTCAAGGACACAGCAACAACTTCAGATTCGGCTTCAGGTTTTTCAATTTCAAATAGTCAAGGACACAGCAACAACTTTAGATACGACATCAGGGTTTTTCAGTTTCAAATATTCAAGGACATAGCAACAACTTCAGATACTGCATCGAGTTATATACAAAGACGATTCATCTATTCGGAAAACAGTCAACGGGTTTTGTGCTTTTGTGAAAATGTTTCCTACTGAGATTTCTTTTGACAGGAAGTGTTGAAGTAACGGTCTCCCATTTCTGTAATTAAATAATCAGGGCCTTGTTGTACAAACCATGTGTTATCCATAAGTCGTTTTAATATTTATGTGACGTGTAAGCATCAGTCATAAGTTAAGATAATTATCCCCCTGTTAATAGATTCAGCCATCCCTCTGCAGTTTGTATATTAATTCTACAGGCTTTATTCATGAATATATTAAGAATTGTTAACTTTTAGCCAATGAAATTACTTACAAGTGGTTTTATATCTGATATATATTACATATCACGTATTGCATGGTTCGGCACCATTTCAAAGATATAAAACATTAGGCCCGATTTCACAAAACTTTCTCAGACTTAATTTAAGAATTTACTAAAAATTGTTCGACTTTTTGAAACTAAATTATAGTTCTTTATAAATCTTTGTATTTTTAATGAATCAAATACATCAATAAGAAACCATATGCTCAGTTTTATGTTTCTGGATCAAAGATATTTCTCATAAACAGTGATTGAAAGTTGAGTAAATTTTAATTCAAGTCTGAGATTACTTTGTGAACTCACGATCAAGATTTAGTTGTGTTAAGTTAGAATGTATTAAAATCGGAAAACAATTTGATATAATTTTCAATGTCGGCTAGGTGACAAAACTGTTGACACTATTGGTTAACTATTAATAAGCCATGAACTTTGACCCTTTTGCACCCAGGACCGTAAACAAGGTTGTCTGTATCAAGCAGTAGTTTTAGGCAGTTCCACAAATAAATTAATAAAAGATCACATTTTCTCTCAAATATTCAGGGAATATGGGTAGCCAGTTTACTATCTAGCCAATGTTAAAAAAGACAAGTTGATTAATTAGTTGTATGTACAATGTAGAGATTTTCATAATATTCTATTCTTCCAGTTCTGTTAATATAGAAAAACATAATGTCTATTTTCAAGCTGATTGGAGAGATCTCGGGCCTATTTCATGAAATTTTAACTAAGATAAAATTTTAGTATCTACTAAAATGTGAATTTTATCTTTAGTTAAGATTTTGAGAAACAGGCCCAGGTCAGTTGGGATTTCGGGGTCACTGTTAATAACTATCCTCAGAAACGAAACCCGATCTCACCAACTGGCCTTAAAATAGAAACTCGAGGTTTTATATCTACTTTATAGCCGACCCCTAACATGGACCCTAATCGGGGCGTGTGAGATTCTACAACCTCTCCATTCGGTCTGATAATAAACACGCCTTACACGTCTTCAAAGTTTTGTAAAAGGCCTAAGGCATGTAGGTTTATTGGGTAATTGCAAATAAATTGATGGACTTTAATTTCTAATATGATGGATATTATAATGGATGAAAAGGACAAAGGAAGAGGTATAGCCTACATCCCCAACCCCATACTCGTGATGTATAATGTGTATATATATTTGTAACTGATGTAACTTGTGTAACTCCTTTAAACATATATAACTAGACCAATAACTTGATATAGTCTACAACACCCCCCAAAAATAAATGCATTTATTTAAATCAGATATTGTAAGTCTGAGAATAGGGATTTGGGCGTCGGGTAGGGATTTTTGAATTAGTTTCAAAGTGGTTTTCAGATATTGTAAGTCTGGGAATAGGAGTTGGGCCAGGGTAGGGATTTTGTGAATTAGGTTCAAATCGTTTTCTATTTACATTGTTTATTTATAATTAAATTATTATCTCTATTGATTGAGTTATAGACATTAACTTGGATTCTCGCCCAATACTGATCAGGGTTACGTCTCTCGTAAATCATATCCAGTCTGATTCAAAAACAGATCCTAGTTCCTTTCGTTTTTAATCCTTCAAGATTTCATTTTATTTGCCTGTACTACACTAGGATCTGGAAGAGTTGTCATATAACCCAGCCTTCTGGTTGAAGTGAGGATTAGCAAATAAAACTATCTGTTATGGCAACGTCTTGGCGTGCGATGCACAGAACTATGGCTAAACCACTAGAAACATCAATGCTGATTGATTACACAATGCCTGATGTCATAGGGTCAAAAGTCACTGGTACGACCCCTGACACAACCTTCCAGTACAGCTGGTCAGATCTTTATATAGTGTAGTCGATGGAAAGTATAATAAAATGAAAGGAAATATAGATATGTGTTTTAATCAGACTGTAATCATATCAGATATTATACACATATTACTATAACCTTCATCGCCTTCTAAACCTCATGGCTTTACTCCGGGTAATTAAAAACCATATGTTAGCCCCGAAATGACCTAGTTTGTGTTAGTGGACGTTAAACCCCATTTCTCTCTTTCTCTCAGTATATTACACATGTCCAACCTTGTGGGTTTTCCCAACTTCCTCCAGTTTCTTCCCACTACTGAAAACCCCAAAATGACCTAGTTTGTGTTGAGTGGACATCTCTCTCTCTCTCTCTCTCTCTCTCTCTCTCTCTCTATTAATTTGACCATCATCTTCAGACCAACTTTAGTCCTGTCTTAGTCATATTGTATTGATAATGTAGGATTGGTAAAGTTCCTGTACCATTGTATATCATTGCATCTATATTTTGAAATCACTTTAACCTCTAATCATTGGTCGAGATTACGACACTCACAAAACCATATTGTCGTCTGTCTTTCTTGTACCTAGAACTCGGCTCCAGGAGTTACATATCTTCATGTTATTCTTCTTCTTAGGGAGAACATTTGGAAAAAGGTTTTTTTTAAAATCAATGTAGTTACTACAAAAACCACAGGAAGTTATAAGTTAAAGAATAGAAAAAAATGAAATGGTCGAATTTGTTTCATTTCTTGCCAGCCATTTGGTTTTGTTTAATTTTTGGTTTTCCATTCTGTTATGTTTTGCTTGAATTTATTTTGTTACAGCATTTTGTTCAGTTTGGCTAACTTTTTCGTTGTGAGCTGTTTATTAACACCTTTCGTTACAGTGATAATAATTGTTGGGTTGAAATCTTATTCTACACCCGGACTGGTTTACGTTTTAAGATAGGCCACACTAAGTTGAATTTCTTTTTTCAGGACAGCTATTAAAAAATTTCCATTTTATTTTTTCTGGATAAAATTATTTAAAAACAAAAAGCACTTCTCAAAAGTTTTTATTTACAAATTTTTAAGTTTTGAACTTTTAACAAAAATGTCTTTAAAAAATGCCTTTATAACATTTATCTATAAATGGCCTTACCGTTGTAGAGTGAAGCGTTCAATCCAGCAATTTTACCAAACATTTCCTATGTTATGGCTGGGTGAGGAATATTAACATTAGCATATTTTGATTGATAGTCTGTATATTTTACTGAATAAGCCGGAGTGGCCAATCCATGTACTGACAACTCGTGTGTAGTCTCTATCATCCAAACAAATATTCTACGAATATAAATCTAGATTATCCAGTAATTTTCGTCAAAAATTGACAATGGACCCAAGGGGTTCGGGGTGACTTGACCGTTTTTTTGCACAAGTTGCTTATGACTTTTTAATTGTCCGTAACAGCTGTCATCCATCTGGTAGCAGAATTTTAGAGGATGAATAGTTACTAACTTAATCTTTTCATTTTAGAAGTCTTATGGACAATATTTGATATACAGAACGTAGAAGGTTGGCCACCCTTGATATAGAATCTTTTCTTGTTTACATGTAGGCCTACCCTTATTACAAGGTACTGACATGTAGGCCTACCCTTATTACAAGGTGCTGACATGTAGGCCTACCCTTATTACAAGGTGCTGACAGGCACTTGTATACATATAGGCATACACTTATTACAAGGTGCTGACATGGCGCTTGTGTACATGTAGGCCTACCCTTATTACAAGGTGCTGACATGGCGCTTATTAAAAAGATAAATATGCTTATTCAGTGAAATATCAGATTCAGTATTTTAACTTTACTTAGCTGTTGACCCTGTGGTGAAGCATTGTTCCTGTAAAATCCTCGGGTTTCCTTACAAATTAAACCATTTGACCACCTCTGTGAAATTAAACAGAGTATATTTCTGTCTTTGTAAATATGGCCGATGTAATATACTCAATATATCACTAGAGAATGGGAGTTAAAGCTAAAGTAAAGTTAAAAACAAGAAAACATGGAAACTAACTAAAGATTGCCACAGTTTTTACCACACATGCTAAATATCTAATTTTTAAATGTAATTTGTATTTTAAAGCTCTGTATTATTGGTTAATGTTGATGTTTACACATTTGCGTGTAGTGAAAGAAAATTGACAGTTGGATTGCCGATGTCCGTAATACTGTAATGGCGTATGCCTTTCTCCCATTAGCCCAGTTGGTGCTGAAAAGTAGGACGTTAAACCCGATTTCATTTTATTGATGTCAAAGTTTATAACTGACTGTCAACAAAGTGACGATGGACTTGGAACAGGAGTATAAATTAAGGAAATATTGATATTTAAAATTTTCTGTGTTCATCCATTTTCGTTTTAATTTCTGTTTCGTTTTGTTAATTTTTATGAAATTAGTGAAATTCTTTAAGCAGAGACGAGTGTAGGTCATTGGTTAACATTTTTTTTTTTACGCTCATTAATGATTGCTATGGTTACTATTTTGGTATTTCTGATTTATTATCTTCTCATAGGGCTGATTTATGCGTTGACGTATAAAATATATTAAAATTGTCTGTGTTGTAAAATTGTTAGGGCGATGTTGAATGAACTTTAGATCAGTACATTTTTTTTGTAAGATGTCTTTAGTTTAAAAATAATCAAAATGTGTGTTCAAATCGAAGTTGTCTCATCATTGTTGTTGTTAGCAACCAGTCCCATTTCCTTCTCTCAATCATCTTCTTTTCAACATCGTAAAACTCAAAACAATTTTTAAAATGGTGCGTATATTTATTTTGTTTAGATTTTTAATCGTTGTATTGTTATTTATTTTTAACAAGCTTTTTTTTTTTTTTTGTTTCTTGGCCATTAATTCGAGTTTGTTCTAATTTTCGTCTTTTACTCATCATACTTTTAATAATTTCATCCTATACGTCTAACCTTGACTGGTTTGGCCGACTTTTTGCGTACACTTTGTTTAGAATGTTTTTGAAAGATTTAGTGCAGCTTTTCTCCATGATTCATCCCGCTTCTAAAACATTTGAGTGTCCTCCCACTTACAAAACTCTTGCTCACAAATTTGAGGGTAACCCCCTATCTCAAGACAAGTCGTCTAAAGGGGTCGAATATCCAAGGGTTTGTGTTTTTTATCATTTTGAGATTTCTTCATTAGTTTAGTTGTTATGTTATTTATATTAAAACCACATCACTGTTCAAATACAGCACTTCATCAGGGGAGATAATCAGGCAGGGGAGATAATCAGACAGGGGAGATAAGTTACAGTAGATTAATTAAATCATTATGAATTCTTATCAATTTGATTAAAACACAGATCCTATTTCGTTTAGTTTTTTTATAGCTCAAAATTCTGTTTGACTTGTCTTTACTACACTAGGATCTGAAAGCGTTGTTATATAACCAGCTTTCGTATTCATGTAAGGAATTTGCCAATGAAACAGTCTGTAACGTCCACTTCTTGTCATTCTCTGTGCGGAACTATGGGTAAACCACTAGAAATGTCAACACTAATTGTTTAATGAATGTCTGACGTCATAGTCTGCGATATCACTTATGTGAAAGCGGACGTAAAACCACCAGCTTAAGTAAGTGTAGTGGGGCTGTCGAAAGTATAAATAAAAACGAAACGAAATATAGATCTGTATTTTAACCAGATTGGATTTATTAAATAATGCATAGAGAAATTGAATTAATAGATACTTTCATTTTGACCACATCAATTTAAATTTTCATTCTTCGAGATCACTGTGTAAAAACCTTAAAAACAATCTATTTATCGAGGTGACTGAACGACTAGATCACTGTGTAACCCCTAAAAACAACAATCTCTGTAGTTATATAATTTTGTGACTTATTAGGACAATTGAACAATTAGATCACTGTTTAAAAACCCCTAAAAACAAAACCGTAGTAGTAAATCTTCTTGTGACTTATCAATACCAATGAACAACAAACCCCTAAAAACAAAAACCCTAGTGATTAATCTGACAGTTTATTTAACGAGTCTACGGAACAACTAGAATTGAATTGGTCTGACGTTAACTTAGTAAAAACAATACAATAAATCAAATATATATATATTTTTAGTTAATGTGTATAGATGGATGAAATGTGTTTGTTTTTTGTTTTTTTATACTCAATTATGTGTTGTAAATATGTCTCTGTGGTTTTTTTAAATGTTATTATTATAATTGAATGTTACTATGTAATAATGAGCTGAGAACATATTAATAGATTAAACATAAACTCTGTTAAATATTTGATATCAGGGGCCTACTTCCAGAAACCTCGAACTAAACTATTTTAAGAATACAGTCTTTTCATTGGACCAGAGATACAATTGTTAAAATGCTCATCCAATGAACTGTCCGTATTCTTAACATATGTTAGTTAAGAGTAGTATGTGCTCGGGGATTGTCCCAGTAGCATGTTTGCTCGCAATAGTGGGTGTGCTTGGGGATATTCCCAGTAGCGGGTTTCCTCGAGGACTGTCACGATAGTGAGTGTGCTTGGAGATTTTCCCTGTAGCGGGTTTGCTTGGGTATAGTTTTTGTAGCATATGTGCTGGGGATCGTCCTCAAATACACTGTGTGCTGGGGACTGTCCTTTATGTCATTAGGATTGTCCTAAAAGCATATGTAGGCCCTCTCCAACCAACATGTAGGCCCTCTCCAAAAAATTGGAATATTATCTTGAAAAACTAAATTTTGATATTTATTCACAAAATATGACTCCATTGTTTTTAAATGCAGACTTAAATTCATTCTATGTTTAGATTTTGATCAGTGCATATAATAATATTTTGTATAATTTTTTTAACTTGTGCATAATATTAGTTAAAAACCAAACAAACGATTTATATCGTGTAAATATCCTGTATTATTATTGCTGTAACCATGGAAACTAATACATGATGGTTGAATGTCAGGTGCCTTGTAATGTTTTATATCCAGGGGATTTCACTTGAAACTTTTTATCAGATGGACTTGGACTGGGGAGCAAGATCCCTATTGAATCTAATTGATATTAGATCTAAATTTTGTTTCGATATTATTTTGATTTTGTTTGTTATGTCTACGGGAAGATCAGTGGGGAGTTGGGTGACTGAATGATTAGTGCTTGATCGTTGTATCGTATGAGGTGGTTTGGATTCCCCAGATGTACATGACACGAAGTAGGGTCCACCTGTCCAACCGTATTGAAATGAAAATGAACCATAAAAGAAACAAAATGAGAGAATAATTTTAATTAGATTGTAATCTAACCCCATGTTTTATCCATATCAATATTCTGTCTGAAGAAAAAGGAGAACGCTAGATCGTAGACGGTCCTACGCATATTATGACATCATATGTGGATTGTGGGTTAGGGTAAGGTTTAGGCGTGGGCTAGGGTTAGGGCTATCCCTGCTTATATCTCGAGACTTTGACGAATTCTATAGGTCCTAACCCTAACCCTAACCCTAACCCATAATCTATATATGACGTCATATGTGCTTAAATGCATAGGACCGTCTTCGATCTAGCGTTCTCCAAAGTTAAAACATTATTTTATAAATTAAGATCCTTCAGTTTCTGTCTTTCTATGTAGGAAATATTTATCAATCAAATTTCATTCAGAACAACCTGATGTTCATTTGGTGTTAAAAGTAGAGTTTTTTTTTTTTTTTAGAAACTTACATTATGAACGTAAGGAAAGGGAAAGAATAGGTGGGGATTTGTTACTAAATCAGTTTTATGTCTTAATTCCACTTTACATTTAAATTCATTGATTCCATTTTCAACTGAAAGATGGTTGCCATGGGAAGTGTTGATATACATATCTTTAATTTGTCTCTGCTCAAAAAATGTCTCTAAGAGTGTGGTAGTGCCCACAAACCAGACGGTCCCAATTTCTATCTCCTCATTCATCATAAAAGCCTACAGTTTCCACTTGTGTGTTTCTGGACAGATGTTTAAAAGCCATGTATTTCGCGGTTTGAATTCGATGAAGAGTCTGTAGAATCTTGGGGGTTTGGGATGGCGTAGTGGTCTCGGGTGCCGCGCTTCGACCTCTGGCTTGCGGCTGTGGTTTCGATCCCTGGTGTGAGCGTATGTGGCATGGAGATAGGGGCGCCTTCTCAAGCTTGTGGGTTTCCTCCAGGCACTCCGGTTTCCTCCCACTGCTAAAGACCCCTACGTGCAAGCGAATTATTGAAATATAATTAAACCATATGTTAGTCCCGGAATGACCTAGTTTGTGTCAAGTGGACATTAAACTCAATTTCTCTCTCCCTCTCCCTTAGAAACTCTGCTGTCAGGCAAAATCCCCCACATACTGCTTAGCGATGTCATCATTTGTCATGTTGGCGTAGGGAAGTAAAGCAACCATATTTTTCTCAACTTCATGATCAGGGGAATTTTAACATTTTTCATGGCAGAGGCTATACTATTTTGAGGGCCCTCTTTCACAAGGGGGGGTGGGAGGTGTCTTGATTGATGATTTTTATGCCAAGAGTGTGTAGAAGACGATTGACTCGGACTCGGGGCCCTTTCCCTTGGCCAGAGGTGCCCTTTTATCAGACATGGGGCCCTTTTGTCTGGCTTTAGGGGCCCCCTAACAAGGGTAAAATTTCATTTTTCTCATCGGTTTTATTTTTCCAATTTCTTTGATTATTTTTCGTGAGGAGGCTGGCGCCTACAGCGCCTCTGCTATAAAACGCCTTTGTTTATGATCAGAAATAAAATGATATGGTGTTTGAGAAAAATATGGCTGTTTTCTGTTAGAATTAAGTTGATTTCAAGATATAGGAAGGAAAAGAGATTTAAATATTATTTTAAAACAAAATGATTTTATTGTGAAACGGATCAAACTATGACATCCATCTTCGCATACTTTATTTTATATGCCCACATTTTCATGCCGTCGCCCCTCAAACCTAAATGTCTTGTTTGTTAACTCTGAAATATGTTCAAAGTTTATGGACACTCTATAGCCCACATTTTTTGTCCAATTTAAATGAAAATTAAGGAACTTGCTAAGGATGAAAAATTCTTGGGAGATGAGTTTAATATTCTTGCGTCTTGTACCTTCTTTTTCTGAAAAAACTTGTGAATGCTATAAAGAGACAAACCTTATTGATAATACAGATTTTTTTAAAATTCGATGTGAAGCATTTGGACAAAGAGAGAATGAACCTTACCAATTTTCCAAGCTCTCCATCCATCTCTGACAAAATATGAGCGTATATATATATATGGGCATGGCAACTGTTTCCAAGAAGTGAATTGAGTGATATAAGATGTTGTATTTAGTAACAGATTCCCCCCCCCCCTTGATTTGTACATGTAACTATTCGCTAGAATAAATAAAACAACATGATCTATATACCTCAGTGTGGAATATTTATATAAGTATTAACCAATTAGATTATATATATATATATACTTTATTATACCTTTTGTATACGCTTACATTATAATAATTACTTATTATTATTATTATTATTATTTCGTCTCCTCTATAGCAACCTACCTGTATTTTTCTCATCGAGTCAACTGGCGTGGTTTTCATTTGGGGATCGACGATCAAACTGTTAGCAATTGTGTCTGTCATTGAATCAACTGCCATGGTTTTCATGTGTGCGTTTGGATGGACGCTGGTAACACGTGCGTCTGTCACTGAGTCAACTAGCGTGGCTTCGATTCCCTAATTATACGTGATAAGGGGCAGGGTCGCCTGTCCAACCTTGTGGGTTTTCTCTGAGTTCTCTAGTTCCATCCCACTGCTAAAGATCCCTATGCGCATGCGAATCATTGAAATGACCTAGTTTGTGCCGAGTGGAAGTTAAACCAAATTTCTCTCCCTCTGTTGTACCTTGATTTCATTAACTATGGTCTTTATTCATTGAAACTTTAACTAAACTATTTTCATTGTCAAATGCCGAATATATTTTTAAGTTTTCTTGCAAAAGCATTTTAATTGGTTGAAAACGTAAATAAATCACAGCATAAATTTAAGCTCACAACCAATGAAAAGGCTCTTTTCTTAAAATATATTACTTTAAGTTTTAGGTCTTTTCATTGGTTGAGTACATAATTCACAGCCAATGAAATGCTTCAAACAGAAAAAAAAAATGTACATGTTACTGCTGCCATTGTAACTTAAACCGGACTCTGATTTTGACATATTTGTGTAACTTGTCTTGAATTAAACTAGCTGAAGAAATGAACTGTCTGTGCACATGGCAGCCATCTTGTATTTAGATCCTTCCCACTCTGTATCTAGATTCAACCAAATACAACAATTTATTAAGCATAATGTTTGCCATGTTTCTCTCTCTGCCTTGAAACACTTGCCCATTTCAAACACATTTAGACGAAGATTTAATACCGAACATATGTATGATATATATTGCGATGTTACGAACAAAATGAATTACAAAATGAATATCCGTTACATGTCAAGATCTCAATTTCTCGCTATATCAGAGCCCTGTTTCACTAAATAGCAGACGTCTAAAAATCACTTTTAACCACCTTAGGGACTGTTCAAAAACAATGAAACAAAGGGTTAGCCAAGAAAGTCTAGCAGGGTTTTCCAACATTGTCTCACTGTTGGGATGCTACGACCAACTGAAGTTCCGTTTTTGCATAAAGGAATCCTTGAGGAAGAGTGAGCAGAAATGGTGCTGTCCAGCATGGCGTAGTAGCCCATTAAGTGCAAGAACTTAAACCCTATTTCATTTCAAAAAGATATTTAAGTGTGATTTTTATTCAAACATTGTTTAGTGAACTGGCTCATTATTTTAATGTATGTTTGTTATATGGATTAAATGACCTTATATTATGGAAGTTGCCTGATATGTAAGTCAATTGCCTTTTATGGAGGCCAGTTACCTTATATTATGGGGCTTAGTTGCCTTATATGGATTTAGTTGCCTTATATGGAGGTAAATTATCATTCAATCAAACAATATTATATGCATCTAGATAAAGAAGCGCGTCTTTAATGGGCGTGTCTTAATTAGTGTGTTTCATTGTGTTCAGTTATTCTATATATATATATACATGTATATTGTATCTATATCAATACTATTAAATACGTCTTATATACACAAGTCTACATCATCTTAGCCACAATTGTCCAGAGCAAAGACAAGGCTTGGATGGTAGAGACTAATTATACAAGTGTCTTGATAAAAGTGTCTTTTTTGACTTGAACATACCAGTATGTTGTATGTAGATGATGAATGTAATATGTTATACTGTATGGTTGCTCTATATAAATGTGTGTACATGTTTTATCTACTAATTAATATATTACACCTTGGACTGATTACAGAATCAAAGGCCCATAACTCTGTATTGAAATCCTTTGCTGGTCAAGGGAAGACATACTTTAATCTTTGGCGCTTGTAAATTCCTTTCAAAGATAACATTAAGGTTAAACATACATTATGCAAGAGCTAAATCTACCTATTGTAGGTCTTTCTTTAGGCCGGAAATGTTATTTAAATTATCAATTAGACATTAATTAACTTATCAAAACCATAATCAACTCTCGATGTCTTCGGATGTTCTAGATTTTCGACAGATTTGCTATTGATGATTCAAGGTAAAAATGGATAATCAAGCCTTTGTTTAGTATGAGTTATTAGCCCTTGAATTAGGTTATCTCCCTTATTAAACAAATACATTGTATGCATAATAATCGTAGCCTCATCTTCATGTTATTTCTGAAAGAATTGTCAAGCGCTTGTGGCTGTAGAAGAAAAAAAAATATATATATCATTAATTAACGAATGAGAAGATATTCTGGAACTTGAACTTGAGCTTGTCACAAAATATTTTAATTAATCTGTAAGAGTTAAAATTCATAATAGTATTATAAACCCTCAACCATGTGTGTTAAGGAGGGGATATGAAATACAGAAAGAGTTATGGGCCTTTGATTGAGAAATACTAGTAGCCTTTTTATACTTATATTAACGTTGTCATACCGATAAACTAATACGTTGCTATGAAACATTATGTATATCAGAGATACATTATTATATCAAAATATGAAACTTATTTTTACGATGCAGTATGAGGCAACGGGGGACATGTATAATGATAATAATAACTACACCGAGAAAAAATAAAAATTGTAATATATTCATAAAACCACAAATTAAAGGTTTTGTTTTTATTTTATTTTGTCAAGGACCACATACTTTGTGGGTCGATAAGGCTCCAGAACTCTAGAGTCTAGCGGCCGAATGATTTAAAATGTGCACATTAGATTATTAGGTCCATCATTGAGTCCAGTAACCTGATTTCAATTCCCTGGTTGTTGGTCACTAGGAGTAGGTTTACCTGTTCAACCGTGTTGATTTTCTCCGGAACCACCGGTTTCCTCCCACAGCTAAAGACCCCTAAGCCTTTTCTCTCTCTGTTTCTATGCCGGCATTAATAGAGCAGAGCATTCGGACTTTCTCAGGTCGGGTCAGAGGTAGCTAGGATCAATAGATCAGCTGTAGCTGACCTCTACCTGTTGGGGATAGCTAACGCGCAAGCCAATGTGTACACAGGGCTTTATTTTTTTGTCTCATTCGAATGACTAGACAGCTGTCAAGAGGGGAACTACGCTTGAAAATCCTGAAGATCTTTTTTGGTCAACACAGGGAGCGAACCTGAGACTTCTACTTTAGCAAGCAAATGTCTTGCTTACTGAGCCACCGTGGTTCCCCCATCCCACTCAATGAGCAAGAAAATATTCGTTATAAAATAGGTTTATTAAGTTTAATGACCAAAATACAACAGTATATTATATAGTTACATACATGAACCATGAAATACGGGATATAAGTAAATATACAACAAAATGATCAAACTCACAGAGTTGTCTTCCCTTACAGAGTTGTCTTCCCTTGCAGTTCACACGAATAGCGAAACTTGTGAGGAGAATGCAATATGATAAGAAATGTGTCAAGAACAGGACAACATTTTATGAAATGTAGAATAATGATTATGGTTGCTATAGGGACCCAAACTGTATCTCTCAATATTGGCTTGATAATTCATTATTAGACTATTCTGCAGACTTTCAATATGAGGTTTGGAGGCTGAATTCATAGTTCAATCCCAGATATGTATGTATCATGGTTTCATTTTTGAAATACCTGATTGGCATATGAATTGACAATGATTTTCAAGACTGGTAAAGGTGACCAAATTGTTTATAAATTAAGGGGATTCCCATTTTAGCCCTTACTAAAAGTCTCATGACACAAACTAATAAAAACAGATGTGAAATTCAACTTTTACAAATTATGACAGCTCTAGGTATCCATAACAACAGTAACCTTAGTATTAGTCTTCTTGACAACAGTATCTATGGTAACAGTTGCATACATTTGTACATAACTACATTGAAGACAAGAACAAACCCAATCATATTGGTCACAAACTTCAAATACAAAAGTACAACAAGAATTTGTTATCTATGTAACATCCTGACTTATTAAGGTGGTATCAGATGTTCTAGGAGGATTATGATACATTGTAAACAACGGTAATAATGCCACTACAATAATTGACTAAGAAACACTAAGTTGAGATCATTTTAAACATTTTCTTTTTTTATTCACCATAGCAACTAGTCAGATATTAACATTGACCACAATAACTAGTCACATTGACCATAGCAACTAGTCAGATATTAACATTGACCATAGCAACTAGTCAACTAGTCAGATATTAACATTGACCATAGCAACTAGTCAGATATTAACATTGACCATAGCAACTAGTCAACTAGTCAGATATTAACATTGACCATAGCAACTAGTCAGATATTAACATTGACCATAGCAACTAGTTAGATATTAACATTGACCATAGCAACTAGTCAGATATTAACCCTTTAGAATCTGACACATATAAATATTGATTAACCTAAATTCACGAAAATATAACCGAAAACGGTACCCTTTTATAGTAATTTAGGTTGGTCCATGAATTAGATAGAGCAGTAATTTTTATGTTAGTCCAGGGCCTGGATGGTTTTAACCAAGTTAAAATCCAAATTTTTGGTTATTTGATTGGATGATATTAGATTGGTTTTAGTGCTTAGCCAATCAAAATTGAAGTATCTACTAAAATTTGGATTTTATCTTTAGTTAAAATTTCGAGAAACAGGGCCCAGGAGTTAAAGCGTCAGTTGTAAAGTAAGTAGGGCCTACATATATTTTGTGTTTTGTAATATTTTACTTTAAGCCAAGATTCTAAACACGTCCAATAAAACAATTGAATATCATGTACAAATACATGTCTAATAAACAACTCATACTTATTCAAATCAAGTGTTATTTGCTTGAACACAGTATCTATTAATTGAAAACTAATGCTGCCAGGCAATGAAACATATAGGCCTACCTATTAGCTGCTTAGTCTACCTGCGGCAAAAAGTTTAGTAATTCAGAATGTTTACTTGAATTGTGAACAATTTTTAAACATGAGCATACAAATCTTAAAGGTTTAAGGCCTACAAATTATGTAGGCCTATATATAAACTTAAGGCTTTAGGGCCTACATATAACACTTAATATTTAAGGCCTGCATATAAAACTTAATGCTTCATGACCTACATAAAAGCTTTCAGGCCTTTATATAAACTTAAAGCTTTAAAGCCTACATATAAAACTTAAAGCTTCAAGGCCTACATATAAAACTTAAAGCTTTACGGCCTTTATATAAACTTAAAGCCTTAAGGCCTACATTTAAAGTTTTGAGGCCTTTATATAAAATTAAAGCTTGATGACCTACATATAAAAGAAATAACAATAACATTTACAGACAAATAACAAATAACAATTTGTCATGATATCCACATATATATACAATCTTAAATATATACAAATACATGTATATACAGGATCTATTTAGACTCTGTTTACACCTTATATACAATTCTTCTGGTATTGAGTCAATTCTAAATTACTTAAGATTTGAGGTGGGGTGGGGTGGGGAAGATCCCAAGCTGGTATGTAACAAGGAGCATGATCAGTGTTCCTCTGGGAACCTCCAGTATTCTCCCATTGAGGTTCAGGGTGGGATTCCAAGCTGTTAGTAACAAGGAATATGATTGGTCGCCTGTCTAACTTCGTGGAGTTCCCATGGGGACCTCTAGTATCCTCCCACAGCTCCCAAAAGACTGAAATAAAAGTTAAAAGAGGTATAGGGCACTATAGAGAGAGAGGGTTTTGATTCCCCAGCTCAGGAGTAGGGTCACCTGTCTAACCTCGTGAGTTTTCTCTGGGTTCCTTCCACTGCTAAAGACTGCTATCTGCAAGTGAATTATTGAAATATTGAACCATATGTTAGTCCCGAAATGACCTAGTTTGTGTCAACAGATGTTACACCCCATTTTTCTCTCTCCGTCTTATTGTACAAAGCCTGATTCATCACTATATAATCAACGTAAACCAATGTTTACCCCAAATCACTGAGGTATAGCGACTTTAAACAATTCTTTATCAGACTTTAAATAAATGAAACCAGCCTCAAGATGAGAAAGAGACAGGATACCACGGTAACACGGAACGAGAACACGGTTCGTACGAAACAGTTTCATGATTCACTTCTGGTTGATAGTCTTCAACACTAGGGTATGATGAGACCGAGGAGAAATAGGGTGATTTTACACCATTATATTCCATGGGATTGGTTGTCATGGCAGTCACATGGTATGGCTGTTTTAACGTCAAATGGGAATTACCATGTGACGAGCTGGTACAGTTCTCCGCGTAATTTGGATCACCGAATGGTGATTGTAGTTTTTCCTGCGGTGACACAGATGACGGCGGTGTCATGCCGTAAGAATCACTAGCAGCAGTCATTGACACTGAAAGAGAGGCTGACGAGTAGGCAGCCATATTTGAATAATGTCCATTTAACGTTGATTTTGACAAGTTTGAGACACTAAAACATGGCTGATCCTTGTATGCGTCTGCTGAAGGTGGCGTTAATAAATTAGGAGACATCTCGTTGTAGAATGTTGGACGGTTATTGCAGCGTATAACAGATTCACGATTCGCATACAAAGTACGTAAAAAATTGGTGGCTGGAAGGATCTCCCCGCTTTCTGTGTGGTTTGTATTATTAGACCCTGCCCATTGGATGGTTCCCTTTTTAGGGTAGGATCTTGCCATGTGATCCGGTTTATGCGAGTCTTTACTGTCTGGGGCTGGTAAATGTCTGTTCATGGCCGCCTCCAATTCCTTAACAGAGCTAGGAGTTGCCTCGCCTGTTGTCGAGGAGTTTGCTAACGTCCAGTCTTTATCAGATTCGTTATTATGATTTAATGATTTAAACGACAAATCTTGAGGCGACGGAGAGATTAAACTATTACTGCTTGAATCTAACGACGATGGACACAAAACATCGGATCCATCCGAATAACTGAAATTGTTGCGTAACTTTTTATCAACGGAAAAATCTAACTGTTGATTATCGTTATCACGCTTGCGTTTCCGCGGTTTGTCCATTTTTCTTCGACTATTTTTCGTATCTTTGTCGTTCCTTTCACTATATAAAGACAAATCCTCCACCAAATCTTTGCTCATGTTTTCATCTTTGGTTATTTCTTTTTTTAAATTGTGACAAGTTTCCGGTGGCGACGATATTCTCTCTTCTGTCGTGCTGTCCATATTCGGTTTGTTCCGCATTGCTAGATCTTCAATTTGTGGACTCGAAGAACCTGAAATCATAACAAAACATTATAGGCTACACGCCGTTTGATTTTCTGATTTTTTAAATTCTGTACAAATAAGACCAAAAGTAGTTTAACAGTCCGGGAGCTAGGTGGGTTTTGTTCAACATGGAAGGTGCAGATGGTTTGGGATGCTATTGGTGTATGGCTGGGTTAGGAGAAACCCAATTCTTAAGTTGTGCAAGTGGTAGGTGTGGTAGGAGGAGTTACCCATAGTACATCCTAAAATTGTCTTATTCAACATGGAAGGTGGTATTTGAAAAGAAGAATGTGCACCGAATTAGGAAATCAAAGTCTTGAGAATAAAACTTGAAAATTTGGATCTAAACGTCTTTGGAGAAGAGCGACCATATTAAAACAGAAGGAGTTTAAGACTTTAAGAGAGACCAAGAAAATATTACCACCCTTCCCCCTCCCCCACATCCGTACAAAGACAATAGGGTTTCTTACTTTATTACTACATAGCCAGAGTAAGGTATTGGGGATCAGATCAGGGGCTCTGTGGTACAAATATGGGACAGAGTAAGGCATCAGGGATCAGATAAGGAGCTCTGCTCCAGCCTGCCAATGTAAAAAGAATTCAACAGATATTTATGAGCCCACTGGATCTTTATTGTCCCATGAGTGTTCTACCAGCTTCACTCCACTATCCTTGGGCCTGCATGTAGGCCTATGTTTCTTGTGTAAAATCATGATTGTTTATTGGATGAATGTTTAAATATAATACTGCAACCACTGTTAATTATAATACCACAGCCCCTGTCAAAATAGGCCTAATACCCCAGCCCCTGTCAATAATACCCCAGCCCCTGTCAATAATACCCCAGCCCCTGTCAATAATACCCCAGCCCTTGTCAATAATACCCCAGCCCCTGTCCATTATAGAAAAACGACGATGAAACGTACCTGGTTGTGATCCTATTTCACTATGATCGCTGTGGTCTGATTGGTCGGTACCAAGATGAGAAGATGGTGGTAGTTGCCACGTGTCGAAAACAATATGATCGCATTCCACGCCACTAAAACAAAAATCAGCAAATTTTATTATGTCATCATAAAATTTCATTTAATGGGGACATTATTGGAGATTAGATAAACAGCTGACAGTTCTCGGACGTCATGTGTTCCATTCCTGTTTTGACAGAGAAATTTAGGGCGACAGTGTATAGTCGTTTGGATGGGACAAAACCCAATGTTCCATGTACATATTGACGTGCACATAAAAGATCCCTTGACAGTTGGAATTTGATATAAGAGTAGGCTGTAGTGCCGCTGACCGAGCAAAATTTCCCTTATAGCACACCTCTTCCGTAATCTGGAAAAACCTAGCAAGTCAAATTTGGGTGAAAATTGAGTTAGACCCATATTTGGACTCAGTACACATGTATATAATAATAAGGTTTTTCTCCTTCACCGAAAGGGCTTCTAATTATCTTCATCTAAAAAGACAAAATCAAATTGGTTATATATTCAGTAACTTAACAAAACAGTTTTCCTTTGTTTACTCAAAACTACATTCAACAGAGTTACTAGGTTTTTCCAGATAACGAGAGACCTGTTATGACGTATTGTTGTCTTCATTAGCCCAGTTGGAGCAGAACAGTAAGACGTTAAACCGAACCCCATTTTATTTCATTTTTTATATCGTCTGTAGAGGTTTAACCTAAAAATGTACAAAGGTTAAACAGGATTTTATGAACGTACCTTAAAACGTAATTAATAGCGATGATGCTCTGTTCATCGTTACTCTTATTGTTATATATGGTAGTAGCACACGTTTGTATCCATACATAACCACCATTTTTATTAGTTAGTCGATAATAATCCGATAATACCTGACCTTTAGCTAATACTGAAAATATAAATATATCTCGTCTTAACTCTACTTGTGTGGAATAATTTACCATTGGAGATACAGAGTTCTCAGACATTAGCTGTGTTCAAATCCAAACTCAAAACTAATTTGTTTGTAACATATTACCAGGATTAGCTATTATCTTCCATGCGCTTAGACCATAGAATATGGATGGAATTAGCACATTCATAAAGGCACATTTTTATTAATATTATTATTATCTTTCAATCACCAAATAAATACTTTATACACAAAAAGTGTGAGGAATAAGAATGATATTTTGTGAGTTGCCTCCCTTTAGTCTTCAAACCTCCCAGAATGAAATTGAGTGACACAACATTCAGTCCTGTCACAGTTCTGACAGTGCCGACAACGAAAGTGGAGTGAGTAGAATCACTTATCATTGTTGCATCGTAACTCCAAAATCCCTTTTTCACTCAATTGTCGCTATTTTGGGGATTGAGAGAATTCAATTACAGAATGTTTTAAAATCGAATATCCCGTAAATTATTGATGGAGAACCAAGTCTTAACAGATACTTGAAGGACATATGTAGCATTTAACACTTAAGGTACAGTATGTAAACATTGACTACCCAATGTCCCTGAAGAAATGGGAGAAATAATCATTTTTATACATTGAGCTTGTACCCCATCTTTGACAAAATGCTCCGTAAACCACACCTGGAACCGTTAAAGAGTCACGGAGCTAGTTTACAGCTCTTGACAAGAATTGACACAAACTAGGTCATTTCGGGACTAACATATGGTTTGATTCTACATCAATAATTAGCTTGCATGTAGGGGTCTTTAGCAGGCAGAGGAAACTGGAAAACCTGGAGAAAACCCACGAGGTTGGACAGGCAGGTTTCTGGCAGGACTAGTGCCAGAGGGTTAATATCCATCAATCTGTATTGACAGACTGAGCAACGACGTTAAATCGAGCAGTAAATAAATCAACTTACAATCGACATGTGCTTTACGTAATTTTATAAGATCACCAGCATGACAGAAATCATAGAGAAGTTTGTTGTTCACATCTTCTGCTGATAAATCCATTAATTCACAAATTCTACAAAAACAAACCAAAACAATCTATATAAATAAAATTAAAAAATGTCTAGTTCGTCCATCACACTTCGTAGCTGCCACCTATCCCAGCATATGATAACATATATACCAGCATGAGAGATTGTGTAGGAAGATTATTAATACTAGGTTGAAGCCTTCACGATTCGTGCTACGATTGAAATCGTGGTTTTAATCGTGGAGTAATCGTAATGATCCTATCAGGTCATATCTTATATTGAGGTCATTCGTAGCAATCGTGATCATATTGAATCGTATCTTATACTGAGCTCAATCGTAGCAATCGGATCTGCACATACTAGGTCGTGGACTGAATAGGGGCAATCCTATCGTACAGCACAACAGTGGGAACCTAGCATAAGATAGATCGAATTGTATCAAAACATATCCGGATGTATTTGTGATGATCCTTTTCAGTCTTATCTTATATTGAGGTCAATCATATAGAAACGTACCTGTTAGTCTTTGAATGAAGCAGATAGTGGACTAAATAGGGACAATATTATCGTAACAAATTGCAAGACAGTGGGAACCTACCAGAAGAATTGTTTGGATAGAATAATAAGGGAAAATAATTAAAACACTTACATGGGTTCACAATAGACTAACTTAAAGTCAGGTGTAAGGCGAGTTATAAATGTATCGTTGTCAATTCGTAGTTCTGTAATAGTGGGCGGAGGCATTGCTATAGCAACGCCTACTAAACCTAATAAGGGCGGTGGTTGTTTACGATTGACAGTGAATGACAGCTGATGTCTCATTCTACCCAGTATATGGACGACCTGTAAACAATAAAAATATAACAATCAATGAGAGAATAAATATCTTGTCAATTTCTTACTAGGTTATTTTGAGATTAACAGATTAATTTTTACCTGTATCAATGATTATCTGTAGGACAAGGGAAGAGAATTTCGTCGACTCGTGATCAAATTCCGACTGTCGATTCGATACACTTTCAGATTTCAACTCTCAACCAATGAAATGAGTGAGATTATCTACATATTCACTGAATTGCAACATCTATTTTCACGGCTTCATAGCACTGACGATCAATACTACGCTGTTCCTCAAACGGTCTTAACTCCGCTCAGCAGAAATTTTACTGATATTTTTAACGTATTCCCTATTCATCGTCAATTTTTAAAATATTGCAGCGGAAGCTGTCAGCTCTTTATCTAATCTTCCATAATGCATCGTTAAGTTATAGTATAGAGAACTAGATTTGTGTAACGTCTCACCCTACCCTAACCCAACCCTGATTTAACGTGAACACCTCCCTTGGACACCGTGACTCCCCTCCCCCTCCCTTCCCCAAGGTTTAAAGATAAACATCTTACCCTGTAACCCTGTGATTTAACGTGAACACCTCGCTTGGTTAACGTAGATTTCATCCGAACACAAAACGATCGATCTAAACCTTTCTGTGGATTAGGATTCATTACAAATCCTGGAGAAAAATACATAAAAAAATATCAGTATATATTATAAAGATAACACACATCGTTTTAAAATCATCAAAATTTAAACAAAGATTAGGTCCAGAATGGTCTATTCCTCATTTTTCAGAAATATAACATTGTCCATTATCACTTTCCAAAACAGCCCCAATTCTGGTATTTTTAAAGGACATTTCAAAACTTTTTTCTTTGCCAAAACATTTGTAAAGAATAACTCAGATGGTTTGCACAATATGACAAAGTAATAACCGACCAGACCCAGAATGTACGTGTATTCTTCCAAAAAATAGCAAGATCCATTCATTCATTACCCCTTTCCAAAACATCCCCAATTCTGATATTTTTAAAAGACATAATCTTTGCAGTAAGGCTGATTTTCCCAGCCATAATCCAGAAATAAATAGTTGACACTCATTAATTACTGTCACATTTAGCTTTTTATAAATCAAATTGTTTATCGGAGTTCTGTCTGTGTTTAATATATATATTTACCTCGTTCTCCGGGAGGTGTAACTGATTGTGTTATATATATATTTACCTCGTTCTCCGGGAGGTGTAACTGATCGTGGTCGTGATGAGGAAACATCGTCCGACGAAGAGTTAGGTGATGACATCGAACTAGAACTACCTGTAATCAAAAAATTTTTATAAAATAGAGAACTCGACACATACTAACATGACTAACATAAGGTTTAATTTCATTTCAATAATTCGATTGCAAGTAGGGTTTTTTTAGCAGTGGGAAGAAACCGGAGGACCAGGAGAAAACCCATGAGGTTGGACAGGCGACCCTACTCCTTGTCACATACAACCAGTGAATCAAAACTACACCAGTTGACTCAATTACAGGCTTTATGATACAATGCGCAGATATTCTGTCACAACCCCCATCCCCCCACTAGTTTTATCAAACTGAATGATACCACATGTTAGTCTCAAAATGACCAAATTAAATTAATGAGAGTTAATTAAAGCTATATATACCAACATTAGAAGACTGTTCGCAATTTTCAACTTACATTGTGGAAGACAGAGACCCAGTTGTTCTGCTAACTCTGGATGATCAGCTTGATGTACATAATCAAAGATACTACTCCCTGTCATCTCTACCTAAATAAAAAATAAATAAAATAAATATTATGTATACTATTAACTGAATGAATGAATGAATGAATGAATGAATGAATGAATGAATGAATGAATGAATGAATGAATGAATGAATGAATGAATGAATGAATGAATGAATGAATGAAAAGATTTGTTTCAAGTTAAACAAAATTTTTTAAAAGAAACAACAGAATAAGAAAAAAATAATAGGTTTTTTTTTTATTCATAAAAAAAAATCCAAATAAAAGAAAAAAGTTATGTTAAAAACAAAATGATTTTCAGACAAAAAAAGTGATTAAAAATGAATGAAAAGATTTTTTTAAAGTAAACAAAAAATTTGAAAGAACCATAAAAAGAATAAAAAAGTAATAGTTTTTTTTTTTCATTTATAAAAAAAATAAATTCCAAATAAACAGAAAAGGGATCTGATAAAAAGAAACTGATTTTCAGACAAAAGAAAGCTGTTGGTGGAATATATAAACAAAAAATTTAAAAGAATCACAAAAAGACAAAAAAGTTTTTTTTTTATTTATAAAAAGAAAATAAATTCTAAATAAACGAAAAAGGATATGATAAAAACAAACTGATTTTCAGACAAAAAAAGCTGTTGATGGAATATATTGAAATTTTATTGAATGATTGATGAGAGGAAATGAGGTGAGTAAATGAAATAAATAGGAATTGATTGAAAGTTTCCTCACAAATTAACTAACATCAGGGTCCATCTATCCATCACAGCAATCATTTTACAATCTATTTGACACCAATTATACGTGGGAGGAGCCAATTAATGGTGGAGTAATCTGATTGACAGGTCAATCTGTGAACTCAGCATGGTTAGTGGTGTAATAATAACCCAGATGTCAGCACCAGGTCTCGTACACACGGGCAAACAATTTACACGTTCAAACCCCTAGGGGGGATTAATTGAGGGTCATTATTCTTACAAATAATCAGGTCGCAGGGGATGACCTTGAATGACCTTAAGGCTCGTTATTCACAACCCCACCGGACCAATAAAATAAAAGATTTTATTTTCTGTTCATTCATCATGTTGCAAATGTCAACCCCTGTCTTAAGGTGACCATCCCCACAAGCCCCTTTTTCTCTCCTGTGTATTTTTATCAGGCTTAATTACACGGAATCATCTTAACAAACTATAACGGCATTTTCCTTCATGACTGGCGGCAACACTCACAAAATTTGTCAACGTTAATATGATTTGTTTGAAGATTAGTTGGGTCCCGTCGTATTTAAACAAGTGGATGTCTCTCTCGTTGTTTATAATTAATATCAATTTTAACCAATCAAATTATCTCGACTAATTTACATCTTTGAATCAATCTAAGATTTGTTCCCATAATTCTAATTAATCGCATCACTAATCGTAAAATATTTACACAATTTGCACTGTAATCGTTTTATTTGATGGTTGTCTGCTCTTGCCGGTTGTCATTGAATATATTACGTAACTATGAATAACCGAAACATATTGATATATTTTACGTAACATGGGTGAGGAGGGGGACCACTGGACAGACTGGTAGATCAGTGTAATTGCAGGAGAGAGGAGACAGGAATAAATAATTCAAAAAGTACAAACATATAATATTTGGCGTGTCTGTAAAAACACGAGATAATATTTGATGTTTCTGTGAAAGTCTGAGATACATTTGACATACCTGTGAAAGACCGAGATATATTTGACGTACCTGTGAAAGACCGAGATATATTGATACTGTTTCAGATATATACAGAAATCTACCATCATTCGAGATCGCAAAACCAAATCCATCTAAGGACTGAAAAAAACCAAAATAAGCATAATTAATAATCAGAAGTAATAATAATTTGATATAAAACTGTTGATTCCTCACCCCGAGTTCACAAAACATTCTCCGACTTAAGTTAAGAATTTACTCAAAATTGTTTGCCTTATTTTAACTAAAATATAGCCCTTTATAAAACTTGAAAGGTGAGTAAATTCTTAACTTAAGTCTGAGAAGAATGCTAAGGTAGCGAGTCATTGTCTTATTCATGGTACCACTGTGGCCCCTCGAGCTAATGAAGACGGGCAAACGCCATGGATTGTACTATGAAGGTGGTCCTAGGATTTGGTCTTATTTTGATTTAAAAAGGTCTGTGGATCTTTAGCATGCTGCTAATGGTATACAAGTGAACACACGGTTTTTTTTTGGTTCATCCAAATGACTACGCACATTTCCTGGCTAGAGTCTACTCCATGCATCATTAACAAATAAACCTGCACAAGAGGTTGCAGTCTCTCTCTCTCTCTCTCTCTCTCTCTCTCTGGGAATAATATCTAGGACAAATAGAATGGGTAGATCCGCCCCTAAACATGATTATATTCCATCACTATTATCCCAGCTCTGTCATTGATAGTTTTTCTAATTGAATTAAATATGCAAGGATTCAATTAACAAAAATCTCATTTAATTTCAAACATCAGCCACTAGAAATAAAACTTCTAAAACATCGAAACTTCAATAAAAGACGAAAGAAAAATATCTCACGGGGGGATGAATAAAGCGATATACACCAAATTCAAAGTCAACAAAAAAACGTCCATCAAAAAAGTTGAATCAATAGTCCAAGTTAATTATAACTTGAAGAAATTAATTTGACTAAATAACTTGACATTTTTTGACAGAAAATGTCCATCTATGTTTTGTCAGAGGGTAATTACAGACAAATTTGCCGATGTTTGAATAATAAGTTCAAAGGCGGTATGTATACCAAACAAATACGGATAAATTTATGTCAATATTGGAGCAGAAGTCTACGCGTTCTTTGTAGCTCCACAGTAAATAATCGACTTGGAAGCGTTTCACATGGTAACCATAATAAAAGACCTCTGAGTTTGATTCGTGAAAATTCTAAAACAAACGAAAAGATTAGCTGTGACATACTACGACATGGCACATCTATCAGAGGCAGTTTCAACGTTTAAAAAAACGTCAATTTGCGAGTCAACCTCCGCCGAGGGATATACATGCAGGAGAAAAAAAAATCACACTTCAACCTTTCATCTGACAAACGATAAAATTCTGAAATACATGTACTGACAACCATCGTGACGAAGTATACAAAAAAAAGATTTCGAATAAAATTACAAACAAATAAAATGAAATGAAATGAAGTTTAACATCCTACTTTTCTTCTTCGAACCGGGCCAATGAAGACGGCAAAGAAATGAATTTATCAGTACAAAGTACAAAAGACAAGGTAACTAAATACTGATTATTGTAGTCAAATATATTTTGAATAATATTTCAAACAAATAAATTTACCATGAGGAGGAAATCAAAGATATATTTTCAATAAAATTGTAAAAAAATGAATATATCATAACAAAGAACCTAAGAATAGTTTTTGAATATAACTGTAAACGAATAAATTTATTCCTAAATGTTCCCCCTTTTACCTATTTATTTGGCCTACATAAGGATGACACCCATGCACTTCAAGGCAAGGAGCCAGTATCTTATTCAGCCAAGATATGCCACTTGACTCAATGACAGGCCTTAAGACCTGAAATAAATGAACCCACCTCGTCACAAAGATTACAATTTGACAGGCAAACAGATATTTTAAAAACATTAATACCCCCCCCCCACACACACACACACACACAAATATATATAAATACACAAGTATTTCTCAATTTTTATTTTTCAATATCAATACAAATGAGTTTTATTATTTGTCCTTTTATTGAAACAAACTAAAATTTGACAATCGTAATGTCTGACAGAAGTCAACCAGTCCTCCGTTTATTTGCCGTTGCATATCGTTGTTAAATATTCAACACAAATAATGACTCTTGATAGCTGAAACAATTTACCTGTATTTACGGAATCAAAAACTTCAAACAATCAAAGTGCAGTCCAGGTGTGATTTTTCCCCGCTTCAAAGGACTGCAGGTAAGGTGAGTAAATATCAAGTTAAGTTTACATTTACATACAGGATTTCTTTTTATTTTAGAATAAAACACAAAAATATCAAAATTTGCCAATTAATTAAAGTTAAAGATACAGAGCTGACTATAATAGTTAAAAACTAGATAATGTAAAGGGAATTTGCTGAAAATTTCAGTCAAATTGATCCACTGTGAACCAAGAATTTAGCGATTGAAATTTACGCCTAGCCTTGGTATGATAAAAAACAAAAATATCAAAATTTGCCAATTAATTAAAGTTAGATAGAAATTATCATTTAATCTGTACTCACATATCAACTCAAGCCAGTTAAAATGTTTATGTAATTTAAGCCCAATAAAATTGTTTGTGTAATTTAAGCAAAATAAAATTGTTTTTGTAAATAATCATAAAGTTACAATTGACCATTAATATGATTGCTTTATTCTGTTTCTATCCAAATTTTGTGTATATATATATATACTGTGTTATAGTCGAGAGGTATATATTCAGGTGTAACTGTGAGAAATGTCAATTTTCTCGCATCTTGGCTCTAAAATATTCTTTAGAAATGAGGTCAAGTTCAAGCATTACAGGTTGTTTAAAGGCCCGTTGTTGCTGATATATTTTATCTTAAATATGTAGCTAGTGCAGGACATCTTACTAGAAATCCAGGGATGAGACAAAACATTGTAAGATGGTTGCCTGTATCCACTGTGATATTTGTGTTTCTAAATATTAGTATACGTCTACGTTAAATGTGAGAATATATAAACAACTTCATGTTAGTCTCAATTATAAAAAAGCGAGACATTGAACCCCATTCCACTGTGACATGTGTAAGCCCCTTTCAAATCTGTGAGACATTGTATCGCATTTCACTGTGACACCTGTAAGCTCCTTTAAAATATGTGAGACATTGAATGCGATTTAATTTCACTGTGACATGTGTAAGCCCTTTTAAAATATGTGAGAAAATGAATCCTGTTTCACTGTGACAAGCGTATTCTCTTTAAAAGATGTGAGACGCTAAATCTCATTTCACTGCGACATGTGTATAAGCCCCTTTAAAATATGTGAGACATTGAACCCCATTTGATTGTGACACGTGTAAGCAAGATGTTGAACCCAATATAATTTCACTGAGATGCATGTGTAAGCTACTTTAAAATATGTGAGACATTGAGTGCCATTTCACTGTAACATGTGTAATTAAGCCCTTTAAAATATGTGAGACATTAAACCCCAATTTCACTGTGACACATACAAGCGCCTTTAAAATAACTGAGACATAGAACCCCAGATCACTGTAACAAATTTAAGTCCCTTTAAAATATGTGAGACATTAAACCCCAATTTCACTGTGACACATACAAGCGCCTTTAAAATATGTGAGACGCTGCAACCTATGAGACATAGAACCCCAGATCACTGTAACAAATTTAAGTCCCTTTAAAATATGTGAGACATTGTATCTCATTTCACTGTGACATGTGTAAGTCCCTTTAAAACGTGTGAGACGCTGCAACCCATTTCACTGTGACATGTGTAAGTCCCTTTAAAACATGTGAGACGCTGCAACCCATTTCACTGTGACATGTGTAAGCCCCTTTAAAATGTGTGAGATTAGGCTTAAGACAGTGAGTAATGACTATTATGTTAGGAAGGTGTCTCAAACTAATATAACGCAACACCTAGAAACTTGTCTATACTATTATCTCCCTTGTTTCATGGACTTGCCCTCATTACAACTCCCGTATTGACACAGCTGACAGAGATCACCACGACAAACACAGTGTTAAATCTTGTTAATCCACGACTCCCATATTCCGTCCATCCTTCGCACAAACAAAACACCTGATTTTACAAATATTTTAATGGTTCTTTTTACGATCATTCAAACGTTGGATATTCATTTCATGGTTTTGGAATCATAGTTTTTTAAAATTTGTCATGAAATATTTCATGAACTGGACTAAAATTGTTATAACAGCTTGATAAAGTCTCTTCGTAAATTGAATACCTTGTAAGGGTATCAGGGGCAAACTTAGGAGTGGCAATTAAAGGTTTGAAATACACGGGAAAATAAAGTTCTGAAATCTAATTGAGATGCATTATGTAAGAATTAGATAAAGAATTGGTTGTTCTTGCTATAACAGTTCAAAAATAGATACTTGGTAATGAAAAAGGAATATAGGGCTTACCGAAAATTTCATTCTAATGACTTTATAATCAATGTTTGAAGATTTCACAAGCTGTAGCATAGAATGATTATCATTTTAGCATAGCAACAATATTTGGCAATAGAGACTAAAGCCCACGTCACGCTGAGTATATTGTGTCTCGGTGATGTACTACCGGTATAACCCTGTTTCCCTACAATGCTTTGAAATTTTTTGCAGTTCTCTCAAGGCCTGTCATTGTCATCGGATGGCCGTGGTTTTAAGAAGATTAGGACGGTTCGGCCATTTAATGATTTAATTAAAAATAGAGAAGGGAGGCTGAAATTAAAAAGAAAATTACGGTGGTTACAATCGATGCTCACATCTTGTCAAAACTACAACTATTGATAACCTTGGCTCAGAAAGAAATAATTTGAATGAAGTTTTCAATATATTCATTTTTCGTAATCTAATTTTGAACTATTATAGCAAGAACTGCCAGCTCTTTATCTAAATCTTACATCCTGTATCTTTAGGTAATAATTCATATAATATTTGAATCGAAAATAAAGATGTTTTTACATAGATATGAGTCTATTTTAAGTCGTTTTTAAACATCTCCGCGGAAAAATACCATGACTAAAACAAATGAAATAAAATATGCCAGCCACATAAAAATGAAATTTGGATGAATCCAACTTTAAACCCAATTAACAATTAAGCTTTATGATAAACAATTGTAAAATTATTCAGTAAATTTCTATCTTAAATCAAATTTCCTGCTAATATCATATTTGGCCAAAGTTGTACGTGAGCAGAATCCAGATCGTAGAAAAAGTCTTCCCTTGATAGTTCCTTTAGTCGTTCTTGATGAAATTTTTATTTCCCCGTGATGACGAACATTTGTATCTCGGTGTCGATAATAGGACAGACGGAAAGCGGAGGCCATGTTTTATGGAAATATTGAATTGATTGGACGTCACAAGACAGAGGTTAACGTTAGACGTAATTTAATAACGGTGTTGTTATTATTACCCCTAATAACTAAAAATCAACTAAACTCACACTCGTAACGTTTTGTTCCAATCCCACGACCCCTTTTAATTACGGTCGTTGTCATTGTTATAAAATTCCGGGATTCAATCATAAATCAAGCTGTGTTCAATTTTATTGGATTACAAATCAATTTACAGACAAATAACTCATTCCTTTTCTTTCATAAACTTCCTCTATTGGAGAGATCGAGAGAAAAAGGAATACAATTTACTTTCAGAGATACAGATGGAAAAACGAATACAATTTTCTCTGAGAGAAAGAACAAATGAAATGAAATGAAATATGGTTTAACACCCTTCTTTTCTGTTCCACTTTGAAAGAAAAAAAAAACCAAACCTTTTTTGAGAGATAGATAAAAATGAAAAGAAAAGAATTTAAGGTCATAAAGGAAATTTTCCTAGAACATCATTTCAAGACAAACATTTTGTTTAATTTTTATTAACTATAGTTTCATATGCAATGTGGGGGAGAATTCTGTCCAGACAGTAGCATGTCCGTCCGGCCATTTTGAGGGTTAACACAAGACCAATTAAGTTCTAAAAATAAGTTTTCAACACTGAGGTGAATTTTGCCAGAGCAGCAACAAATTCCCAGTGTCGTGGTATACATTAATCTCGAAATAACCTAGTCTGTGTTGAGTGAACATTTAACTTCCATTTCTTTTTGGGGCTAAAATTTGGTTCAAAAAGTTTATTTTAATAATGCAGTAGGTGTCTTAAATTAGCTGTGAGAGGAAACCGGAGAACCAGGAGAAAACCCACCAAGTGACTCGTCTAATCTTTGTCTCGCTAGTATTTGACATTGACTAGGGTCGCCTGTCTAACCTCGTGTACTTTTTCATCCCTTGTTCGATCCCGGCGTTGTTAAAAAAAGTTCATACAGATTTTTCAGCATGGTTCCCCCTTGGCATTAGTGTCAGATATGATGAAAAATCGAGGTCCTGTTTGCATGTATTAGATCCCTTGGCAGAGTAGGCCATAACTCCGCTGACCAGGCAAAATTTCCCTCATAGCACACGGTATGGTGTATGCCCAAATCCAAATACTTAGCCAAGTTCGGAGCAACCCCATTTCATTTCAACACCCATTCTATCCAATGTCAATTCCACGCACATTACAGTTGACAAGCGATAAAACCAGGACTCAAACGCTGCTAACTGGAATCAATATCTAACTAAACTAAATCACAGACAACACCCAACACAAAAGAGGCTCCGTGAAAACAATGGCAGCCATCCTGTTAACTGTGGGTCGTTACTATTGAAAATTAATTATTGACTAAAGATTGCCTCTAATCAATACATACAGCTAACAAGTAAATCTTCACAGACGCCATAAAACTCTTCCTGTCCGTATTCTATTAACATGCAAATGAATAAAAGCCGAAGAGTTACGATGTGATTATCAGACGTCATTGAGAGGTTTACGATACTCCATAAATCACTGAATTATATTTCATTCATTAACTCTATTTTACTACCTTATATGGCTCTTACGCCCTAATACGGATATAATATTCATTCATTAAGTCAGTAATTATGTAGTGATAACATAACGTTATTATTTATGGAAATCTTTTAAAATAATTAATTTGTTGATGAAAAAGCGCTTTTGTTTTTTCAGCTCTGTAATCAATGAAAGTATTCATTAAAAATCAATGTTTTTCTTAATCAATGTTTCAAACCAAGTTCTATAATTCCTAATATTTTAAACATAGTTCTATAATTCCTAATATTCCAAACCAAGTTCTATAATTCCTAATAATTTAAACAAAGTAATTGCTATGTCCAATATTCTAAACAATGTTTTATAATGTCCAATATGATAAAATGCCTACTACATGTGTTTCAAATGCAGCTCTAAATGCTTTTATAATGCCTAATATTTAAAGAAATTAAATGAAATGGGATTTAACGTCCGACTGTTCTGCCTTACATATAAAACAATGTTTTAAAAATGCCTAATATTTTGAACAAAGTTCTATATTCCCAATATCTTAAATAAAGTTTTAATATTTGAAACAGGTATAATATATTAAACTAAGCAACTATGATATATGTAGCATCATAAAATAATTTTATAAAATTTCTAATATTTCAAGCAAAGCAATTATCATCTAGTATTCATAAAGGATATGGTGAGAGGGGGGGGGGCACACAGGGTTGTCTATTGATCCTTTGCCAAATATGGTGATGCATAAGCATTCTGCTTACTCTTTTTTCGATTTTGACTGTCAATGGTTGTTTCACTTGCAATTATTACAACTTTATAGATATATATGGACATGCAAAATCAACAGAAACAAGAACGACTATACATTGCGTCCCTTGTCAGGTGTTCTGTTCGGTACCCCTTGCAAGGTGGATCAATGCTGGAAAATCCTAATAAGCTCTCTTGGAACCTCTAGGTTATTGGGCCACTGTCTTAACAAAATACTTTAAATAAAAGTACTTTTGATTGTGTATGACCCTATGACTTTATCGTTTAAGGCCTAATTCCTATATTTAATTTTTATTCTGACATTTAAGGATTTTAATCTTTTAATCAAAAAATAATTCATGATTTCTTCCACACCCACAAATCTTATCATATTTAAAAGATTTGATTGATATGCTACTGCAATTATCTTAAAAAAAGATTTCAGATGCAATTTCTTATACTCCTACAAATCAGCATTAATCCAATCACAAATACAGACATTTTTACTTAATATCATTTGGACTTGCTCCTACAATTATATTAAAATTTAAAAATAAAACAAAATTAATTTACTTCATGAGTTCAATGTTATCTTTATTTTAAGACGTCATTTTTTCTCCACCTACAACTCCAAGACAAATCCAACCACAAACATTGACATTAGACTATTCTAGATATCTTCCTTTAATTATTGTAAAATTTTAATAATAAAAATAATTAATCTACACCAGAGGATTTAGGGATTAAATGTGTGTGAACGTCATTGAGGGAATTTTAATCCAATGCAAACTACATGTCGTGAAAGTTTAATTCTTAAAAGGATGATCAATCCAAATATGGCTCCATTCACCGTTTGGTATTTACATGTATAAAGATATCAAGAATTGAAAATTACGCAACATGTGGTATCCTTTGCAGACGATAAAAATTGGACACGGTCGAAACAGATGTGCATATCAAATAGGCCAAATTTCACCTAATTCCAAAATGACTAAAAATTTATCGAAAGATAATTGTGAATACAGAAGGATCATCCCAAAAAGGATAAAAACATTAGATCCATTCATGATTTGATAGAGCTTTTGCGTCAGGGAACATTAAAGATACATTATTGGAGATTAGATAAAGAGCTGGCAGTTCTCACTATAATAGTTGAAAACTAGCTAATGTAACGGCAATTTGCTGAAAATTTCAGTTAAATTGATTCACTGTGAACATCTGAGTATTAAAGATACATTATGGGAGATTAGAAAAAGAGCTGGCAGTTCTCACTATAACAGTTAAAAACTACATACATGTAAAAGTAATTTGCTGAAAATTCCTCTGAACCGAGAATTTAGTGATTAAATTTTGGGCCTAGCCTTGATCATCATCACTAAAGTTGGTAGTTTTGATTATCCATTTCTTGATTCAATCATTAATGAGCATTCAGCAGCAAATCAGATTCTAAATCCAATAAATATCGCAGGCTAGCGATGGCATTGGAGAAAAGGGTAATACATTGCAACCTTGGATTGATTGGGCGGAGACAATGTGAAAATCATGTTTATATCATCTATTAAAGAGCTGGGGCCTATTTCACGAAATTTTAACTAAGATAATATCCAAATTTTAGTAATTTGATTGGATAATATTAGATTGATTTTAGTGCTTAGCCAATCAAAATTGAAGTATCTACTAAAATTGAATTTTATCTTAAGTTAAAATTTCGTGAAACAGGGCCCAGATATGTGAACTACAACAGTAACAAAGCAAACGAAAATGAAAATCAACTATGTCACTGGGGCTGAGGGGGGGTGGCACGGCCCCCTGGGCCCTCCCCCTGCATCCGCGCCTGAAACCCCGTTTCTCTCTCTTAGTCCATCTTGCTTCGTCACTGTGCACACGACCCACGTATGTGGTATAAAATGGCCATGTCAATGTTTCAGGCCATCAAATTTGGGCTTTAGGTCAATTTACCAGTATGGCCTTGTGAATGTTTTAGGCCATCGAATTTCGGTGAATTGGGCTCCCGATAAAGCCAGGTGCCCAGCTAATTATTCAGTATTCAAAAGATCCTTTTCTACTTCTACCATTAGCCACTTGTAAATTTGGATTTAAAATCAATCCGATTGCACACGTATTAAATTACTTCTTACATGTAATCTGCGATTTTTTCATTTAATTGTTTCTTTGATGTTCAGTTCGTTAATTAATTACAACGGAAAGTTTGGATTAATTCTCATCCTCATTGGATTTAAAACTAATCCTAATCCTAATCCCATATTTACATTAAAATTTGTTCAACGCAAAACAGCGTAAGAATTTACAGTTATATAAATGTTACGATCCATGCTTGAAATGAAATAAAACCAAATTTCGGACGATCCAAACCATGAGACAAAAGTCCTAAAAAGCGGTATACGAAAAATAGTGTAATAAGTAGATGGACTGTTCACCCCTGTACAAAATACACGACAAACAGTGGTAAAAGGTGTCAGAAGAGTAAGCTTGAAAATTACAGACAATTAAATATAAAATCTCTCTATATTTAAATATGAATTATAGTAAACTAACCAATGCATGCTCTTCTGAAAATCTCTAAGGGGATAATTTCAGAGTTCATAAATTTTAAACAATAATATATTCACAAGAATGGAGAAATCATAAATTTATTGATCTGCCCCTTGTAAAATTCCTGCTGGTCCTGATTATACATACAGAAGAATCATTGCAGAGAGGATAAAACATTAATTCTATTCATTCGTTTTCATAATGCTTTTAAGGAATCTCAGAGCATTTTTTATGGAAACTCAGGGGAGTTTTTAAGGAATCTCAGAGCATTTTTTTATGGAAACTCAGGGAAGTTCTTAAGGAATTTCAGGGCATTTTTTATGGAAACTCAGGGAAGTTTTTAAGGAATCTCAGGGCATTTTTTACGGAAACTCAGGGAAGTTTTTAAGGAATCTCAGGGCACTTTTTAAGGAGTCTAAGAACTGGGGCATAGGTAGGTTTAGGATGGTTGCGATAAACATTTTGAATTTCAGCAATCATTAGTGGAAATTTGGGATTTACCAAGTCCGTCTTTTATGTTTACAAAGTTTTTTCCTAGTTTTCTGTATGGTTGGGTTCTAATGTGTGTGGCATGGTTCTCCTCCACTTGGTGAACTCTTTCACAAATTATCCATAAAGCTTTTTTATCATTCCATTTTATATATCTATATTTCTTTTTAGATATATTTTGATAAAATAAATAAAAAATAAAAAACTATCAGCACTCACCTGGAGAACATGTGTTCCTTGACGCGTTTCAAATATTTCCACGGCCATATTAGTTCTTCGTCTTCCACCACCTGCAAGATGACACAAAGTTCAGTGAGATTCAGTAAAACCATGAAACCCAAGGTTCAAGTATAAAATTCTCATCTAAACCCATGATTAAGAAACTTTCTCAGAATGAAGTGAATATATTACACTACATCAATCTGATTTTGGGGGGGTGGGGGGGATGGCTGAATGGTTAGCATGTGCACGCTGCTTCATAAAGCCTGTCATTGAGTCAACTAAAACCAAATAATCCAAGGTTCGAGTATAAAATTCTCATCTAAACCAGAGATTATGAAACTTTCTGAGAATGAGGTGAATGATCTATACTACACAAATCTGATCAAAACACAGATCTATTTTTCGTTCTGTTTTTTTTTTATACTTTGGATGGCCTACATGAAGATCTGACCAGTGGTAGTGGAAGGTCCTGTCAGGGTTCATACAAGCGGCTTTTGACCCTATGATGACAGACATTTGATTAACCAATCAGCGTTGATGTTTTTAGTGGGTTACCTATCGTTCTGTGAACCTCGTGCCAATAACTTGATGTAACAGAGTTCATGTATGCCCCCCTCCCCAACGATCCCATTTCTACGAATAAAGAACTGAATTGTCTTCCATAAATTCGGAAACTGATGTAAAGCTGTCCATACAGAAGACCAACAATAAGATAAATGCCGTTGTTTATTTATTTAATGAAGTTGTCGCATGACATCTGACACGATGTCAAGTTGAGAAGCGAAGTTTTTATTGGTCTCAATCTCGGGTTTTTATGATGATAATAATCATGTTTTTATTGTTTATTATTTAATGTATGAACACGTTTTTATAACCTTTACATGTTTTATCATGATGGTCTGGTTTTTAATTATTTTCTTACCCTGTTTCAACAAATCTATAATTTGCCTTTACTAGAGATTGGAGAGGTTGGATGGTACGCTGTATCATACGGTCTGTCATTGAGTCAACCAGCGTGGTTTCGAATCCCTGAGTGTACGTGACAAGAAGTAGGGTCGCCTGTCCAACCTCGTGGGTTTTCTCCGGGTCCTCCGGTTTCGAGTGGACGTTAAACCCCATTTCTCTCTCGCTCTCACCCCCTCCCTGGTAAAACGTGCCCAGACAGCGGCACTACGACCTTCAAATTCCAACTGCCAAGAGATCTTTTACGTGCACACCAATGTGTACACAGGACCTCAGTTTTTCATCCCATCTGAACAACTAGACAGCTGTCCTTGTCAGGTCCTCCATCATGCACCACTGACAAGGGAAGCCACATCTGAAATTGTTGTCAAAGGGCTTGATATGTAACATGCTCTCCCTAACTAGGAGGTCCCTTTGTACAAAATGCCGAAGGGACGACCTGGTAAGGAAAACCATCTAGTTATCTGGATTGGACAAAAAATGTTAGTCATAATAAAAAAATGACCCCTGAAATTGATTCGACATTTTAATCGCTTTCAAAGGGCAATGAACCTTCTGAATCAGCTCATGGTAAACACACGCGTTGACAAAAAGTAAAATTTTTTGGGGTCAGCAACCCAATAAAAATTATCTCACATTTTAAAGTGACTCACGTCTTGAACTAAACCGAAATAAAACATTTTAAATCATTCCAGGTAAGAAAATATATCATATGACACTTATCGTGTAAATGATCCCTTGGCAGTAGTAAATCAACAAATATTAGGCGTTTAATATAAATGTCTTGAGCAGACGACGTCTGTGTAAATCAACGTATAACAGCCATGTTATTATTGTAATTATCACAAGTTGACGGCTGACAAACAATCATACGTTACGGATCTTCACGTCAGGGTTTTTTTTGCCGGGGGAAAACGTTATTTTTTTCTTGTTTTGTTTATCACCTCTGGCTATACAAACAATATTTATGACTTGTCCAGTTGTTTGTCCAGCTTGATTGTTTATTTTATTTCAACATGTTTATCGTAATTAAATGAACATCATTGTTTACGTCTGCTTCTAGGATGGTCAGATGACAAAAAACACAAAAAAAGCAACTAGTAAATCAAGTCAAATTCTTGGAAACGTCGCATTGCTATTGTCATTTTCCTTAAACCGAATGTGACAGGATGGCCCTGTCTGGGGATCAATGTGACAGCATGGCCCTTGTCTGGAGATCAAGTATTTAATGGCTCAGTAAAAACTGTCTCGGGTCTTTACCTGTGATTTTGACTTTAAGAAGAAAATCAAAAATGAATGATCTAGGTGAATGAATTGTGCGTTTTGGCTAAAAGGTTACAAGGGTGGATGGACGAATTGTTAGTGTGCGCGCTGTATCATAAGGTCTGTCATTGAGTAAACTGGCATGGTTTCGATTCTTCGGTTGTACGTGACACGGTCACCTATCCAACCTCATGTTTTTCTCCGAGTCTCACCGTTGCTTCAAGAATGTGACACCACCCTGGACATTTTAAGACAAAGTTTGTAACCGTCCCAACAGTGTTCATGACTTGTAATTGTCCCAAGACTCCCAACAATAGTTACCATGTCTACGGCTTGTAATTGTCCCACGTCAACTAAAAGCGGTCACCATGAACAAGGCTTGTAATTGTCCCACGACTAAAAAAAGCCTTCACCATGTACAGGGCTTCTAATTGTCTCATGACTCCCAACAGTGGTCCCCATGTACAAGGTTTGTAATTGTCCCACAACTACCAACGGCGGTTACCATGAACAAGACTTGCAACCGTTCCGGCGGTTACCATATACAAGGCTATCTACCTGCCGACTGACATATTTGTTGTTTTGTTTATGTAATTGTGCCACGATTCCTAACATTGGTCATCATGAAAAAGGCTATCTACCTGTCCCACGACTCCCAAAAGCAGCCACCATGTCCAAAGCTTGTAACCATCCCAACGGTCACCATATACAAGACAATCTAACTGTCAACTGCCATATTCGTTGTATTGTTTATGTAATTAGTATATGTTGTATAATTTATATCGTGTGTTAAATCATCGTAATAAAACAATATAACTCGCATTAAACGACCATTATATTATAATATCATCATCAGTCTCAAATCTAGAACAAATTGGACATCTTGTCACCATGGTTATCAATTTAATACTAAACAACAACAACCATTTTTACTTGTTTGGATCGTGGACAAGAGAGATAGAGAGAGAAATGGGGTTTAACGTCCTCGTAGGTCATTTTGGGACTAACATATGGTTTAATTTTATTTCAATAATTCGCTTGCGCATAGGGGTCTTTAGCAGTGGGAGGAAACCCAAGAGGTTGAGAAGGTGCCCCTATCTCCATGCCACATACGCTCACACCAGGGATTGAAACCACAGTCGCAAGCCAGAGGTGACTGGCCAGCTAGAGGTCGAAGCGCGGCACTCTAGACCACTAGGCCATCCGAACCGCCCCCTGGATCGTGCACAAAGAATGACATGAGGTGTTCTAGAAATTGTCAAACAGGGGTTGAGTGGACGAATGGTGTAATGTGTGCGCTTTAAATCATAGGGTCTTGCATGGTTCTGATTCCCGGGTTGGAGTTGTTTTATACATGACAAGGAGTAGAGTCACCTGTCCAACCTCATGGGTCTTCCCCTGATCCTCTGATTTCCTCCCACTGCTAAAAGCCCCTATGCTCAAGCAAATTATTGAAATAAAATGTGTTAGTCCCGAAATGACCTGGTATGAATGAGTGGACATTAAACCCCATTCCTCTTTCGCTTTCTTTCTATTGTCCAATCAAAATCAGTCAAATCCAACCAGATCCAAATTTCAAAATATTTCATGTAAAGGCAACGTATGTTTTAAATGAAATATTTGTAACACAAAAAGTAAAATTTTGAAGCAATACAAAACTGACAAGAAAAGAAGTAGATTATGATAAATATCTTTAGCACGTGTAGGGGGATGAGGATCAGATAACTTTGTACTGACAGTTCGTATCCAAAATAAGCTTGCAAAAAATTGTACATTTTGACAAATGTATTCATGAACTGTTAAATGGCTGACTTCTTTGTTCTTACCTTACTTTTTTTCTTCGTCTCACACCTAACGTGGCATGTAACAAAGAAACTGTGACAAAAATTATTCAAACAAAACCCAACAAACCATATCCTTCCATAACAACCCCAAAAATACCATCATTCAATAACAAATCCTATCCTTCAATAACAAACAAATCCTTTAATAACAAGAAAATCCTATCCTTCAATAACAAACCCCATCATTCAATAACAAATCCTCTCCTTCAATAAAAAACAAAGTAACCAAATTCTATCCTTCCAAAACATACAAATTTCAAAATAAATGAACTCTATCCTTAGAAAACAAACTCCAACCTTCCAAAACAAACTCCATCCTTACAAAACAAATTCCATCCTTACAAAATAAATTCCATCTTTCCAAACAAAACTCCATCCTTCCAAAACAAATTCCATCCTTCCAAAATAAACTTTATTCTTCCAAAAACAAGCATATTTTGGGATGGGGGTGGCATAATTCCATTCATTTTTCCATCATTTGGCGGGGATGGGGGGCGGTGGGTATTCGATTCATTCTTCCATCAATTCTTCAATCCAGAGTAATGATTTATAACTAGTATTTAAAAAAGTTCTCATTCATTCTTCTTCTTTCCATCCATGTTTAGTTAGCATATCAAACTAGCATTTCATTTATCCATTTAGTGTATTTATTCATTCTTCTATCCATCCCTATCCATTCATTCATTCACTCATCTATTTTGTAAAACTATCTTTATTCTTTCTTCTATCCATCCCATCCATTCATTCATCCATCCATCTATTTTGTAAAACTATCTTTATTCATTCTTCCATTCAACCCCATCCATCCATTGTATTCATCCTTCTTTCCATCTCCATTCATTCACCTATGCATTCTATAGAACTATAGAATCCAAAGTGATAAAGATGGTAATATAGTACCTTTTTCATCCTTCTATCCATCCATCCATTCATCCATCTATCTATCTATTATATAAAACCAGAATTAAAAGTGATAAAGATAGCCTAATATCTGGTGATATGGAACCTGTCAGAATATATGGTAACCATCTTCCCTGATAACCCCTATCACACCTAATAAAATATATAACACTCCTGGTGTCAACCCATGTGGCAGTTATTACCAATATCATGATAAACATTGCCTAAATTACTTCTTTATTACAGCATGAAAGCAAATTGACTTGAAAAGGTCTGATAACTGATTCTTTATTTCACTATTGAAAATCGGCCATCTTTAAAAGCCTCAGGTCATCATTAGAGGGATAGTGAAGCCCCTTTACAAACTACAATATTGTCAAAGTTGAATCTCTAGCAGGAATATCAGTCCAAGAATGGTTCAATTTCTTTCAGTTTTTACAAAGATATGGTGAATTGAAAGTTCCATCGATTCATTTAAGATTTTAAAACAGTATTTAAAAGTCAGTGAATGATAGGGGAATCAGTATTGAGAACGGCAAATATCTAAAATAATCTTTGTGCAAAGTAGTTTAATTCTGTTCAGTATTTACAAAGTTATGATGAATTGAAATTTTGTCAACATTGAGCATCATCTGGAGATGATATATAAAATAGGAGATGGTCAAAAGCCATCATCAGGTGTGACCTAGGATATAGTCCAAACTTGTAACCTATAATAGTCACCTGTAAAATAGTCCAAACATGCTACCTATAATCTTCGATACAATCTTTTGACGAGTCTGTTTGGAATCTAACTGACTTGAAGGTCGGTGATTATCTATAATTTTGTTTCCTGAATCTTTTTAATCAAACTTAGCGGTAAATAATGAGATATGATCCGAAAATACAAAACACAATTTTGTTAAAAACAAATTCAATTCAACAGAAGGTCTATAACGACCCCTTTTTAGCAATAGTTTGCATCCTTATCGTATCAAGTTGTCGTAATAATAATACAAGTATAAGTAGTTATTATAAAATCAAAAATATAATAGATACTTCAATTTTGATTGGCTAAGCACTAAAATCAATTTAGTATCATCCAATCAAATTACTAAAATTATGATTTTATCTTAATTAAAATTTCCTGCAACATGCACCTGGGTTTTTATTTTTAAAAACCTTATTGATAAAGCAAACCAGGTCTGATTTTAAGAAGTCTTCATTATCTACCCCGAACCATTCTCGGCCCACTTACATGAATTCCTGCACAATATCTTATGTTACGGTCAAATTTTATACTATGTGATGTGAAATAATCAAGCTTAGCTTTGTTTCCAATCACACCACCAAAATTGTCATCTGATTGCCAGTAAAGCACCTCCGGGAATTTTTGCAGGATAGGGTTTGCCAAGTTCCTGAAACAAAATTGGGGGGAGGGGGGGCCAAGAGCAGTGTAGGAGTGTTAATAAGGATTTATTCGCATAACAGGCCCCTAATCAACTCGCTAGATCAACGAAAGCACAAGCTTTAAATGGATATCTGTTTCCACGATAACATGCTGCATGTTTAAATCCACTAAATATCCCAGACAAGTGATGGCATTGAGAGTTGATTATGGTCTGGATAAGTTAATTAATGTCTAATTAATAATTTAGATTACATTTCAGAAAGCCCTGCAATAGCCAGATTTAGTTCTTGTATAATGTATGTTAATGTATGTTCAAACGAAGGCCCAGCTTTAAATGGATAACCGAGACTTAGCCTTGGTTGTCAAGTACCATTGCTACGATAAGAAACAAACTTCAAACAGTGTTAACTTCACCCAGCATAAATTAATCTGAATTAAATTTCTTATAAGTATATTTACCTAATCGTTTATTCAAAAAAAAATACAGACACAGAACATGTAAAGCAGATGTTGTAATTTGTATGTCGTTAATTTTTACAAACTTGCCGATAAACGTCTGATTTATTCCATTAGCCAATCACCCACCCACTGATATCTGACGTAATTTATTGGAGCCCCACTCGTGGAGGTCAGAGTTCACGTAAAAACCCAGCCAAATAATCTAAATGTTCTCAGGAACTAGATTTGATATGGAGGTTTTTGATCACGAGCCTGGAGTCAAGTTGCACACACATGTTGAGGAAATGTTTTTAAAAAGTATTATTTGTTGATAAAAAAACAACAACAATTTTATTTAGTGTTTATTCCTGGGAGTTCTTGTTCCTGTTTTTAAATATACACACTGTAGGGGAGTTGGGTGGCCGATTGGTTAACACATGTACTTTGGATCATAAGGTCTGTCATTAAGTCGAGTAACGTTGTCTCAATTCCCCGCCTCTAAAACACATCCATTGTTTTCCTTCCACTGCTGGGGGGTTGGGATGGCCTAGTGGTCTAGAGTGCCGCGCTTCCACCTCTAGCTGGCCGGTCACCTCTGGCTTGCGGCTGTGGTTTCGAGCCCTGGTGTGACAGTATGTGGCATGGCGATAGGGGCGCCTTCTCAACCTCATGGGTTTCCTCCCGGCACTCCGGTTTCCTCCCACTGCTAAAGACCCCTACGCGCAAGCGAATTATTGAAATAAAATTAAAACCATATGTTAGTCCCGAAATGACCTAGTTTGTGTTAAGTGGACGTTAAACCCCATTTCTCTCTCTCTCTCTCTCTCTCTCCTACTGCTAAAGACCCCTAGGCACAAGCAAATTATTGTGAAAAAAATTAAACCATATATTAGTCCCAAATTGATCTTGTTTGAGTTGAGTGGACATTAACCCCCATTTCTTGTATATATAGCCGGTAAAGACCTTTTGGCTTGGTGGCTGGGTGTTCCAAATTCAAGTTTAATTGGGCGTCCTGTCATACTTTCATCTATCAACCTGGCTAATGAAGATGGGTATACCCCATGCAATGTGATATTGGAGATATTCTGAGACAATTCTTCATTCGAGGATCACAAGGCGCTGGCTCGCTAGCCTGGAGGTCGAGTGTTCAATCCCTGCATTGGCCGAGAAAGTTCATCTCGATTTTCCAGCGTGGTTTCCCCTTGTCAGTGATGCAGAATGGAGGGCCTGACAAGGACAGCTGTCTAGTCATTCGGATGGTACGAAAAACCGAGGTCCCTTGTACACATTGGCATGCACATAACAGATCCCCTGGCTGGCAGTTGGAATTCGATATAGAGTAGGCTGTAGCAACGCTGCCCAGGCAAAATTTCTCTCATAGCACACTGTATGGCGTCTTCATTAACCCAGTTTAGGTTTAGAAGAGTAGGATGTTAAACCCTATTTAATTTCTATTCTTCATTCAATTCTAATGGTCAACCTTAGTTTCTAAGTTCAACCTAACAAGGTCGTGTGTCTGGTACCACACAGCAGACCATCAATATGTTAAACTTGTAAGGTACAGGTACAAGTCTTCAGCTATACAATTGCCAACTAACCCTTATAGTAAGCGCAGGGGGACTGCACCACACACAATTTAACACAAAAACAAATATATGGACAAGACATTGTACTCAGAGACCACAAACAAAACAATTCAAAAAGATGGAAAAGTTTCGAAAATATTTGTGATGTTAATAATATGATTAGCCAATCAGCATTGATATTTATAGTGGATTACCCACAGTTCTGAGCACCAGACCGTTTCATTGGCTAATCCCTCACATCATCCAGAACACGTCAATGATAACAACTTGTCGAGATGTCAGTGTCAGTAAACACAAGTAAAACGACATTTTGAACCATAAAAAACGAAGCGAAATCAGATTCAGATGTAAAAAAAATAGAGCGCATCCTAGCCCAGCACTTATTCACGAGTCAAGATGGAATCGCTTAAAAACACTAAAATAAAACTTATTGAAAAAAATGTCTTACCTTTGAGACCTTTATTCGCCTGTCCGTCTCGATTCCATGGAGGATCGCCATGACCAGAGAAATCGCGTAATTTTAGGTAACTGATTGACAGACGTATAATGGAGGCTTTGTCCAGCTGACTTGTAATGGCGGCAGGTAACGGCAACATCTTAGCCAATTCATAAAATTCATAATTTTCTTTACCTCTTCGTGATCGTGCAGCATCGCGTGATTTCTCTTTACGGACTTCTAAGATACTGAAAAAAAAATAAATAAAATAACATCAATATGAGGTCCAACCTTGTGGGTTTTCTCTGGGTCCTCCTGTCTCCTTCCACTGCTAAAGACCCCTACATGGAAGGAAATATTTGAAATACAATTGAACCAAAATGATCTAGTTTATGTCATGTGGACATTAAACCCCATTCCTCTCTCTCTGTCACCCCCTCACCTATCATAATACTACACTCATCAAACATATTTAAAGTAGTCAAGTCTCTATCTCAGTATCAGTCTAAAGTCTTACACCCTGAAAACACAAATAATTTGTCAATTCAAATTAACATTGATGCTGTGATCTTACTGGAAAAAAATGGGCTTCTGATATTCAATAGTTATAAGACAAAATAAACATTTTACCATTGGTACACGAATCGTATACCATAGTGCGTTTCAGTGTCATTAGTAACAAGTCACCAGAAAGAATGGAGCTACGTTGTAGACATATTTCACAACTCATGTTATATGGCAACGCCATAACTTATCTGCAGAGCATGAGCAATAGACTGGAATAACCAGACACTAGAAATTTCTATTCAGTTGAGATTCATGTCGTGTTTCGCTGGACATAACTGATTTGAAATTAAGAGTCAAAACGGAAACGATTAAATGTAAATCAGTTCATATACAATCAGATTACAGTATTATATGCGTTTGGGTCAATTTCTAGGTCCCCAAATATTAACGATTAAGCTCCTTTAAAGTATTAAACAAAAATATAAAATCGTGTCATGCATCAATTTAATGTCCTGACAGAAAAAAATCTTTTATCAGTGTACCCCCGTCAAAGTGCCATTTTTGATGGGCCAAGCCTGTTTTAAATAATCGTTTATGAAATAAATATGATCTAATTTATTTGCCTAAGAAAAATAAAAGAGATCAGTTGATTAATTTTAAAAAATAAACGATCAAAGGTTTTTATAAGATAATAATTAAAGGAGTCCGAGGATATATGACAGCCGCTTGTCTAATAAACATTGAATGATGACAAATTTAACGTCGATCGTCCCCCTTATACGGCATGGTTAAAGATCTCATCGACGCGGCCCGGGGTATTAAACTGCGTATAACGGGAGTCAATTTAGCGAGGTTGCAATCTGCAGTGAAGGAGATAATAGAGGATAGTCCTAATGAAAACCGCGGTTTTACGCGATTAAGATGAATTGAGGGACCATACATTTCACTAAATAATTTACCACTCATCCAAATCTATGAATAAATTTCACTGAGAAAAGGCGAAAAGAAATGAAAAGTGCCGAAAGATTTTGCAAAAGTGATTGATGGTACTCTAGTTGAGATTTTCTTTCCTTCGTTAAACGAATTCCATCAATAGGGAAATTTGTCAGCTGTTTTTAAAACAATCTGTAGTCATTCTTGTGAAAAAAGATGAATGACCTTTTAGCCATGATTTATTGGACCAAAATGAGGATAAAATTCATTTTAATAAATTAATCAAGTTATTTACTTTTATTCTCAAAAAAAAAAAAAAAAGAAAAAAAGTTATGCAAAGGCCAACTATTAGCTGAATTTATAAAAATAATTTCTATATAAAATTTCTATAACTAGTTACCTGCATTACTGTGAAAATGATATGAAACATGTCAGTAATAAAATAATTATCTACCGTGGACAAATTTACTTTATTATACCTATAAAATTTATTATTTATTGTAAAAAGCTAAAACTTGTCAATTGCAGTCTTTAGCCAATATTCATTTATTCAATTTGATCAATTTATTTATTTCTCCAAGAGGCATATCAAACATGACAATAGAGGTGATTGTATGAAGTTACATGACAATAGAATGTGAAAGTTTTGATGAGAGAAAAGTAATAATGTCATGAATGACCAGCCTCTTGAGGATAATCCATAAAAACCTGCTGCAATTAAAGCTAGTTTTACTTCTAATGAGGTCCTTTTTGTTTCCGATTTGGTTCTCAATTTGACAAATACTTTAAACAAAACATAGAAATGTAAGATTTAGATAAAGAACTGGCGGTTCCCGCTATAAATATAAAAATAGATCATGAAAAATGAAGATGTTGAAAATTGAATTTGAATTTTTTAATTCTGAGCGAAGTCACTGTTTGAAGTTTTGAGTCAGCCTTGATTTACCATTTTCAAATTAAATCATTAAGCGATCTAGAGAGTTGATTATAGGCTTATCATGTGAATAAATATCTAAATAATAATTCATACAACATTTGAAACCAATATAAAGAAATGCTATTGGCAGATTTGGCTCTTACGTAATGTATTAACAGAGCACAGTTTTTATGGGAAATAATCACTTGATAACAATAAGATGATACTTGTTGGAACGTCGTGCTTTTAGAATAAAACTAGTGATTGTTTCCCTTAAAAACTGTGTTCTGTGAATGTGTTTCCCAATCGTTAAATGCCACTTCAAGACAATACACAATTTATCTTGAAAATATTTTCATGAAATAAATAGACGCACGTATAATACCATTAAACTAAACTAAAAAGTTCATTCATGCAAACTAAATAGCTGAAAGTTTGGACTATATTTAGATTTTTATTCATCACGTTTTAATTACTTTAAGAAATAAGTCTTAGTCCATATCCTGTTAAAATTGTTTTAACAAAATTTCGTCTTCTCTTTTTAGCAAAATAAATTACTGTAAAAAATTAGGACTTTCTCATAACATTTTTTAAAACAAATTAAATTACAACTTCACAGATTAAAATTACTGTTAACATGAGGACGTATTCATTCATAAGATTTTTTTATAAATAGCAACTTAAACATACATTATGCAAGAGCTAAATCTGCCTATTGCAAGTCTTTCTTTGGGCCTGAAATGTTATCTATATTATTAATTAGACATTAATTAACACAACAAGACCATAATCAACTCTCGACGGCATCGGATACTTGAAATTTTAACTAGTTTTGAACAATTTGCCATTTACAAACTTAATTTAAAAATGGGAAATCGAGGGGTAGTCTCTTACATACCAGTGTCCTGGTTATACCACTATACACATATCAAAACTACAAACAGCCATACTTTGGCTCAGAATCAAGAAATTTGACTGAAATTTTTAAATATGTTCTATTTTTATCGTTTATTTTTGAATTATTATAACAAGAATGACAAACTCCTTATTAAACTCTTAACTAATGTATCTTCAATAAACTTTTTTTTTTATCACAAACCAAGTGGAATTTAAAGTAATTAAATTTAGTCCATGCAATACCATGGGGAAAAAATAATTTGAAAACAAAAGATATTGAATGCTTTTGTCAATACCTTTTTAAATAAAACTGACTCAATTGGTCATATTTGTCAAAAGCCCAAAAAACTAAAAATGAATTTGATTTGGTATAACATGTCACATATTAATCTGACGTCTGATAAGATTACACAGAGGTTTAATCCATCCGTGGAATCAGATTAAATATAAAATAATACATCAACTTACCACGAATGGTGAATATTATCTTGTAGTGAATACGGAAACGGTGAAAACAGACCAAACATGTTTAAATAATAAACCCTAAAACTATCGTTCCGAAAAGTCGGCAATTTGTAACGAAACACAGATTTATTAATTCACAATACTGATCGTTCCATTTTTAAAAAAACATGATTCAATTTTAAATAGTAAACCTAAAATTACCGTTCCAGTAACGCGACAATTTGTGACGACACACTGATTTAATAGTTCACAATTCTCATTGTCACAATTTAAAACTGACTATCCAGTTATGAAAGTTTACCAGGAATAGAGAGTAATAAGTCAATATTTAATTACAAAAATACACACTTCCCTTAAAATCAAAAACCAATATTCTTCAAAAAGTACTAAAAAACTTATTCTTCTTTAAAAACAACTCTTTCTCATTTTTTCGAATGAAAAACGACCCTCGATTCGAAGTCTTTCTAACATGTAAAGATGACGATCAAGTTGACATGGAAATATGAAGTAAGAGAAGCTTTTGAGTCGAGTCTCCTCAAATTAACCGCCTCCTTAGAACAACAATCCTATTTATCAACTTGTCTTAAGCCCTTAAAATCCCTAGCAGATATAAATTACCGTCGTAAGCATCCTTAAAATAAACACCTATTACCATAATAGCCGTTTCACATCATCAAATTTATGTATTTTTGGATAAGGAAGAATAAAACACTAATTAAATAAAGGCATTTGTTTAAAGAATTGCGGCCATATTTCGTTAAGTTTCTACGAGAATTTAAGTCAATTAGGAATAAGGTGTATGAGCACACTTGATTCTGTGCGATATAATCAGATTTGTGGAGGGGATTAACCAACCCGTAACTTATTTCCCCTTCATTTCAATAATTGATAAATTGGATTACAGGGCTAGTTTATATGTTGATAAACCAATTCCGCACACAAAGACCTCCAATTGCTACCAGCTCCCTCGAGTTTCTCCCGACATCCAGGAGAGACGTAAAATTCGTAACCAGCGATTTGTCTGTCGTCATTATTAAATCATTGAATGTCATCAACGCTTATTTTGTAGCAAAAGTAATTATCGGATGTTAAATATGGCTTCTCCGAGGCTAATTGAATTTCCTCGTCTGAATCTAGCCGACTTCGGAAAATGTTTCGTTAGGGATAAATCGTCAATGAATAATGTTAGCGGAGACTTGTGCTTATCTCTTCCCCTTCATTTAAATATTTACACCCCTTTTAACGGCTCTGATTAACACGACTTAATTACATCGTCCTGATTGGTCACTATCGAATTAATTGATCCAATCAGGTTTGATTTAATTAAAGAATTAGTAACACAGCTGGTTGTATGATAGACCGTGTCGCTTCCCAATAAAAACAATTAAAGGCTCGCATCACATTTTGGTACTTTCGGGTTCTACTGACATTAAGGGTTTTTTCAGGGGTTGGTGTTAAGTGCCTTCTAATGATCTTGTGGTCCCTAAGTACTTGGTGCTGAGGTAGGGACAATTCATGGGGTCTCAATTCACGATAATCAATATTTCAAGTCAAGGCGCAAATTAGGTGTTTGATGCCACTTGAGTCAGAGTCAATGAAATGGGGTTTAACGTCCTACTCTTCTGCTCTGAACTGGGCTAATAAAGACGGGCATACGCCATACAGTGTGCTATGTGGGAAATTTTGCCCAGACAGCGCCACTATGGCCTACTCTTCTCCCGTAATCTGGAAAAATCTAGTAACACTGTTGAATATAGTTTTGAGTAAACAAAGGAAAACTGTTTTGTTAAGCTACTGAATACATAACCAATTTTATTTTGTCTTTTTAGATGTAGATAATTAGAAGTCCTTTAGGTGAAGGAGAAAAAAAACCTATTATTATACTAGTATGGGTCCAACTCAATTTTCACCAAAATTTGACTTGCTAGGTTTTTCCAGATTACAGGAGTCTTATATCGAATTCCAACTGCCAAGGGATCTTTTACATGCACGCTGATATATACAGTTCATTATTTACAATAGTATCCGTTCAATATTTACAAAGTTATGGGAAATTGAACTTTCATCGATCTATAATGTTCGTTATGCAAGAAGCCCAACACTATAATGTTGTTGTCTGCTAAAATTCAAAAATAGACGTGTTTTAAATCAAATTGAATCCAACCCATGGGATTATCTAGTGTTGGTATTTCGACTTTTGTGTTCTTTCCTAAGTACATATGAGAGTGAATTAAGCCATGAGAAATTTGATATTTTAGCGACAAATGTCAATAGTGCAGCGTTACTTTAAGATAATTGCATGAAAAGTTAGAAATGTTCCGACTGATCAACCCGGATATGATATTTCCTTTACACCATGGCTATTTAAACACAGTTGATATTTATATAATCTATCTTCAAATATTTAACGACAAGTTAAAAGGGCAGGTAACTCTATGTTGATGGTGGCGCTAGGGTAGGGTATATTATCGTGTTATATAAGTAGTTTGTGTAGGTGAAATGTATGTAAATGGCGTAACATCCACGACTTGTGGATATAAGTATTAGCTAACTTTTTACTTGCTCTCTACAAGCAATCCGTACACATCAAAAGTGAAAACTTGGTTATTTAGTCACTATTGTTAACAATCTAAAATGAAATATTTTGTAGCAGTCCTAGTGGATTAAAATAGTTGCATGATACAAATATCATTATCATCATCTTATCTACTTTATTAACCCAATCATGTAAAAGTACCCATGAAAGTGCTGCTGTCCGGGCAAAATTCCCCAAATAGCACACTGCATGGCATATGTCTATCCTGATTATATAGCAGAGTTGGTGAAGTACAAGCTTGAGATTGAAACCACCTTGATCACTTGACTAAAGCACAGACCTTAGGACCTAAAGTCAACCAATTAAAACACTCAGCCACCCATCTCGCCACACATGCTGTAATCATTCAGGCCCTGAGTACACAAAACATTCTTAGAATTAAAAATTTACTCATCTTTCAATCACTGTTTATGAGAAATATCTTTGATCCAGAAATATAAAACTTTTCACATAGTTTCTTATTGATGTATTTGATACATTAAAACAACAAAATATTTGATATTTATAAGGGTGTAAAATACGGAGAACAATTTGATTAAATTCTAAATTCAAATCTGACTTTATTTTGTGAAATCAGGCCCCAAGTTCACAAAGCATTCTCAGACTAAAATTGAGAATTTACTTAACTTTCAATCACCGTTTAAAAGAGAAATCTTTTATCCAGAAACAAAAGACTTTGCACATAGTTTCTTATTAGGGTATTTGATACATTAAAACAACAAAAGTTTAATAAAGGGCTATATTTTAGTTAAATCTGAGAATATTTTGTGAAATCAGGGCCTGATTGCATACCATAGGTAGAGTATAGTGAAAGAACAAATTCTCAAATACCACTAGATGATATCATGCAATTTGTGCCGTATTCACCATAATGCGTTGCTATGTAACTATATTCATGATGTAGGAACAGGGTGTCATAACTCATTTAATGATAGCGAGAGAAATAGAGTTTAACATCCACTCTACACAAACTAGGTCAGTTTGGGACTAACACATGGTTCAATTTTATTTCAATACTGCGCATGTGCGCAGGGGTCTTTAGCAGTGGGAGGAAACCGGAGGACCAGGAAAGAACCTGATGGTTGAAAGAGAGAGAGAGAAATGTGGTCTAATATCCACTCAACACAAACTAGGTCATTTGGGGACTAACATATGGTTTAATTTTATTTCAATAATTCGCTTGCGCGTAGGGGTCTTTAGCAGTGGGAGGAAACCGGAGTGCCCAGAGGAAACCCACGAGGTTGAGAAGGTGCCCCTATCTCCATGCCACATACGCTCACACCAGGAATCGAAACAACAGCCGCAAGCCAGAGGTGACCGGCCAGCTAGAGGTCGAAGCGCGGCACTCTAGACCACTAGGCCATCCTCCCCCCCCCCCCCCCCCGATGGTTGAAAAATCAAAAATAAGTGATAGGGCACCGCTGTCCGGACTATAGGCATTAAATTACATTTTATTTCTATTTTTTGACTCCTCTATATCTGATATGACAGTGTTGTCAGTGAACTAATGGTGTGATGACGCAGACATATAAGTTAAAGGCCGTAAAAGACACAGTTTGTAAATAATATTGAGTTCAATCAACTTGTATGTGACCTACTGAAGTAGATTATCACAGAAATTAATAAAATGGTCTGGTATCTCGATGACCTTGTATCTACAAGTAGCCTTGTCATTATTATACAACACTTGTCCTAACTTTAGATGCAAGTCAGTACAATTATTACTACAACAACTAGGTTATTATGGGACTAACACATGAATTTAGTAACCTTTATTAAAGATATATTATATAAAATTTAGAGAGAGAGTTGGTCTTCAAGATACATTATGTAAAATTTATAAAAGGAAAATGAGAGAGAGAAAAAGATTTTACGTCATTTCGGGTCTTTTATTCTAATTTCAATTTTAATTCAATGATTTGCTAATGTGTTTGGGTCTTTAGCAGTAGCAGAAAACCAGAAGACCCGGAGAAAACCCACGAGGTTGGGCAGGTGACCCTATTCCTTGTCACGTACAACCCTGGATTCGAAACCCCTCCTCGAAAAACCTTCTGATCAAACGCGTTAACCATTCGCCCCCCTCCCACATAAAAAAAAGTTGCCCATTATAGCTATAATAGTTCAAAAATAAAAAATGCAATAATGAATATATTTAAAAATTCGTTCAAGTAAAGTTATGAATGTTTGAAGTTTCGACAAGATATATCGTAAATAGTTTTGATTTACAAGTACCATAGTTACTATAATAAATAAAGTTAGTAAGTTTAACGAAAATATGGAAGTCAAATCCACTAAATATCTCAGCTATTCATGGTTATAGAGAGTTGATTATAGGGTTGTCATGGTTATAATGAGTTGATTATACGGTTGTCATGGTTATAACGAGTTGATTATAGGGTTGTCACTGTTATAATGAGTTGATTATACAGCTGTCATGTGAATAAATGCCTAAATAACAATTTATATAACAAGTCACAAAAGAGATCTTCAAATGTGCAATTTATAGCTCTTGCATAATGTGTTATTCAATAATATACTCAAAATATGGAAGAATTTTATCCAACCTTTATTTATTGTGGAGTGCCCCTTGTCAGTTGTGCTGGATGGAGGGCCTGACAAGGAAAGCTGTTTATTCAGTTGGATGGAACATAAAAACAAGGTCCCATGTAGATCAAATGGCAGTTGGAATTCAATATAAGAGTAAGCCAGTGTACTGCTGCCCGGGCAAAATTTTCCTCATAGCACACTGTAGTGGGGTTGCCTGTCCAACCCCATAGGTTTTCTCCGTGTCCTTCAGTTTACCTCTACTGCTAAAAGACCCCTACACACAAGCAAATTATTGAAATAAAATCAAACCATATGTTAGTCCTGTAATGACCTAGTTTGTGTTGAGTGGACATTTAACCCCATTTCTCTCTCTCTCTCTCTCTCTCTCTCAATTCCATTATTACAATACATAAAAATATAGGCATTGGTTGGGGAATTTACAATCAATTTGTTTAGAAATAATTTAATTTAATTTCTATTTTTTAAGTTAAATAACTTTTCCGAAAATAGTGAAAAGATCAAGCGTTTTAAAATATTGAATATTTTTACTATTTGACCGAAGATCAAGTTCAGATTCGCTCATTTTCTCGAATTAAAATAAAACTCTTTACTTCCGTTAATTATGTAATTAGGAATAAATCAGCATCAAGAACAATTTCGCGAATTCCCCGGAGAGACGCAAAGTTTCTTACAACGCGTTTTAACGCTGACAAGTAGCGATTAGTAAAAATACACATACGGACATTTTCGGCAGGTTTCTCTGATTAGTTCCGATACTTTGTCATGATGAACGTTAACAACGAGAGCTGATCAAGTCAAATTCAATTTCTACCTCATTCTGAATTCATCTCACATTTTCCAATCTCTACTCATCGTGTCTCTTGTGAGGCAATGTTGAGTTGGATATCGCGGTTAAATTCCGACACAACTCAATAATATCAAAGCTGCGTAACAGATCAGATTGTTTTAAACAAGATATTCCAGGAGAGAAATTCTTTAAAACGTTCCAAAGTTACATGAATATTAGTAGACGTCTCAGATACTCATGTATGTTTTATTTTTCACGATATCTTATTCTTCACAGTTTAATTAATGATAAAATGAGTTCTAATTGATAATTAAATATTCAATTATGGAAATAAAACAAAAACATTAAAAAGGAGAGAGCAGAGAGAGAGAGAGAGAGAGAGAGGGTGTTTAATCTCCACTCCACACAAACTAGGTCATTTCAGAACCAAGTTTGGATCAGTTTTTATGTCATTAATTCCCTTGCGTGTAGGCTTGCCTGAACGGTTCTTTAGCAGTGAGAGGAAACGGGAGAATGCAGAGAAAATTCAAGAGGTTTGACAGGTGACCCTACTCCTTGTCACGTACAAGCGGAGAATCGAAACCCCGCCACCTGAAGCTTTTAATGGTAAATAATTCCAAACTAGAACTCGAGAGGATGTCGAATGTTAACAATAATAAAATGTAGATTTATACACACTGAGTTCAAATTGTTTTAATTCATCCTCATAACATTTCTCAAAACATGATTTAAAACTTTAGATAATTTATTGACTTCTGGCCTATTATTCCACTGTTTTGGTGCATTCCCTGCGATTAACAATCTGTATCCAAAATATTATAAATACTGATGGATTTGGATAAACCTAAGAGAAATTCAGCTTTAACAATATTTCAATTGATTCAAATATTTTTACAATGATTATCAATGATATTTAATTCAGCTACAAAAATTAACATATAAGTATGAGAAAGTTCTAATCAAAAATGAAAAATTATTTATTGTTTTTATGAATACATCCTGGAATTTATTTTATCAAGAAATTGATAATGACTTATGATAGATGGGTATCTGATAAAAATTTGGCTGTCATAGACATTTGGAAAATCATTGCATTTCTTTCTATCTATTCCACTGAACATTGGAATATCGGTGGGGGGGGGGACCAATATTCAAATGTCATTAGCATAACCAAGATTCAGCTCCGTCTAAACTTCTTTATCATGAAACCATAAATGAGATTCTTATAAATGAGATTTTAGAAGACTTAATTCCCAGCTACCAATATTTATTTATCTATCTTATTGAAGAATTTTATATCTTTCAATCCTTGAGAATTCTACAAGACTGAATGAAAATATCTAAATACAGTTCTGTTTAGAAACCTTGCTTAACACATCATACAGAATTTTCTCAATAAAAAAAAAAAAAAATCATGAAAATTTTGTAAGATATATATAGGCCTATCATTATTATTTTCATTTTAAAAATTGAAGAAGAGGGGGGTATTTTTTTTTTGGGGGGGGGGGGGGTATATTTGTTCACACAATGACATTTTTTTATTTATTCAAATAGTTATTATTAAAATTATATATTGCTTTACAGTGTTTATCTTGTTTAGAAAAAATGACAAGTTACAAGAAAATAAAACCTATCAGGGTAGCATATAGGTATGATTTAACAGTCACTTAATCAATAATTTTTCTATCTTTTTAATTACATCATAAAAAAGAAATGCTGAATTTACGGATGAATAAAAAAAAAACTCCCGTAAAATCCGCCAGTCAGCTGACAACACTTTTTTGGGGTTAAATAAAAACTGTAAAGAATTGAAATGGTCGAGAAATAATCCACGCGATTATATGTTTTTGTTTGTGACTGCTCTTACGGCAGGTGTCACAGAACACGTGGAGAGAGCGCGCTGGAATTCCAAAAATGGCGCGCTTTCTCGGAGTAAAAATCTAGCGTAAACACAGCTTACCGTGCGTTAAATACATGAACAGGCGAATGAACTTCAGTCATTTTTTGAACCATGCCAACTCAAATAAAGTTCTTCCAACTCCGTATTTTCCTATTATTAATACAGTTAAAGTTTGTCGTCTGGTGGGAGCGAGAGAAAAGTGTGTTCGATGTTATTCTCCCGGCTGGTAATACATTATTAATAATAATGCCCCGAATTAGAGTGTCGTTTTAATATAGTTTATCTATGTCGTTTTACGAGACGGTGATAGCGGGTACACGTTCGGTACAGATCTGGTTCACGCTTCCAAGTTAACAGTACATATATAACTCTTACCTATCACAGTCCCCATTCTCTGTCTTGACGTTTAGGGGGATAACCACCCCAGTTTCGGGAGGAAGTGTGCCAGTCCGCATAGAGAAAGATGTTTTCCTCTCATGGCCGAGTTTGTACACCGACTTGTAACAGTTTATTTGGGGTTTGGTGGGTCGTTATGACCTGGTCCACAACAAGCCAAACGGATTAAAGGTTCATTCTCACAGTTACTTCTTTTCACGAGGGCATTAATAAATTTGTAACCGACTTTCAAAACATAAATTATTTAATCTTTTTTGAGAATCGCCTTAATTTGAATTTGGAGAAATTTTGCCTTACTTTATTATTATTCCTTAATTTGTGAGAGGACCTGGTCCCGTGTTCACAAAATGAAGACGGGCGTACGCCATACTTTTATATCGAATTCAAACTGTCATGAAGGATATCTTTTACGTGGACGCCTATACGGTGTATTTTAATGTGATTTTTGAGAAAAAGTGAAGAGGTATATTTCGGTATCACAGAGAGAGAGAGAGGGGGGGGGGGGAGGAGTGTGTGTGTGTGTGGGGGGGGGGTAAAGTCCACTAGACACAAACTAGGTCATTTCGGGACTAACACATGGATCAATTTATATTTCAGTAATTCGCCTGAGCTTACGGATCTTTAGCAATGGGAGGAAACCGAAAGTAGTCGTATAGTCGCGTGCTTTAGATCTTAATGTCTGTCGTTGAGTCAGCTAGATCTCAAAAATCACCCCCACCCCACCACGAGTGTAGAAACCAAAATATCCATGCAATGAGTCATATGGTAGCAGGCACTCCGGTTTCCTCCCACTGATAAAGACCCCTAAGTGCAAGCGAATTATTGAAATAAAATTAAACCATATGTTAGTCCCGAAATGACCTAGTTTGTGTCGAGTGGACGTTAAACCCCATCTCTCTCTCATATGGAAGCAACTCCTCAAAATAACTTACGCGTCGCATCGTTTGGTCGCATTTCTCTTCCTCTACAAGCCCCTTCTATATCTTCACTGTTTCCGCCGCGGAGAATGACGTTGTGGGCCAATCTCGATAATATTTTGGAAAATAAACCAGCTTAATTTTGCGTTAAAAGCCCTTAAAATCCTCTACCTAAGGACCGAGAAACTAACTCAAATTACGTGATACGTTTTCAAAAAACGTAAACTGGTCAGTCTTGATCTGGAAAATGAGACGGGAGTTCCGAGCTGTATTATACGGTGCCTGAGTAAAACCAGACTTAAATTTTATAAAAATAACGTGAACGTGAAATTTACCTTTCGTTATCAAGTGCATCACTTGGATCATGCACTGTATAGACCTTCAAAGTAATGGCAATCGATTATCAGGTCACTCAACAACAAAAATTGACCCGCAATCTTAAAAGTGTTACGTGTCCGGATAAGCGGTTGTTACTCAATATTATGAGCTGAAACTTGGCGACAAGGTAAATTCACCATTCTTCTGTATTGTGGCGCTTAAATTGAAACGTACACGGCGTTTTATTTTTGAGACAAGGTTCAAATCGGGAAAGTCCCCGGAAAGGACGCTAAACTCCATTTCATTTCATTACCCACGAAAAACGTTTAACGTCTCAGAACCACAATATATATGGTAAATCTATTTCCATGGTTACGGGACAACTGGCGTTTCCACCATTTCTTCAGTATCCAACCCCAAGGATTCAATTATGTGCGCGCCAATATCTAAATAGATGGGAATCGTTTTTTTCGTACCATCCGACCGACTAAGCACACTACTCTGATCCGCTCAACAAGCGCCCCACCTGACCAGTGAGAATTGGGGCTGGAAAATCCGAACCCCACAGTTATAGAAAGGGTTCATAATAGGATATGTCAGAGTGCCTACCCTTTTGACGTAAACCAGAGTGCAGGATGGATGGATGACCTGACCGGAAGCAACACGTAGTCGTTCGGATGGAACAGAAAATCAAGGCCCCGCGTACACATCTGAGCGCACGTACACGAACCCTTTGCAGTTGGAATCGAAAATGAAAGTAGGCTGTAGCGCCACTGCCCGGGTAAAATTTACCTCATAGCACACTGTATGGTGTATCTCCATCTTCATTAGCCCAGTCGGTGCAGAAGAGTAGGAGAATAAACCTGATTTCACTTCATATTTTCGTCCCAGTATACGAGCTTGAGGCTTGACGTGCCTTGAATTTGTCAGCCTATTGAAGTGTTTCGACCTTAACCGATGACACCGTGGCGAGGAAACACGTCTTCTGTTATAGTGCAACACTTAAAGCTATATACCATCGCCACTCACAACCCTAAATAAATAACTAGAGAGAGAGAGAGAGCGAGAGAAATGGGGTTTAACGTCCACTGGACACAAACTAGGTCATTTCGGGACTAACATATGGTTCAATTTTATTTCAATAATTCGCTTACGTGTAGGGGTCTTTAGCACTGGGAGGAAACCGGAGTGCCCGGAGGAAACCAACGAGGTTGGACAGGCGACCCTACTCCTTGTCACGTACGCTCACACCAGGGACCGAAACCACAGCCGCAAGCCAGAGGTGACCGGCCAGCTAGAGGTCGAAGCGCGGCACTCTAGACCACTGGGCCATCCCAACCCCCGAAACCCATATTTCAGTCTCAAATACGGCCTACCACATATATGAAGTCATGATGATAAAGCCCCCTTTTCACTTTTATTGAAACAGTTTTAATAAATAAAGAAATAAACATGAAAAATATATCAGATGACTCGACAGAAAACAATGTCTTGGTTACGTCACACGGGGATTAAAATAATATCACGAGTTTGGAAAAAATTGGATCTTTCCGGTCCAGTATAGTTGATTTTAAGATGGCCTTTATTTGAGACAACGTTTCGTTCGCAGGGAGAATCCTAGTATCGGGAGAATCCGCGTTCGGTTGAGATGCAAAACCGAGATGCTGTGTTAGGCTGGTTACACAAACGGTACAGGACGAGCCTTTGCCAAGGAAAAGCTCATTTATTTCATTCCTTCGTCGTTTAGATATATTTTCAAATTAATATCTCTGCGCCCTGAGATGTGAATATCAAGCAATAAATAGTTCTAATACATTTTGACAAAATGCGAGCGTTATTTTGAAGAAAGACGGACAGCATCATCGCTGCCAGGGCAAAATTATCTCTACAAAACTTTGGCATTAAACAGGCTCGTCTTCATTAGGCCAGTTCGGGGCAAAACAGTAGGACGTTAAACTCGATTTCATTTTATTGAACAGGTAACTCTAAAAAAAAATATGACCGAAATATTTTGTCGAGACGCAAACCGATGTCAGGTCATTTATTGTATTTTTGATTGAACTAGGAGCTAAAAATACCATCATTGAAAATGCATTTACCCTGCATGCGTTTATTCATTCATGTAGCTGTATTGTCATTTTATTTTAGCCACAATAAGATAATGTTTAAACTAGGTTATCGCTATTTATATACTTTAAAATGAACCGTTATACTCTTCGTTTCATCACGTGCGATATGACATGTAGCTATCATACATGATGATGAAGTCAATATGCTGTCATGACAACCAAGGCTAACGATGAATATGACAATATGCACATCTGTATAAAATTCCATCCAGAAGCGTGTAAATGAAATCCAATGAAATGGAGTTTAACGTCCTACTGTTCTGTTCAGCCAGATTTTCCGGCGTGTTTACCCTTCGTCAGAGATGCAGGACGGACAGCGGTATAGTCGTTCGGATGGGACAAAAATCCGAGGTCCCGTGAAATTCTCCATCCAAGTCCAAAAATTCCAAATTAATTATTAAACATTAAAAATACAAAATCAAAATACCAATTTAATTTAAATACAGATCAATATTTCGTTTCATTTTTATACTTTCGATCACCTATACTAAATGAAGATCTGACAAGTTATAAAGGGTGTTCACGTCAGGGGTCAAACGAGCGGCTTTTGATCTATGACGTCAGACATTCATTAATCAATCAGCGAAATCGGAACGCAATCAGCGTTGCCGTTTCTAGTTTGTAAGAGATTTCTGATTTTTAATTCTGAGACATGATTTTCGAATCAATGACATTTCTTATTCTTACTGTACTTTACTCAATATCTACAAGAATAAAAAAAATATACCAAAAGTAGAACAATTCTACTTGAAGGTCATCCTTAGTTCTGTATGTGAATGCTATCTTCGTGTAATCTTTCACGTTTTTAGGGGGGTATTTTTTTGCTTGATTTCTGGCCCCGAATTCACAAAGCATTCTCAGACTTAAAAATTTACTCAGGATTGTTCGTCTTATTTGAACTAAAATACAGCCAATGTATCAAATACATCATTAGGAAACTATGTACAATGAAACGGGCTGTTACGGCGAGACAGGCGAGTTCTTGGTGTACTCTGCGCGGAACTGTGGTAAACCCCTAGAAACGTCAACGCTGATTGATATATCAACGCCTAACGTCATTGGGTCAAAAGTCGCTCATATAAAACAACACAGGAACCAAACAAAATCGGGCCCCGCCATGGTTTAATTTGAATAGGGCCTATTTCAAGTTAGTAGAGGGGTGTCATTTCTGGCCACACGTAACTACCACGCGCGCTGTTTCGAATCGTGTTCCCAAATTTATATTTTTGTGAAATTTGGTGCTTACAGTAAAAATAAAATACAAAATGAACATTTAAAAAAAAAAATCAAAAGTACATTGAAAATTTTCACATATCATTTTAACCAAATTTTATCATCAATATCTGTATGCCTACATAAAAATACCTATATTATCGAAAAAAGGTAGACGCTAATTTTTATCTACCGATATATCCAGCAAGGCCACGAGCGCACACGTCGAGAGCGTGGGCAAGTTTGTGACAACCATAAGAACAATAACATTACAGAACCTACAATCACACTGCTTATTGACAAAGACTATTGTGTAATCTTTTTCATCTATAAAATACTTGGTTATCTGCGACTGGAGACAATTCGGTCAGGGTCTGTTCGTCCAGCGGTATCACGTTTTGTTCCACTTGATAAATACTATCACGTCTAGGCCATTTGTGTACGACGTGATCTATGCCGTGGTCTCTACTATAAGTCAATCATAGCAACTCCAACTTACTATCTTGTAAACGGGGCTTTCGTAAACATTGACGCTACGACGTAATGTGGTGCGTAACATATTAAAGGATGTATTGCTCTATTACTAGTATTTGGAATGTTACAATAAATGAAAATGGAACCAAAAGTACACTTAGTGGAATTTGAATAGGTATAAAGTGATTTATATTAAAAATATTGTAATTTCTATTCAATAGTTCGTGTTCGGTAAAATACGTTAACAGTCCAAGATGAACGATAAACGTTTAACCTGCTCAGCTCATCCGCTAGTTTTTAATTATTATTTTGACGTTTGTGAATCAGCCATTACTAATTACTTTGACATTGTGTCGTAAGATATGTTTTTCTGTGTTCATTAAAAATTCCTTCCGAAACTATACAATACACGAGTCGTATACTGATTATATAATGATCATTATGTGTTAAATAGTTGATATTAGGATCACATATTTCACGGTAAGATAACAACATTAATATTGATTGATATAAACATATATCGTAGTGTCGCTCGTGTTTTTAATTTTACATAATTGAGGTTCGAGGTTTAGCTCCTTTAACTTGGCGCACCTGTTCAGTCAACGTAGTCTTGTAATTTGTAATATACGTTATCAATATAACCTCAATATACTGGCCTAATATAGGCTATTCCAGTACATTTACACTTTGTTTGAGAGATATTTCATTGTAAATTATCATCATTTAGTCGCTGTATTAATGACATGGGAGCCACCGTGGCTCTGGGAATAAGACGCCGGACTGGATCGCTAGTCTAGACGTCACAGTTTCGCTCCCGGTGTTGGCCGAGAAATTCATCAGGATTTCCCGGCGTGGTTTCTACTTGTCAATATTTGATATAAGAGTATGCCGCTGCCCGTCAAGATTTCCTGGAGCCACGGTGGTTCAGTGGGTCAGTCGCTAACTGACTAAACAAAAACTTACTTAGGATCATTTTTAGCACGAATGTGCCGAAAAACAAAGCATGGTTTCCCCGCTGCCAGTGGTACAGAACAGATTTACTGGCAAGAAACATCGCCTAATCGTTCAGATTGAACCAAAAAACAAAGCATGGTCCCCCTTGCAAGTGGTGAAGAACAATTTTAAAAGCATGGAACAGCGTCCAGTCGTTCGGATGGGACGATAAACAGAGAAAGTGTAAAAGAAATGAAATAGAACCGGACATGTACCTACGTTGACTTGTCGTATTTTGAGAACGGGGTGGGGTCGAGTGGTGTAACGCATGCGTCCTAGATCATAAGGTCTGTCATTGAGTGGGGAGGCGTGGTTTTTATCCTTTGGTTGTACATGGCAAGGAGTAGGGTCGCCTGTCAAACCTCGTGGGTTTTTCCCACGGCTAGAGACCCCAATTATTACCCTCTCTCTATCAATACGGCAACCAGTTTTAAAAGTACAGTTTGCTATATATTATTATGAATAGACTATATATTTATAAATTAACTGTGCCCAACCTCGTGGGGATTTCTCCCGCTGCTAAGGACCACAATTATTACCCTTTCTCTCTATCAATGCGACAATTCAGATTAAAAGTACAGTTTGCGATATATTATATATTTATAAATTATCTGTATATCAGAGGTGTTGATAGTATTCCTTGTTGATAAGTAAATATATGTATATAAGAGTATATTAACCTCTACTAGACTGACCGACTTATTACCTCATAGACGAACAAACTTCAACAACCTACTCTCATATCTATCTCAAACACTGTTATACCTATTTATAACATATTTATTATAACACTGTAAATATAACATATTTATTATAACGTATGTATTATAACGTATTTATAATTAAATTTATTATAACGTATTTATTATAATGTATTTATTATAACCTTATTTATTATAACATATTTATTAAAACACCTTTATTATAACGCTTTAAATATAACGTATTTATTATAACGTATTTATTATAACCTTATTTATTATAACATATTTATTAAAACACATTTATTAAAACACATTTATTATAACACTTTAAATATAACGTATTTAAAATTACATATTTTATTTATAACGTATTTATTATATCATTTATTATAATGTATTTATTATAACCTTATTTATTATAACATATTTATTAAAACACATTTATTATAACGCTTTAAATATAACGTATTTATTGTAACGTATTTATTACAACGTATTTATTGTAACCTTATTTATTATAACATATTTATTAAAACACATTTATTAAAACACATTTACTATAACACTTTAAATAAAACGTATTTAAAATTACATATTTTATTTATAACGTATTTATTATAACATTTATTACAACATGTTTATCATAACACATTTATTATAACATGTTTATTATTCAATCCTCTGCTTTGTTCAGAGAGAGAGAGAGGGAGAGAGAGGGAGAATTAGATTAGGATGCCTCTCTATAGTCTATTTCAACCCGGCATCGATATACCTATACTCGTTTCGTCATTTCCTATAGTATATATCGGACCCAGCTGTGACTTCTTTCTTTTTCTTTTACTGACGTGGCATTTTGTTAAGTGAGCTTATATATTTATGTGTGCCCGGGTTGATTGTAAGTAATAGACCCCTACAGATAACACGGTTTGTCTTCACCGATAAAATATCGAACTTATCCTTAATATGTTGATTTTCTGTCAAGGACGTTAATTCTAACCCTAGATCACGTCGTGTACCTTGGTCAGGCAAATGTCAGTGGGCCATTCGATTATTTCGGCGAAATAAAACGAAGTGACGTTTAAAACGATATTGTTGTATAAATTTTAATATATATTCTAACAAAGTGAAAACATGTGTATAATTTCTCTATTGCTAAATAGGTTGTCAATTATTATACACCGAAGTCACATGTATAAATTGGTACATGGCAAGTCGAGTAGGCCATTGTGCCGCTGGCCGGGAGAAAAAAATTCCTTCATTTATTAGACCATCCGGAGCAGAACGGTAGGACGTTAAACTAAATTTCATATCAATTGTTATATAGGTTGTTAAATCACGGGTTATATGGAACCATTCTAACACTGGAAATAAATACTAATAACACACACACTGTCAATGGATCTTTTATAATACTAATGTGTTCCATCCGGGCGACTACACATTGACTTCTATCAGCTCGCGCTCTGCACCGCTGACACAAAAGGGTGGGGGCACGAAAAATCCCGGCAAACACCGGGGTCGAACACAGGACCGCCAGGTTCACTCAATTGTTCATCAACAAAACATGGTTGCTGTATTCTGACCAAAGGGCCTGACAAGGTCAGCTGTCTAGTCGTTCGGACGGAACGATAAACCGAGATTCCGTGTACACATTGGCGTGCAGGTAAAAGATCCATTGGCAGTCGGAATTCGATATAAGAGTAGGTCGCAGCGCCGCTGCCAGGACAAAATTTCCCTCATAGCACTCAGCATGGCGTATGCCCGTCTTCATTAACCCGGGTTAGGAGCAGAACAGTAGGACGTTAAACCCCATTTCATTTCATTTCCGCCTTCTCAACCTCGTGGGTTTCCTCCGGGCACTCCGGTTTCCTCCCACTGCTAAAGACCCCTACGCGCAAGCGAATTGTTGAAATAAAAATTGAACCATATGTTAGTCCCGAAATAACCTAGTTTGTGTTGAGTGGACGTTAAACCCCATTTCTTTCTCTCTCATTTCATTTCATTTCTACACCAGTCAAAACCTTTATCTTTATCTTCATAAATAAAAAAAATAATTCACAACTACCAATATACTTGAAGCACAAACCACTTATAACATTAGAAAAACCAGCAGAAAGAACGGGTGACAGGTTCATGCTTCAAACGTTTCCATTTAGCTCAAGTATTAGTTGTAGCAAGTGAAGTATTTAACGAAAGACTGTCCGTTATACTCGACTCTTATATCTGTTGATTTATGTAAAATAAAAACTCTTCATCCCCAACTCCTCCATTCTCATTTAAATAAATATTTTTATTTTAGTCCATTATATATTTGACAGGTGATGTCATGGATGACTTGTACTCTTTAATTATAGGATTTTAAATGATTTTCTAACGGGTAAATTCAAATTATAACAACCTTTACTTTCGTTTTATTTTTGACAGGTGATGTCATAGATTACACCATGGGCGTGATCTGGTCAATATGGGAGTCTCTTGTTAACAACAATCTTGTATAAGACCAATATTAAATATCAGTACAAAAATGGCTCATTTCCGTTTAGTATTTACAAAGACATGATGAAAGATGTGATCTATGCTCCTCCCTAAATAGAGAGAGGGAGAGGGAGAGAGGGAGAGAGAGAGAGAGAGAGACTTAAAGCAGGTGACATCTGGTTGTAAAGGGTTATAGACAAAACAGTGCAATAACTTGAAAAACACCATAAAAATTGAGTTAAACAGAGACAGGGAGAGGAATGGGGTTTAACGTCCACTCGACACAAACATATGGTTTAATTTTATTTCAATAATTCGCTTGTGCGTAGGGGTCTTTAGCAGTGGGGGGAAACTGGAGTACCCGGGGAAACCCACAAGGTTGGACAGGCGACCCAACTCCTTGCCACGCACAACCAGGGATCCAGGGATTCGAAACCACGCCAGTTGACTCAATGGCAGGCCGTATGATACAGCGCACGCACGGTAACCATTCGGCCACCCAATCCCCCCGCTGAGAGAGAGAGAGAATAACTAGACGATTTCTGAACTAACATGTTTCAGTTTTATTTCAACAATTCGCTAACGCGAAGGAGAAGCGGAGAACCCGGAGAAAACCCACGAGGTTCGACATCTCACTACATGTTATATGGTAAACGAATTGAATATTAAGTAATATTCGTCAACCTGCAGATATTTAGAAAGACAGAGCCTACTGTAAGTCCTGCATAAAATCAATTTCATTGATCTATAATGTTTGCTATGCAATATGCCCGTCGCCACAAAAATCTAATATTAAGCCTGTTTTAAATTCAAATGAACCCACGTCGGGACGTTATCCAAACCGTAAGATTATCTAGTGTTGATATTTTGATTTTGTTTTTTAAATTAAATATTAAATAATGAATCTGAGTAAATATTACAACGTGGATTAAGCCGTGAGAAATTCGATATTTTAGTCAACAAATGCCAATGGAACATCGTTGCTTTATTATTAGTTACTCTATTGATATATTGAATTATACTTTGTTAAATATTCATTTAATATTAGTTAATATTAATATAGTGTATACTTTGTTAAATATAATATCAATATTACTTAATATATATCTTGTTAATATTGACTAATATTAGTTAACATATTAATACATTATAATTGGTTAAATATGATATCAATATTATTTAATATATATCAATTATTCACTTAATATTAGTTGACATATTAATACATTGTATAATTGGTTAAATATGATATCAATATTATTTAATATAAATCTTGTTTATTATTCACTTAATATCAATTAACATATTATTAATAGTGGTTAACATAGAGCATTTATTAAAATATATACTTTGTTAAATATAATATTAATATTTAACATACATTATGCAAGAACTAAATCTGCAAGTCTTTCTTTCTTTTATTTAAATTATTAATTAGACATTAATTAACTTATCCAGACCATAATCAATTCTCGATGTCATCGCCAGTCTGTGATATTTACTGAATTATAATCTGAATGCTGTTCAACGCTCATTCATGATAAAATCAAAAAATGGATATTTGAGACTTTGTTTTTTTGTGTGTGTGGTGTTTTTATTTATCGTACCGACTTTTGTACAAAATTCGACCGCTAACATCTCGGTTCAGAGAGGACCAATTTGATTGAAATTTTCAGCAAATTCTCTTTGCATTATCTAGATTTAAACTATTATAGCGAGACTGTCAGCTCTTTATATCTAATCTCTCATAATGTATCTTTATCTAATGTATATTTATCTAATCTCTCATAATGTATCTTTATCTAATCTCTCATAATGTATATTTATCTAATCTCCCATAATGTATCTTTATCTAATCTCTCATAATGTATATTTATCTAATCTCTCATAATGTATCTTTATCTAATCTCCCATAATGTATCTTTATCTAATCTCCCATAATGTATCTTTATCTAATCTCTCATAATGTATATTTAATTAATGTCTCATAATGTATCTTTATCTAATCTCATATAATGTATCTTTATCTAATCTCCCATAATGTATCTTTATCTAATCTCCCATAATGTATTTTTAAAGAATCGAATAAAACAGCATTATTCACTTTCCCGGGTTAGTTTTATTAAACGAAATATCTCAAATTTTCGTTTTCAAAGTTTAAACAATCGATTTCACCGAAATAAAATATCTAAAACTTGTAGCTAATTACAACAGGGGCTTTATCAATTAGAGAAATACCACTAAAGAACAAATATTTGTTGACCAGCCCCTGTCACTTTGTGTTGACCATTTTAAATTGAAAAGAAAGTTGAAAAGAAAACGGACATATATCAGATGGTGTTTATAGTAAAATTCAAGAGATCTAACTTTGTTTTACAATCTTGTGGAATGTCGACCAAATTCGCTTACAAATTTACACAAGCATTGCGAGCTATCTACCCGAGTTTACATCATTATAGATGCTGATTTGTAGGCATTAAAACGGCGGTCGGGGTTCCTACATTGGAATGCAAGAGCACACGTTTTGAAATTGGCTAGATTATGCGTGTCTTTGAGTACGTGTGCTAAATGGTACGTGTCAACAATTGTATCTTGGTTCAAGCCAACCCAACCGTCGACATCAAAGTGACGAGTAATACCCCATCGTATGAATGCAGGCCGGTTAATGAAAATCCTCTGTCGAAATCTCATTAAATTTCTTTCAAATAAACGCTTGATATAAGTCGGTGTTGTCGTATACTCGTGAAATTTGTTTTAAGGCCAAATGGGATATATTTCACTGGCTTTACAGGTCTATAGACCGGGTTTCACATACACAATATAACATTGTATACAATTCAAAACGAGAGAGAGGGGGAGAGAGAGAGAGAGAGAGAGAGGGAGAGGGTGGGATTTAACGTCCACATAACACACCTAAATCAGGTGGCGATTACCTCATCAATTCGCTTGCTCGCAGGAATCTCTTCACAGAGAGAGATATACGACGAATATATCCCCCATCAGTTTAGGGAGACGAGCCCTAACCCTTTTCTCGACTTGCATATATATGACATACCGTACGATCAACAAGGCAAGCTTCAGACCATTCCTCCATTACTTTCAATTATTTATCGATATTTACTTACATCAATACGGGGTATTATTCTAATATCGGTATTTTAATTCATAATACCTCAAATATACTTCCCAATACCTCTCTCGTTAATAGGATTCCAAATAAATATACAAACCCGTATTTAATGAATATCTCATAATCAAAATATATTCAATTAAAAGTCCTACTATTCAACTGTACTAGTAAGTACAGGGGGACTGCATCACACACAATTTAAACAGAACAAATATACGGCCAATACATAATAAAATCCTCTACCCATAATAAAAGTCACAAACAAATATACAATTAAAATACCGACTATCTTCTATTTAAGTCCCAATAATCAACCGTATTTAATTAAAATAACGACTTTTCAATATTTTCAAATAAAAGATCTAATATTCAAAATAACCTAATATTCATGTGTTGTGTTAGATTTATATTTTAAGAATCGTTTTCATCTTTACCAAAGCTGCATAAATTATTCAAAATTACTTAACTAATTAATTAAAATAATATTCAAACCAATTCATTGACTAGTAGCCTAATATTTATTTACAACCACCATTAATATTAAATTAAAATGGAGAGAATGAATTAATACTCCGTTAAATCACACGCTAATATTAAAGCACGTTTTATATTAATATCTAATTTATATATTCTTAATTAAAAGCCATACTTCATAAGTTTTAATCCTTAATTTAAAATTTGTAATCCTGAATTAAAATTTGTAATCCTGAATAATAATTTGTAATTCTGAATTAAAATTTATAATCCCCAATTATAAGTTTTAATCCTCAATTATAAGTTTGAATCTATACCCATAAAAAATGTTTTTTAAAAAATCAATGACCAATTCAAACTTTTATAATATTCAATTAAAATCATAATATTCAATTAAAATCATAATATTCAATTAAAATCATAATATTCAATTAAAATCATAATATTCAATTATAAATATATTTGATATTAAATTACAAATATATTTAATAAATTAAAAGTAATATCGAATTAAAATTTAAAACTTTTACTAAATTAAAAGATTGAATTAATACTCGATAACATTTAGATTAAATTAATACTTCATTAAAATTGACATTAAATATTAAAGGTGATATCAATTAAAATTTATATTTAATATTAAAGGTGGCATCAATTAAAATATATATCAAATATCAAAGGTGGTCTCAATTAAAATATATATATTTAATATTAAAGGTGGTATCGATTAAAATATATATTTAATATTAAAGAGGGTATCAATTAAAATATATATTTAATATTAAAGGGACGATCAATTAAAATATATATTTAATATTAAAGGTGGTATCAATTAAATTATATATTTAATATAAAGGTGGTATCACTTAAAATATATATTTAATATTAAAGGTGGTATCAATTAAATTATATATTTAATATAAAGGTGGTATCACTTAAAATATATATTTAATATTAAAGGTGGTATCAATTAAAATATATATTTAATTAATTCTTAAATTACTGTTCAATTATTCAATTCTCAATGCAATCCATTACAATATACTATCGACACGTAAAATTAAATTTAATAATAAATACTAGGTTATTGGATATTTCTGTCGGGAAAATAATGCATGGATTATTATATATTGTCTTACGATTATTTTGTATATAATACTATAACAGTACAACAAGGGTTTTATACTTTCAATGGCCTAAACTACTTGAAACAGGGGGGTTGGGTGGCATGTGCGTGCTGTATCATAAAGCCTGTCAATGAGTAAACTGGTGTGGTTTCGAATCCTCGGTTGTACGTGACAAGGGTCGCCTGTTTTCTCGGAATCCTCCGGTTTCCTCCCACTGCTAAAGACCCCTACGCGCACCCGAATTATTGAAATAAAATTAAATTATTATTATTATTATTATTAAAACGATATTTATACAGCGCCCATCTTCCACCGCAGAGCAATGCTCAGAGGCGCTTTACAAATCATATGTTAGTCCCGAAATGGCCTAGTTTGTGTCGAGTGGAAGTTAAACCCCATTCCTCTCTCAATTGTGTTAAGTGAAATAAGGAGTCGTGAAACATATTTAAGTCAACTGTTAAAACCAACATTGATCTAGTCACGTGTTCAACCTCCATGTTTTCACACTTGTCTCGTAAATATCCTGCAATATTAGATAAATACTTGACAAATATAACCAAATAGGGGTCGACAGTGGAGTTATAATATAACTAGAGTATCTAAGTCTCTAACTCATTATCATCCAAAATTTTCCACACGAATCATTTGTCAATATTATAAATCAACATTGATGCTGTGATCTTACCGGGAAAAGATGGGTTTCTGATATCCAATATTTATGATAAAATAAACATTTTGCTATTAGTTCACGAATCGTGTACCAAAATTTTCCACACGAATCATTTGTCAATATTATAAATCAACATTGATGCTGTGATCTTACCGGGAAAAGATGGGTTTCTGATATCCAATATTTATGATAAATAAACATTTTGCTATTAGTTCACGAATCGTGTACCATAATGCGTTTTAGCGCAATTTGCAAAAAGGGATTCGAAGAACGAGGCTATTAGGCATTTTCCACAAGTCATGTGTTATCTAGAGAGGATGTCCAATAATTACTGTTGGTGTAAACTGAAATAACCAGACGCTAGAGATTGTCATTCGATTGAGACTTCTCGTGTATTTTGCCGAATATAACTGATTTGAAATTAGAGTAAAACATTAACGATGTAATGAAAATCGGTTTATATACATTCACATTACATTATCATATATACGTTGGGAGTCATTTAAGTCAATTTCTGGGTCCCAAATATTAGCGATTTAGCTCCCTTAAATAGGGGTCTGTATTGGGGCTGTAATATAAATAAATAGGGGTTGAATGTGGGCCTAAAATAGAACTAAGTAGGGACTGATATTGGGGCTATAATTGAAATATAGGCCTGTATTGTTTCTGTAATATAACTTAACATATTTAAAAAGCGAGCGTAATATATCATACCCGTTATCAATGAACATTATAAGGTAGCGTAATAATTCGCATACTTATCAGCAGCGAATATTGACTAGGAGGTTACACTTAGTGGGATGACATCGGTGACGTTTAATGAACTCGCAATATTATTTTTTTTTTCCATCTGGGAATTATAATGTTTGAAGTATATCTGGATAGAGGAATGTTTCCTATTTTGTGTAAATGAGTATATATAATGAGCAAATGGCACCATTCTGCTCGAGCCAATTTAACGCTATAATGTTTTATGTAACCAATACAGAGTTAAAAGCGGATATCTTATCCAAAGGAGGCTTTGGCACTTCCCCCGTGACACAGATTAAATAATTCGATGTTCAAAATCCACCGCAGCCAAGAAAAAATATCCATTAAAATAAGCATGCTCCAGCACAGAGGAACAACTGATAAAAGTAAGAACAGTCATAAAATTTCAACTTCTAAAGATCATCTTACTCTATCCAAGTTCTTCGTAAATTAGGCATGCTCTAGCATTGAGGTTTAACTAAAAATAATACCAACTTATCAACAATTTTTTCCCAAATGCGTGTGTGTGTGTGTCTGTGTGTGTGTGTGTGTGTGTGTGTGTGTGTGTGTGTGTGTGTGGAGGGGACTAGTGGTCTAGAGTGCCGCACTTCGACCTCTAGCTGGCCGGTCACTTCTGGCTTGCGGCTGTGGTTTCGATCCCTGGTGTGAGCGTATGTGGCATGGAGACAGGGGCGCCTTCTCAGCCTAGTGGGTTTCCCCCGGGCACTCCGGCTTCCTCCCACTGCTAAAGACCCCTACGCGCAAGCGAATTATTGAAATAAAATTAAACCATATGTTAGTCCCGTTATGACCTATATATAGTTTGTGTCGAGTGGACGTTAAATCCCATTTCTCTCCCGCTCTTAATGCCAAATGTAGCCTATACCATATGCGAAATGAAATGAAATGGGGTTTAACGTCCCACTGTTCTGCTCCGACTGAGCTAATGAAGACGGGGATACCATATGCACATGCGTCATAATTCTCTAAAAATACGTGTTGATGTATCATTTATAAAAAAGTCTCCCTCTTGCCGTTTCAATACACCAACGTTAATGGCGATTGTTGTTATTTTTAAAAAGAATATTACCCCCCCCCCCCCTCTCCCACACACATGCGCGTACGCACACACACACTCTCACAATAAAATATTTTAATGAAATGTAAATGGAGTATAACATCCTTTTTACCAGGGGGGAGGGGGAGGGTTGGAGGGGTCTAAATGGGTAAGAACCTGGTTCGAAGCCTGAAAATCACATGTTCGATCCTTGGCCAGAAAATTCATCGGGATTTTCTAACTTGGTTTGCCCAGGTCAGTGGTGCAGGAGGACAGTTGTCTAGTCGTTCGGAAAACCGAGACCCCGTGTATAAAATTTCCGTTGGCAGTTGGAATTGGATAAAAGAGTAGACCACAGTGCCATTGTCTGGGCAAAATGTTCTTCATTGCACATTTGTATATCTTTTTTCATTATCCCAGTCGGAGCGGAAAAGTCATTTCATTTTATTTCCTCTATTTTTAGCTCCATCCGGGGTAATAAATACTGGTATATTGAAATAAACATATTTCGTTTCAGAAAATGAAAAATACTGACATGTTATTTATTTAAACGAAACGAAAAAAATGACGTTAATTTAATTAATCATATCTTTACGACATAAAACATGTAGTCCGCGTCGCTAGATCATGAAAAAATAAATAAAAACAAAAGACACCAAAAGCTTGGGCAGGTTTATGTGTAGACGGTGACCGTCAGTGATAAACAATACGCTTCATGTCATGTCACGTATAGAGTGACACGTGTAGTGACAGCATGGCATAAATCACTTAGCCCTATATACTATAACATATAATAATAAAAATAATATTAAATTTATATTCTCTAATATTCACAATATATTACCATTCTCAACATTTGCAGGCGGTCATAACTAAACTTCATGTCGACTGGAGAAAATATCAGGAAGGTTATGGGGGGGGGGGTAATTTCCATCCGGGAATTTTGGTTTTGAGTTTGGGTTAAGGATGGGGTTGACACAGTGAATGGTCTACGTGGTTAGCACAGTGAATGGTATGTACAATAAGGTCCAGCAGCAATCTCAGTTAAAAACAGAACGTGCATTTGAAATTTGAAACCACATCTTGAGAGAGAGAGATTTTATTTCAGTAATTCGCATGTACATAAGCTCTTTTGCTGCGGAAAAAAATCCACGAGGTTGGACAGGCGACCCCCACACCATGAAGCGCACAAGTGGTAGCCCGAAACCTCGCCAGTTGACTCAAAGACAGACCGTATAATCTAAAATGCACGTGTTAGATCCCTCGTTCACTCCCCTTCCCCCACCACCACTCCATTGTCCGTTTTTACGTTTAATTATTTTTAAAATTATATATTCCATCCGCTAAATATCGCAGGCTAGCGATGGCATCGATAGTTAATAAATGTCTAATTAATAATTAAGATAACATTTCAGGCCTAAAGAAAGACCTACAATAGTCAGATTTAACTCTTGCACAATGTATGTTCAATAATGTAGACAACATTTCAGATCTAAAGAAATACCTGCAATAGGCAGATTTAGCTCATTTCATAATGTATACATTCGAGCGTGAACTAATCGGCGACTATAATTCATGTGGTGTATAGCATATGAAGAGAAAACCAAACGTCGACAAATTCCTAAATTCATCAGAGTTGAATCATTTTTTAGAATGGTGTGCCTACTTTCACAATATTGAAGTTTATATATAAAATGGATTTTAAGCGAATCCAACAATTAAAGATAGCGACGTAAAATAATAACCAGAAATGATTGAATAAGCTTAAAATAACCAGACAGGAAATCTAAAATATATCATTATTGATGCCACTGAAATAATTAAAATCATCATCCGTACCGTTGTAAACCATTAGTCACGTGTTTATTCTTGAACGTGACTTGACGTCATATTATAGTCCGATTACGTGTTCTTCATTCAGTAGAATTTATGAATGAAAATTAACTTGATGGTATTGGCAAAATTATACGTAATTACAAAAATGTGAGAAAATGGAGCGAAAAGCGTGTTTTACAACTTTATCATATAGTGGGCCTACTCGAAATAAAGACAATAGCATAACGGAGGATTGGTCCAGAAATGTTTCAATTTGATAATTAAATGTAACTGTCTAACTGACTCTGTCAATATAATTATTATTCAATATGAAATGAAATAAAACGGGTTTTAACGTCTTACTGTTCTGCTCCGACTGGGCTAAAAACTGCACATGGTGAAAGACGAATCTCTAACAGGAATATCAGTCCAATAATTCCGTTCATTATTTACAAAGTTATGATGAATTGAATTTTCATCGATCTATGCTGCTCGTTATACAATAAGACCACCATCAGTTTGTTGTCCGACTTTTATTTTAAAACCCGACTGAATCCAAGTCGGGTCGTTATCCCGCGTTATTATTTTGATTTGGCTTTCTTTAAATATTCGCTGAATCATACGGCCTGCCATTGAGTAAACTGTACGTGGCAAGGAGTAGGCTCGCCTGTCCAACCTCGTGGGTTTTCTCCGGGTACTCCGGTTTCCTCCCACTGCTAAAGACCCCTACGCGCAAGCGAATTATTGAAATAAAATTAAACCATATGTTAACCCCGAAATGACCTAGTTTGTGTCAAGTGGATGTTAAACCCCATTTCTCTCTCTTTCACGAAATTTCAACTAAGATAAAATCCAAATTTTAGTAATATTATTGGATAATATAAGACTGATTTTAGTGCTCAGCCAATTAAAATTGAATTATCTACTAAAATTAGGATTTTATCTTTAGTTAAGATTTTGAGAAACAGAGCCCGGGGGAGTTTAATTGGCGTATTGACACCATAAAAAGAATCTTATGGAAACTTGTGCGTCGTCATTATTAAGATATACGCGTTGTAAGTTCTAGTCTAGGTGAGACAGTTCTTGGATTGTCGATAATTTGAACAAATTCTGTCAAGTCATCCTTGAGATGCAGTCCCAACATGTCAGAATAAAATTTCAATATAGGTCTATAATTTTTGGTCCATACCATACACAATTAATCTTTCTTTATTATGGTCTTTTCGTGTAAATTAATGTCTAATTTTTAGCAAAACATACATTATGCAAGAGGTAAATCTGCCTATTACGTGTCTTTCATTCGGCCTGAAATGTTATCTAAATAATTAATTAGACATTAATTAACTTATCCAGAACATAATCAACTCTCGATGGCATGCTAGCCTGCGATGTTAGTTAAATCAAAAAATGGATAATCGAGACTATGTTTTATCCTACCGACTTTAGTAATAATTTAAATGATCGAGATGAGCCACAATATTTAATCGCTAAAGCTAAAATCTTGGTTCATAGTGGATCAATTTAACTGGAATTTTCAGCAAATTGCCTTTACATTATGTAGTTTTTAACTATTATAGTCGGAACTGCCAGCTCTTTATCTTATCTAATTTGCCATAATGTAACTCTCATATAACATTTCAGGCCTAATGGGTAGATTTAGTTCTTGTTTAATGTATATTTCTAATAAGACAAGATCGGTCCCCCCCTCCCTCGGCTCACTATATATATAACTATTATAATTGTGTATCCATAAAATTGTACCTTGTGTTAATATGTTCAATTACTAAATGCCAATCAAAGAAAATATTATAATGAGAACTACCAGGTCCGTATATTCAAAGTCATCGAATCAAACATAATTAATTAAAAACCCTAATACCAGTCACGAGACAAACTTTCTCAATTAAACCCATTTTACGTAATAATATTAGAGTAAGTTTTAATGAATTATAATACTCTGGCTTTCTTACATCACGATTCTTGCTATTTTAGAATCAACAGTATCGTTTTATAGATCGATAACACCGCGCATTTCAAAATTAATTTACAATTTAAATATTAGAATAAAATCAGTCGTGACCTTCGAAATTCCAAAAAACAAATAAAGGGAGGAATAATGAATATACAGCAGGAATATATATACACGACAATTTTAATAATTAACATTTCTTAATAAATAGAATCTTTTCTGGGATCATGTAAAGAAATTAATTTCATGTAAATACGGCCAACTATAATAGCACGATTATATGAAAAGAAAAGCAATGCAATCAAGATAATTGTGGACATGCTTATAGAATTCTATTTTTAGATTGAACCGACGGATTGCGATGTGTATTTCCTACTAAAATGAATATTCCCAATCTTTTATTCGGTGTAAAGTCGTGAGCTTTTGGAAATTCGCATAAATGGTCTATGCATTTTTACACACAAAAAAATCAAAAAAATCATAATATTAAACAAAACAAAAAGGTTATTTTGAGCGTGGATGATCCTATGATTAACCCAAATGCTGAATATGAATATGGCCCAATGGCGTCATGATGACGTCATAGTTGTAGTTAAGAAATATGCACGTATTTGATTAAACTCAATAAGTATTGTTCATGTTCGTGTTCGTTTTAAAACATCTTATTGAGCTAGCACTGTTACGGAAATGAAATGAAATGAAATGGTGTTTAACGTCCTGCTGCACTATTAAGGAATAAGTATGGAAGTTTATATCTTATCAACACTTCCGTCATTTTAAGACTAACACATGGTCATATTTAATTATGTACAATGCTAAGGAGTTTATTGCCCCGGCCTTTTCGCCTACTCTTCATCGAATTTCGTCTAGTTTTTGTCCCATCCAAACAACTAAGCAACACGTTACAAGTGTGGAAACCGGGCTTAAAAATAGCACTCGATTCTCCTGGGCTGACACCGTGATGCGGATCCGAGACATTTAAGTCGATAGTCCAGTGCTCTTAAGTCTTATTGACAAATCAATAGACCCCACCCCCCTCCTTTCCCCATCAACAGACCCCTTTCCCCATAAACCCCTCTTACCACCACACTCCCATTTACTCCGGGGGGGGGGGGAAGGCCTTGTGGACTAGAGTGCCGCGCTTCGACCTCTAGCTGACCGGTCACCTCTGGCTTGCGGCTGTGGTTTCGATCCCTGGTGTGATCGTATGTTAGTCCCGAAATTACCTAGTTTGTGTTGAGTGGACGTTAAACCCCATTTCTCTCTTTCTCTCTCTGTCTCCCATTTACTCCTGTATATTTGTCGGCAATGACAACAATCCCACTTTTGAAACCCTCCTGCCCACCTACGACACAGTCCAATAAAGGGTTATAAAGGGTTATTTGATAAGGACAGCTCAATTTTTCGTCGTAGGTCCAACTCAAGCCATGGACCTTGCTCCAATGCTCAACCTAGATTTTCGCCAAAAATCACGTGCCCTAACCTTACCAACATCTTAGCGATCTTGATAACAATTAAGATGGCCTTAAGAAATAGATTTAGCGGCCGAATAAGGTTCATCTGAATATCCGTACCTCAGAGTTACCCCCCCCCCCCCCCACGTGCATACTAATAATGTTATATAATAAAGGTTCACCTGAATATCCGCACCTCAGAGTTACCCTCCCCCCAACACACACACACACGTGCATACTTATAATGTTATGTAATAATGGTATATGTTATATATGTTTATTGTGTTTTTGTTCGATCCCTGCATTGGCCGAGAAAGTTCATCCAAATTTTCAGACTTGGTTTCCTCTTGTCAGTGATGTAGGACAGAGGGTCTGACAAGTACAGCTGTTTAGTTATTCGAATGGGACGAAAAACCGAGGTCCCGTGTACACATTGGCGTGCACGTAAAAGATCGCTTGATAGTTGGAATTCGATATAAGAGTAGGCCGTTGTACCGCTGTCTGGGCAAAATTTCCCTTATAAAGTATAGAGTAGACCGCAGTACCCGTCTTTATTAGCCCAGTAAGAGAGAGAAAGAGAGTGAGAGAGAGAGAGAGAGAGGTTTAACGTCCACTCGACACAAACTAGGTCATTTCGGGACTAACATTTGGTTTAATTTTATTTCAATAATTCGCTTGTGCGTAGGACTCTTTAGCAGTGGTAGGAAACCGGAGAACCCGGGAAAAACCCACAAGGTTGGACAGGCGACCCTACTCCTTGTCACGTACAACCGAGGAATCGAAACCGTGCCACCAGTTGACGCAATGACAGGCTTTTCACTTATTGTGTTTACATCTGGTTATAATTGTATGTTTATTGCCAGTGTTTATTAAGGTACTTATATTAACGATGATATAATAGGCATAAAACTACAATAAAATAAAAAATTTAATTCATTAATTCTGGCATGTAAAGTGTATGGCATATTATTATCTTTTGTTCGAATTCTCCGTGGGATTAGCGGAAATATTCAGGTCGTGTGTACGCCATTATAGCAGCAAGCTAAAGATCCTTGACACCTGGAAATTGAAAGAAGGGTAGGCCATGGGGCCGCTGCCTGGGCAACATGTGTTCTTTTTCATTATTAGTTGAGGGGGGGGGGCTGATTAGAAAGCCGTTCCCGTTTCGTCCATTTTGTTAGTAGCGTTATTAGGCGGGAATATCAATGATCCCCAGCCACCCCTTCCTCCCCCCCCCCTCCCGACTCCCCTGGTCAGGGGCCCAGTTCCATTGATTTGATCGTTCTCGTATGATTTCGACAACGTTTCATGTTTTTCTTGTGGTATGTTTTTCGTATATTGTGTGGTTATACTGTCCTTCAAAATATACATTCTATGATAAACAATGAAAAATATTTGTTTTTTGTTTATCTAAAGTGGATAGATTATAAATCATAATATGGGAAGGGGGGGGGCAAAATACTTTGTCGAGCGAAGCGAGGTGTCAATGTTTGAGTTCAAAGATTAAGTTTCTTGGTGCGGATTTAAAAAAACAAGAAAAGAAAAATAACGAAAAAATATAAGAATGGAAGGAAAGGTAAATGACACCACAAGGATAGGTTCAAGAAATCCTGGCCCAAACAAAGGTATTTCTCCGACATTTGTTTAGCAAATAATTAAATATAAATTTTCATGATATAAGATTTTATGCACAGAAAATAAATATCATGTGAGATAGTTCGCGAATCACCATTTTTGTCGATATTCATAATTCCGCTGAAGATGAAACAAGTTAATTCTTCATCCAGAATCGATGAATATGTTAAAGATGTAATCAATACACAAAATAATTATTCCAGCGGTAAAATATCTAATTAGTCAAGAAATGGTTTTTATTTTCAGAAAGAAACGGTTGATGCATTATAATTCACGACATTTTAAACATTACAGGATAACTTTTTATACATATAATTCGGCTAGATTCATACTCAATTGTAAGAAAACACCGAAGATCACTAAAATTAAAATACTGTTCATTTTCAAGGCGTCAAAATAAAATAAAATTAAATATATGGACATATAAATCGGTTTATCCAACAGACATTCTTTTAAAACCTATTTTAAAATGTGTGTATGATTTCTGTGAATTAAACACTGTGTATAAATCTTATTGGAGTGGCATTTAGCAATTGACAGCGACGTTTCGTTGAGATATTGCTTGAAAACGTCTCTTTAATTAAAACAGTAATTATAGTATTCCATAATATGGTTTTGTGTTTATTATTATGTGTAAATAGGTAAAAAGAGTAATTAATAATTGCACTTACCTGTTGACATCAAAGAATGAAGCACCCATGCCGAAACCGGGTGGCTGTAAAGGCTGCCGCAACAGATCCCAGTGAAAATAGGCTTGATCATTCATATTTTTAAATCAAAAAGTCAATTTTAGTAAATATGAGAAAAACAGAAAATTGTCTAAAGCTGATGAAGTCGCAGGTAGAATTACCGTAAATACACCTGTACTAGTTAATGCAATATGAGGACAGGTAAATCTCTCCGGTGATTGGGAACTCTTGAAGTTCGTCTAATAATACGGTCAAAACTACGGAACTCGTTGGAATTGGCATGAAGACTTGTTTTGTAAAAAAATCTATGCGATTACAAGCCACAGCAGCGTTTTGTGTATTTTTGTTCCGGAATTTACAGATTAATGAATAACACAATCTTAAATCTGAAATTCACGTGTTATATTATAACTGTATACTATATTCATCTAAATATTTCTGGAATATTATAATTCCGCCAACTTTCGAATTAATATGATCTTTAAAAAGGTGCATAGAATTCATATTAAAATGTGTTCATTGTCCAACTGTTGTGTAGATGGTAGGCCTACATACACGCACATAATAGGAAGTTCGTATATCCGTTAGCAAGGTTCATTTTAAGCGTTTCTTTATCAAATCGTGAATAAGTTGTTAGAAAACTTCCTTGGAGAACAGAAACTGTTTGTATTAACTTTCTGATCACTGTCCTGTACACTTGAAACACAGTAGGATTAGCACATTCTAGAGTTATCCCCGTCCACGTGCAGAAGCAAAACACGTGCTTAAGTCAAAACATAACAAGAAAATCCTAAAATTCGTCGACTATTCTCCCGTTGTTAGATCCGTAGCACACGTTCTACCGCGACACGACTGTCGTCTGCTATTAACAGCTGCAGGGAAGGCAGTTAGTCATAATTCAAGGAGAAAATGTAATGGCGAAGTCAATGTTTACCCAAAGAAAACTGAAAACACTTATAAACAGATTGACACAGTTACAGAAATGAATCTTGAATATTTTTACCTGTATTGACGAAGCGCGTGGGCTGCGACTCCGACTCATATACTATTATTATGTAAACGTTACAGTTTTATAAACGTAGACGCGCAAACTTGCGTTCGTTTTCAAACGTAAACTCAAGAAAATCTAAAAATAAAAACCACGTATTTTGACTAAGACTATTAAGAGAAACTTTTACAATGACGCTAAATAAGCAAGTTTTGATTTTCTTTGGAGTTTCTTAGTTCTTATGTGACAGCTCACACTCAAATAGGGTAAAACCCCCCGTTTGACTCTCGGCCAATCCTATACATCGACAGAAAATTCGTCTGCTGTTGATGACAGCGCGCCCTCTGGCGGTTGTATACTTCCAAGGGTTCCACGCTCTTCTTCACTCCCGCTACATGCCTACATCTTGAGTCTCTCTCTCTCTACTCAAATTATACAATCATTGTTCAGAAGTTGAAAGTTAATTTCGTCTTTTGAGATTGTGATATATATGTATCTAGAAAATGCTTTATGGGGACCGATTGCACGTGTCGGAGTTTTTAGAAACTATATATAAGGAAGGCACTAGGTGGTTCCTAGGCAACGGAATGCAAAATAAAATGAAATGGGGTTTAACGTTCTACTGCTCCGAAACTGGACTAACGAAGACGGGCATACGCCATATACAGTTTGCTATGACGGAAATTTTGCCTGGGCAGCGGCGCTACTGCCTACTCAAACTGCAAAGGGATCTTTTACGTGAAAGCCAATGTGCACACGAGACCTCGGGTTTTCATCCCATCCGAACGACAAGACAGCTGTCCTTGTCAGAACATCCGTCTTGCATCACTGACAAGGGGAAACCACGACGGAAAAGAATCTATACATAAGGAAGGTACTAGGTAGGGCCTAGGCAATTGACATCAAACTTGTCTTTAAATAAATTTGTGTTACTGTTACTAGGTGTGCACTAGCAACGGCTCTTCATATATTGGATCCTCACGAATTGCGTTTCCCAAAACTAGATTTCTGTAATGGCCGAGAAAGTTCCAACGTGAAACAGTGTCTAGTTTTTCTGATTGGACGAAAACTCGAGGTTCTGTGTACACATTGGTATACACTTAAAGAACCATTAATAATTACCTGCAGGTCAGAGATTTCTTTTTACCTTTTTGGGTTTTTTTTCTTCCAAAACCCAAATTACTGGTTTTAATCCGTAGTAAATATTCGATTAGCCGCTATACTATCATTGAGAGGGATGTCGACGGCGCGAGATCATTACTTCTCAATATTATCTGTTCTCTTCTGCAAATTAAATTATAAAACATTTTTTTTAAATTATTTAAAATAAAAATGAAATAAATGTGTTGGAACTATATCTGGATAAAAAAGAAATATTTCCTGTTTAATGTAAACATGTAGGCTATGTTACGTCTATTTTATAAGGCCAACTTCCAGTTTTGTCAAAGGTCAAGAGATGTAAAAAGGACTAACGCTAATCCCAACCCTAACCCTAACTTTGGAACTAGCCCTAATGCTTACCCTAACCCTAACCTACAATCACGTGCCCTAACCTTATTTTTTATCTCAGCGACCGTGACGAAATAGATTTAGCCCAATAAAAGAGATCAATTATGCCCGGTTCAGATTGTGTAACTACGTCCGATGTAAACAATGACACCGTATTATGATGTGACGTCATGTGTAGATCTGTACTGCACGTGAGCTTAAAGTTAAAGGTCCATCATCTTATAGAGAGTTAAAAGAAAGCACTTCGGGTTATTGCCCTTTTAACCAAACCATGGGAAGCAGATCAAGTTTTTTTTGTGATTCATTTTATTGAAAATGCACCCAGAGGTCCTTTTTTTTAAAAAAATTTTTTGATGGTACGATAAGTCCTGGGGTGGAGATAACCGACGACAGTTAAGTTGGGATTCGACTAGCTAAGAGAACGTAACTAAAACGTTGAGATGTACTAATGTGCTTGCTTTTAGCTACGATTGGATGCCTTTAGTTCCAAGTAGGAAACTCAAGTTCTTTATTAATGCATGTACCATCTTTAAAATAAGTTAATTTTATACTATTAGTACTTACTTCTCATTCACAGCCCAATCTACTGAAAAAACATTCATTTATCAGCAAATATTGACAATAAAGTAAATCAAGCGTTGTTTTTATGTATTAACTACGTTTAATTTAAAATGTCGAAAAAAGCAATCTACTATAGCTTTGATTTAAAAAGAGGGGATTTGTACCCATGTCTGGTAGGATTATCTGCTTAATTGTAGTTGAATGTGACAGAAATGTTATAAATAACAATAATCAATCGTTGTTTTGATGAAAAATATTGTCAATTCTGGTTACGTTTTGCGAGTGTGATTCGCGTTCGGCTTTGCTACGTAGTACTAAATAGGACAATCTCTTATCTCGAAACACGGAGGGTTGAGAGATAAGGTTTGTTGTCTGGGATTCGCCGGAATGAAATAAGATTATAACGCCCCGATGAAGCGGGTGATCAAACCGGACATATGCCATACAGTGTGCGAGGACATTGAATTCCATGAGTCAGAGGTTCTTTACATGCACGCTCGTCTGCACAGGATCTCGCTTATTTGTCTCATAGGATCGACTAGACGCTCTGATGACAAGGAATTTCCCTCATGGTGTATGTCCATCTTCAATAGCCGGTTTCATGTTACATAACAGTTTATTTTTCTGTTAAAGATGTAAGAGCAAACTCTGACTATTGATTTTTTAACAATAAAATTATTATGGTCTCGATAGTCAAGTACCGTTGCTTCGATAATAAACATGCATCTCGTCAAAACTTTAACCATTCATATCTTCGCCCAGAATAAAATAATTTGACTGCGATTTTCAATACATTCCTTATCTACTTTTGAGCTATGATATAGCAAGAACGTCCGTTTTTTTTATCTGAATCTTTTTATATTTTACACAAAATAAGTTAAAGTAGCTGATTCTATAACTCAACATCATCCACGACTTATCGAATATTTAAGATACAGTGAAAAATTTAAACTTATAACTCGACTCACAAACCAAAATAGTCTCGAGCACCATTTGTAATGAAGTGAGTAGAAATTACAGTAAAAACAGAAACGATTGGATGTAAATCAAGCATCCCCTGCAGAGACTGAGGCCGGAAGGATGGGAGCATTCCGGGGGCGGATCAAGAGGGGGGGGGGGTTACCCCCCCTCCCTGCTCAGCCACATGAAATAAAAAAACCTTGCATCAATGAAATTACATCACAAAGTGATCCTACATCAGTATAAAAATGATTTCCCTGCTTAAAAAAGCTCAATTTGTATGTATGCCTATGCAATTTAGAGACGATGATGGCAGATTTCCGTAACAGAAACCTGGCAAACCCCATCCGGCAAAATCCCGGATCCGTCCTTGCATTCATAGATAGAGCCGCACACCACTATTACAGGCAGGTTTTTTCTCAATGCATCAATTCCGTGGTTATTAAATGTAAAATCCCTCTTTATTTTCATTGTCTCTTTAAATAGATCCTCGCGGAAGTATTCCACATTTCTTCTGACGTTATGACCGCTCGTGATGTTCAAGATTCAGGGGAGATAACTACATTGATCCATGCTTCTTTGGATGCAGACCACCATTAACATTAATTTGACAATCCACTATGGATATCGCCGCAACACCCACCCCTTAAACAGTAAGGAAGGAGAAGTGAGAGAGGGGGGGGGGGGGGGGTAACGTCCACTCGACACAAATTGGGTCATTTCGGGACTTGTATGTCATGTGGCTCAATTTTATTTCAATAATTCGCTTGCTCGCAGCCGTCTTTACCAGTGACGGGAAACGGGTTTACAAGCACATGTTAAAGTGCTTTACATTCAATTATGTTGGATGCAGTACTTGAGCAATCGCTTTTCTATCAACTATTTTTAATTACTTCTATATTGAATAATGGACCTATTAAAATTCTAATTCGTGTGTTTAATTTTGAATATTATATAAAACATTGAATTTGGGGTTTAGCTCCTTTTATGTTATCCCCAGTCGTTGAGAGGCTACCCACCCGAATTATTGGTTCATTTCAATCAACAGGGGGATCACGCTGGCTAAGTTCGTAAGGTCGGGTGTTCGATCTCTGCATTGGCCGAGAAAGTTCATCTCGATTTTCCCGAATGATTTCCCCTTGTCAGTGATGCAGAAGGAGGGCCTGACAAGGACAGCTGCCTAGTCGTTCGGATGGGACGAAAAACAGAGGTCCCGTGTACACTCTGAGTGCACGTAAAAGGCCCCTTGGCAGTTGGATATAAGAGTAGGCCGTAGCGCCGCTGTCCGGGCAAAATTTCCCTCATAGCACACTGTATGGCGTATGCCTGTCTTCCATTAGCCCAGGTTAGGCGCAAAAGAGTAGGACGTTAAACCCCATTTCATTTCATTTCTAATCAATAGTGAAGTTGTTATCTAACCATGAAAATATGGTTTCCTACAATATTGAATATTTAAGATACAGTGAATAATTTTATAACCATCGCCTTACTCACGGCGGGGGTGGGATGGGGGGATGGGGGTGGCTCCCAGTACCACCGGCTAATATTGGGCTGTGTGGATGCTAGAGTCGATTTGTAGCATATCTGACCCACATGTTTGACACTAATTGAACATTATCATTATGACTATACTATTGAAAACCGCATCGAAACCACTGCGTCCCTCTCACTGAACCACCTGTGACTACAGTGAAGAGTAAATATCATAAAATATAAACAAAGGAAAAAAGTAATATAATGAAGTTAATTAAGAGTCGAACCCACATCTCAAGAGTGTTTAGGAGGGTAAACACAGTCCTATGTAGTTATTTTTATCCTCACAACACGGTAGGCTCGGGTAGGCTGTGACTTCCCAAATCCATGTGAAAGAGAGAGAGAAAGAGAGAATGAGAGAGAGAGGGGGAGGTTTAACGTCAATCGACAAAAAGTAGGTCATTTCGGAACTAACACATGGTTCAGTCTCATTTCAGTGATTCGCTTGCGCGTTGGGGTCCTTTAGCAGTAGGAGGAAACCGGAGTGCCAGGAGGAAACCGGAGTGGCAGGAGGAAACCGGAGTGACAGGAGGAAACCGGAGTGGCAGGAGGAAACCCACAAAGTTGGACTGCAGGCGCCAGTTGACTCGATGACATAGCTTTTGATACAGCGCACACGCGCTATCCATTCGGTCATCGAACCCCCAACAGACTCGTTATGTTCATGTCATTTATAATTTGTAATATTGCTTCACCATGATTCCGTAAGTCAAAGGAGAGAAAGAGAGAGAGAGAGAGAGAGAGAGAGTTTAACGTCCACTCGACACAAAGTAGGTCATTTCGGGACTAACATATGGTTTAATTTTATTTCAATTATTCGCCTGCACGTAGTGGGAGGAAATCGGAGTACCCGGAGAAAACCCACGTGTAACCGGGGATTAGAAACCACGCCAGTTGACGCAATGGCAGGCCGTATGATGCAGCGCGCGCACGCTAACCATTCGCCCCCCCCCTATTCACACAGCATATGAAGACTTTTGTCTCTTTCAACTGCTTTCAAGTGATGACAAAGAATAGGTCGACTTTCTTTACTTCAGTATCCACCGTTCAGTGACTTTTTTCGCGATAGCAAACAGGAATTTGCTATCCATGAGATGATATCAGCAGAAAACACCAAGATATGGAATAAATTTTTCCAAATTTTCTGGGGGATGCAACCCTTACTCCTGGCTCCATTAACAGTGCCGAAATTCTTTTTACTTTTTTGTTTAGGAAAACACCCCTTCCGCATCTATATGGCAATAATTCCCGTCATATTATTCCCGTAATCTGGAAAAACCTAGCAAGTCAAATATTGGTGAAAATTGAGTTAGACCCATATATAATAACAGGTTTTTTTCTCCTTCACCGAAAAGGCTTCTAATTATCTTCATCTAAAAAGACAAAATAAAATTGTTTATATATTCAGTAGCTTAACAAAACAGTTTTCCTTTGTTTACTCAAAACTACATTCAAGAGAGTTACTAGGTTTTTCCAGATTACGGGAGATTAGGAACAAGTTGACGATTTGTTGAGATAATTGTTTTTATTCCTTCATGTATAATATAAGGTGAGGTCTACCCCCAGCCAAACTCTAGTTTAGTAGACTAAGAACGTACATACTTTATACATATATACAATACAATCTGTAAATCATGCACCCTATGTTAAAACATAATAACAATGATAAATTTGGTGGTCTGCATCCTAAGTTACCTCCCTGGAAACTAATACCCAGTACATTTTACAAAGTGAGTATTTTGTTTAATCTCACAACTCGTTTTAGGTTTGTATTTATGCAACCTTATAACGCAGTTTTACTTATATTTTTATAGCGCGGTTTGGGTGTTTATGTATTGTGTCTTATAACGCGGTTTTAGGGTAATATAGAGAATTTCTTACGAGTCTTTTTTTGATATCAAAAAATATCAACACAAGCCGATAAAGTAATAAAAACGAGGCTCTGCAGTAGATTATGTAATTTATCACACAAGCGATATCTACTGTCAAATGTGTTATTGGGCGACTGATATGAATATTTATTTTCTCGATTTAAGATTATATGCCGTTTAAAAAGGATTTCGTTAATAGGGGCCTCTGTTTGGATTATTATAGCGCGGTTTAAAATTATTGTATAATCCTGCATATTTATATAACAGCGCGATTCTGATTGGAGATATAATTTATCTGATAAAGCGACTTGAATTAGGTCTAAATCTACTAGTAGTTGGGGTCCTACGGAGCTTTCCCTTTAACAATTTCTTAACTTGATTCCTAAAATTGTCATTTAGGAAGCCGTAGATTATGGGATTGGAGGCGTTACTCACTAAGTAGGATCGAATAAAGATTCCCACGGCAACAAACTCCGCATGATTTAAGGTGAAGAAGAACTCGACCCCCAATCGTGTCCGGAGAATGACGATAATAAAGAATGGAAGAAAGCTCGTGAAGAAAAGAATAGTCACTGTAAGAAGCATACGAGTTGTCTTTCCTGGTTTATAAATAGATTTAAATCTTGTTGATCTGGAATTGTTTTTCTCAGAATCGACTTGTTGTTGCGGAACATCCAACGAGTCCTTTTTGGGGATTTTATTTTTCCTAGAGAAGGAATAACGCGTATTTGATGCTTCGATATTCCTTTCGTCTTCAGAATCGGTGAGCGTACCATGACCGGATGTTTCCGATTCTACTTGGGTGCTACTTGGATCATCGTGGATGAACAAATGGTTTATTGCGCACATTGGCTCACATTTCTGTCTACTTTCATTTTCTACTTCCGGTTCTCCATCCACTTGATCGACAAGGATTATGGGTATTGTTCCAATTCGCACGGATTTTTTTGGATTATTGTTTGCTTTTTTACTGGAGCCTCTTCTCAAAATTTTGTCCGATAATCTTCGAACGCCCTTGTTTATTTTTCTCATAGTTCCGGGTATTTCATTATCGTCCGGAGAACCATCACCACTTCCGGTGCCATAGGTTTTAGCTTGGACCAATGTACCAGGAACTTGTGCTGGGTGGTCGCTGGTGCTTACGAAATCCGACCAAGGTTCCATGAAATTACTCGCACTAAGTTCTGAATTTGACGGGCGCCTCACAGAGTGACTAACACTACGTTCGGAATCTGGTGGGGGTTCCTCGGAATTACTCGAACTGTTTTTTGAACTTGACGGGAGCTGTACAGAGTGATCAGCACGACGTTCGGGATATGGCTGGTGTTTGGAAGAGTGACTTACTCTACATTCAGAATTCGAAGGATGATCCTTAGAGTGGCTTTCAATAGATTTCGAATTTGACGAAAGTTCCTTGAGGTGGTTCTCACTACAATCAGAAGTTGACTGGAGCTTCCCGGATTGACCTGCACTACGTCCGGAGGAGTGACTTGTACTACGTTCTGAAGAGTCACTTGTAGTATGTGCGAAATATGACGGGTGTTTGGGAGAATGACTTGCACTACATTCGAAATTTGACGGGAGTTCCTTTGAGTGAGTCGGTTCACAATCAGAATTAGGCGAGCGCTCCCTGAAGTCAATCGGGTCACAATCAGAATATGAAGGAAGATCCTCCGGATGACTTTGGTTATTAAGATGACAATGGGAATGATCAGTCATATTACCTGAAGCTTGGTCGTCAGTGTTGGTTCCACTATCTTCTGAAATAGGTGGGCTATCCAGAGAGTTGTCGGGGCCCGAAACGTCACTCGTAATGTTATCTTCGGTTGGCAGTCTCCTCGTTCCCTCCACAGAACGTAACTGACGTCCTCCAATATCACCGTCTTTTTCGTTGGTACGTTTTGTTACGTGGTCTCCAGTTGTCGTGGATTCGTCTTCAGCGTTATTTGGGCTTTGTCGTATCGTTTCTCGGCTCCTTCTCAAAGTCTGCTTCTGTTTCAGAAGCCTCATCTGTTTTATAATCCGCACGTAGATAATAGTCATCGACAGAGCCACGAACAAAAAACACGAAGTGTACACAATGTAGAAGATGAGAGGATATGACGTGGTTGCCATGTCTTCGGATATTGAGCACGTGGTTCCGTTTATTTCCGGTATCGAATTCGTGCCGTAAAGAACAATAGAAGGCCACGCTAACACAAACGAAAACAAAATAGCAATTGAGCAGTACCTTCGTGATGTTCGAACATTGAAAAATGGCTGTAATGGACGACACACTTTATAATAACGATCAAAAGCAATTGCTAGCAACACAAGTGACGTAGCCGAGTGTGATACGTATGTTATGTAGCGGGAAAACTTGCAGAGTTCCGAATATTTAAATGTAGTTATTTCCGCTACAATATAAATTTCGATTGGCATACAGATCATAGATGACATCAGATCCAACATTGATAAAGTAAATATAAAATTCCTCGTCACTGTCTGACGTAATTTATATCCATATATAAAACACGTGACACCGTTACCAAAGAGACTGATACACATCATAGCAACGATAAACAGAAACACCGGGATTTGATCTACATCAGTGTAGACAGTGCTCGCCATTTTCTTTCTTCTTTTTGGTTTTTTAAAACGTTTGGATGATCAAAGTTGTTCGTTGTTAATAGTCCTTAACTCAAGACCAACTTTAATTTCACACTGTTAAGCTATCTGATGACTTGGTTTACTGCTACACATTTTGTTGTTGTTTTTCTGTTCGGTTTGTAAAATATTTGGATGATGAAAGCTTATGGTGGTTAATTTAAATCCAGACAGTATTAAGTCACTTGTTCACACAACTCACAACAAAAGTTTTATTGCCAGTTATCACTTATTTTATAAAAATTCTTCCCGATTTCTTGAAATTTGATTCTTTGTAACTCACCACTTTTACAAGAACAATCATCCTGGATTTTGAGACATATGGAAGACTTAGATTTACATGTTTCTCTGGCAAATGATGAATTTTACGCTGCGTATGTTGTTTTATGAATGAAGTTCAAGAGAACTTAAGTAAAACCGAAACCACTCAAGTTCATTTCCTTATTTATAAAACCCTCAAGATGAATCAGTTTTCTTTTATTCATTCTGGACTTCACTTTTAAATATTTCCTTTCATGCTATTAACATTTATGCGTTTCTTTTATTTGTAGTTTTGGGGCGATTCGTCCTGTCATGCTCACTCCAGTGTCGTTTAATAGAAACAAATACAGTTATAAATATTGTATTTTATGTTTTTATTTCCGCGTATCGAGGCCACCTTGCGAACCTTTCAGATCACCATCTTATAATAGTGTCAAACCTCCGTTCGATGAGTTCCTGTCGTGGCCCTGGTAACGTCCGCGATATCTGAAAAAAATAAAAGTTCAATTTAAAATAATTATGAATGTTTTGAGAAAAATAAAATTTTGATGATGTTATATAGGATGTAATTACTGTACGCCCCTTGTCATCATTAACAGTGGGACCTCGGCTGTTCTTCCTATCCGAAGGACTAGACTGCGGTCCTTGCCAGGACCTTTGTTCCGCATCACTGACCGTGACGAAATCAACAGTTGGCCATAATATTTAGACCTAGCTACTGAAGACTATAATAATAATAAAGGATATAGTCAACGCAATCTAAAATCTTATTGATAGACCTCGTCAGTGATGCAGGACCCGGGGTCCGACCCGGATAGTTGTCTAATCGTTCGGATGGGACGAAAAACCGACGTTCCGGTGTTGTTTTCAGGTAGAGGGTATCGGTGTAATTGTAACGATTTTATGAGGGAGAGGTCGAATAACTAAATCATTAAATGATTTTCTTCTAGGTTCGTTAATTTGATGGGAAGACGGTCGTCTAGAGCAGCTTGTTCGTGGTAATGATTCACTTGTAGATTCTGATAAAGTGAAAACTTTTGTATATACTTATATAAGCTTCAAAGGAACAATAAAAAATCATGATAATTGCCCATTTCAATTTTGAACTATGACATTCATGCCCCCTCCCTCTCATGAGGCCTGCTGGTAGGAGACAGAACCCAATTCTAGGATTCTTACCCGAGAATGTGATAAGACAACATTTCTGCTCATATGAAATGAAATGAAATGTGGTTTAACTCCCACTGTTCTACTCTTAAACTGGGCTAATGAAGACAGGCATATGCCATACAGTGTGCGGTGAGGGAAATTTTGCCTGTGCAGCGGCACTACAGCCTACTATTATATCGAATTCCTACTGCCAAGGTATCTTTTACGTGCATGCCGATGTATACACGGGATCTGGGTTTTTGGTCCCATCCGAACGACTAGACAGTTGTCCTTGTCAGACCCGCCCTTGATGCACACATGTCCATGATTAGAGCAAAGAGAGGCACTGGCTACACTTCAGGAATCCTAGTCAACCAGTATAATGAAAAGTTGTATTCCCTAGAATCGTGTCATGTGCATTTTCACAAACAAGCTGCTCTCGAAGACCCCCTCTCCATCGAATTAAACGAATTCAGACGGAAATTATCAAACTGATCCCGCAGTGAATATTCGCTTGGCCGCTACAATCACTGATAAGCATGACATCGACGAGGCTTAATGAGTACGGCATATTAACTTTTTACTCCGACAAATTAAATTCTCAAACATTTTTTTGAGGTAAAAGAAAAATAAATAAAGACGTTTGAAGTATTTGTAGTTAAAAAATATTTCCTATTTAGTGTAAATGGGAATTAAAATGAGTAAAATGCATCATTTTGCCCGAAGCAGTTAGGTGTTAAGTAAACATTGCACGAGCCGTTGAGCCAATGACTACGCCGCGTGCAGTCAACGCACATGTTGTGAACAGTCATCTGTTACAGAGATAATTCGTAAGTAATTCTCTGTGAAACAGATTGGGAAATTATATTATGATTTAAGCTAACCTCTCCCCCATAAAATCTTTACAATTCCTTGCAATTAATTACACCGAATTAAATTTTGTTTCCTCCTTAATGACATAAATTATAAATTTTATAGAATAATAACTGTCTGTTGCAAGGAAATGGTGACTAAAACGGATAATACTTGAAATAATCAATTCAGGAAACATCATACTTCACATTGCCCAAAAGACTTTGAACTGGTTCTCGAAGAATCTTCAAAATATTAAAATCTATTAAATTGTGGGATTTATAAATTTTAGTGGTTTTTAATTACATCTGTGGATTATGCCAACCCGGTGAAAACACAGAGACTATTTTCTTTCGTTATGTTTTTTATAGTTCAAAATTCCATTCACTTGTCTTTACTACACTAGGATCTGGAAGAGTTGTTATATTACCGGCATTTTCGGTGAAGTGGGGGGGGGGGGGTAGCCAATGAAACCATCTGTTACGACGACTTCTTGGTATGGCATGCACGGAACTGTGAGTAAACCACAAGAAACGTCAACGCTGATTGATTAATCAATGTATGAACGTCACATTGTCAAAAGCCGCTCGTACGACCTCTAACACGACCTTTCAGTACAACTAGTTAGATCTTCATGTAGTGTAGGCCATCGAAAGTATAAAAAATGAAAACGAAATATAGATCTGTATTTGAATCAGATTGGGTACTATGCCAGGTTCACACTGTCGTACGATGCGTTACGGTTAAGCCCGGCTGACACTTGCACGACTTTTGGCCACGATTTTGTCGTGCCCATCAGTGTCCACATTGAAACGAACTGGCACGATGAGTTCACGCATAGTTTGCGCATTGTTTACGCACTTCCCGCATTGCGCAAATCGGACGGTGCCACGGAATCGTGCAAGTGTCAGCCTGGCTTTAGAGAATTGTCCCTATTCAGTCCACACTCTGCTACGTGCAGATACGTTAAGCAAGGCTGACACTTGCACGATTCCGTGGCACGCATTGGCACGACTCGGGTCGGCACGACACCGTTTGATTTTCGTCGTGCCAGTTCGTGTCAATGTGGACACTGATGGGCACGACAAAATCGTGACCAAAAGTCGTGCAAGTGTCAGCCGGGCTTTAGGATACGCTGCGATACGATCAACACGATTGCTACGACTGACCTCTATATGTGACAGGATCACCGCGATTACTCCGCGTTTAAAACCAAGATTTAAATCGTGGGAACCCAGCATATTAATGAAATGAATGAATTATGAGGGAATTCACCAACCGGGCCATTGAAGACGATCATGCTATGTTACGCAGTGTGCCCAAAGGCAAAGGTGTAAATGGGAGAAGGGAGAACCCAAAAAACATGAAACTGAAATGCTGAAAAAGGCGGCTACAACTACGCCCAAAATCAAGATGTGTTTCGGCGGCAAGGGACAGGTTAGCTACGAGAACGTAGCTAAAAACGTTGAGATATACTGAGAGTTGACAGATGATTTTTTTTTATCTAGGGACAGGTCACTGTTATGCTCATCCGATGAAAACACGAATAATCATTGGTTTCTAATCATTCACCGACCGACGAGGACGGCTTGATTTATGAAAGTGATGATGAAGGTGAATGAATAAATAAGATGGGGTTTAGCGTCCTACTGTTCTGCTCCTACATAAAGTCATACTCCGCGCACTGTTGCGTTTGATAAGAGGTAATCCAACTACACACTGCTATTATGAGTGGATATTGTTGTTTTAAATTTTGATATGTCAGTAGTCCGTCTACCAACCAATCACTAGCTGCCAATATTGGACCAAATATGTTTACATAACGTTACGTCATGACGATTTTATTATGCCTAATTAACCCGTGCGTGCGTGACAAACGAGGCTATCAAGTCGAATGAAATGTAAACAATACTGTTTGGAAAAGAACATAAATTCACCGTTTGTAATACCTTAAATCACTGTACAAAGTTTTAGGGAAGACCCAGATTAAACGAAGGACTGTCATGTTGCTGTACGTAAGTGATAGCTTTCATTGAACGGAAAGAATAGACACACTACCGCATAAGTTCAAGAAACAGACGCTATTCCAGCAATGGTCAGGGAGAGATTTCTCGGGCCATTGCTTCAGGAATATGACATAAAGTGTGCTATGAGAGAAATTTTGCCCGGGCAGCGGCCCTACGGCCTACGCTTACATAAAATTCCAACTGCCAAGGGATCTTTTACGTGTACGCCAATGTGTACACGGGACCTCAGTTTTTCGTCTCATCCGAGCGACAAGACAGCTGTCCCTTTCAGGCCCTCTGTCCCTCATCACTGACAAGGGGAAACCACGCCGGAAAATCTGCATGAACTTTCTCAGCCAATGCAGGAATCGAAGACCCGACCTCCAGGCTAGCGAGCCAGCGTCTTACCCACTTAGTCGCGTGATTCCTGAAAATGAAGGTGGTATGGGCATATTCCCAGTGTTGAAGAAAGGGTAGGCGTTAGAAATGCCTTTCCTCCACATGCAAGTGATGAAATGGGGTAATACTTTACTATAAGTGACAAAAACTACAGCTTGTCAGAATATAACACGTTTCTAACCACTTCTAAGAAGATACATGTAGTAGGATAAAGAAAAGTATAGACGTATATCCTCGGCAATTTCGTTTCTCTTAGTTTTACTACTTCAGACCAGTCCCCTAAAGGGCCAAGCTGGACGAGCTGCCTAGGGCCATCAGAGCCTTGATCCGCCCCTGGTTTTATCAACACGTCGGAAAATATCGATGATCTTTCACATTCAACACCAGGATCGAACACGCGACCGTGGTTCCCTCAACTAACATAAGTGATTGCCGATTGTAACCACGAAGTTAAAGACTATACCACGCGATGTAAGAGAGAGAGAGAGAGAGAGAGAGAGAGAGGGGGGGGCTATACCTGTGACCCTCCTTACAACTAGGGAAACTGGGTTGAAAAATCCTATAGATTTTTTTTACTTTTAAGGCTGGATTGGAAAATCCTGATATATCAAAAATAAAAATACACTCTTATCTATTATTTATCTCTATTTATCAGCACGTGCATCTTGTGATTAAACGCTCCCGCCTGATCGCCGTTTAACATCTTCTTATAGAGAGAGAGAGAGAGGGGTGGGGTTAACGTCCACTCCACACAAACTAGGTCATTTCGGGAATAACATATGGTTTAATTCTATTTCAATAATTCGCTTGCGCGTAGAGCTCTTTAGCAGTCGGGGAACCCACAGAAAACCCACGAGGTTGAACAGTACAACCGGGGATTCGAAGCCACGTTAGTTGACTCAATGACAGGCTTTGTGATACAGCGCGCACGTGCAAACCATTCGAACACCCCCACCCTCACCCACCCCTATTGATAAACAGAAAGTGTGATCATTCGGCTGCATTTATTAGATTGACTCACACGGGAGAATCAAAAATATAGGCCTACAATTCACACCTCAATGGTTTTGAATACGACCCCTACCATCAAATTATAATAACTAAAAGTTGAAATATACTCTGGTCACGTGGGTAGGTAAAATATACAAATTAAATCTATTATTATATCATCATCTGAAAGGTAAATATTTCCCCGTGACGTATATTTCCCCGTGACGTATATTCATGTGAAAATAATGACCAGTAAATATTTCACAGTGTCGTATTTATATAGGATATTGTAGGGTTTCTATCAATAAACCATTCTTTTGACAAATTGACAAAATCCGTTCACGAAATACAGAGCGTGCGAAATTTGGTTCAGTTAGAAACACATCGAAAAGTCCTATGATAAGACTTGTAAGTTTGGAAGAAATATTGAAAGATTCCCCAACTTGAACGAACACAGGTGGGGTGGGTTGGGGAGCAGAGTTATATTAAGAACACGGTAAAAAGATGCAATTGACATATCAAATACGTATGAATTATTGATGAAACGGAATCGTACCAACAACAAACAACAATACATACCTGTCTCGCACCTGCCTTAATAACCAAATACTACTTGTAATGACCTTGAACTTTATACAGAGGTCAAATTATGGTCGATAAAGTTTAACAATCAGCCCATTGAAACACCTATCTGATTACAAAACGTACGATACAAATAGATAAAATTCACAAATAGATGGAGGAGTTATTTCTTAAAACTTACACTAACCCTAACCCGTGTCTACTTTGGTATAACTGGAATAGAATGGAAGGGCTTGACATATGCCATCTTGAGGCTAACATATGTCTCGGCACAAATTCCCTCGTAGCACATGCATTAGCCCAGTTAGTGTTGGAATTTCAAGACTGTTTGACCAAAACCGAAGAGGATTAACTCCTTTAACCTTTGATGGAAACGAAACGAAATGAAATGGGGTTTAATGTCCTATTCTTTGGCACCTAACCTGGGCTAATGGAAGACGGACATACGCCATACAGTGTGCTATGAAGGGAATTTTTCCTGACAGCGACGCTACGGCCTACTCTTTTATCGAACTCCAATCAGTTCAAGGTGTACACATGCAGTGTGTTAGCGGTGAAATCGTGTCCGACAGCGACACTTCCGCCAATTATTATTTCGAATTGTCAGTGCGTCTTTTACGTGAACACCAATGTGCACCTTATAGCCGTTCACGTGGTACGAAGAAACCGAGGTCCCGTGAACACGTTGGCGTCAACGGAGAGTAAATATTTCATTGCTGCCTGGGCAAATTTCCCCTCATAACGCTGTATGAGTCGACCTTCATTAGACCAGAAGGCGCAGAAAAATAAGACGTTAAACCCCGTTCGAGTCATTCGTTAGACCCACAGAGCAACAAACGGTGGTCAGGGGCCGGTTGCTCAAAGCTCCGTTATCTTTTAACGATCCGTTAACTCCATGTTAACGTATCGTTAACTTTAACAGAGAGAAAGACTGTTGCTGGAAGTCCCGTTAGCTTTAATGTGTCGTTAACTTGGCGTTATATTTAACGGAGGTGTGGGGCTCCGTTATCTGTTTAATGATGGCATTAGTTGGCTGTAGCAAAGAGTCATAGATTAACAATCTAGAGGGTTGGGCGATGCGGGCTTATTCCATTTTCTATAGGATGAAATTCTATACTATTCTACAGAATTTTGGTAGCCTATAGGAAATAATGGCCCCATAATTCTGTAGTGCAAATCCCATAATTTTTCCTACAGATTTACGCTAAAATTTCTAAAGGAAAAAATAAAGTATTCTATTGTGTTTTCTGTTGTAAATTTTACAGTCATCTTTTTGCCTTTAATCTAGTGTTGTGAACAGACTACACAGTTGTCTCGCTGTCTTCAGTTTCTTGTTAATAGTAACTTCTATGATGTTGTTATACATGTACATTGAATTTAAAAATTTTGAATTCAGCCAATGAACAAACAGTCTTCTTTTGGATTAACTTTAATGAATCCGTTAGCTAACGGATAATGAAACTGACTTTCCAGCAACAGAAATTTAACGGATCGTTAACAAATGACACATTACAAAGATAACGATCCGTTAAACTTAGTTTTGAGCAACCGGCCCCAGATCAATTTCAGAAGGCCACATGCAATTTATCTCAAGGTTACGAGGTGTAAACAGGGTAAGGTCCCGTTATTGTTGGCGAAGATTGTGGTTTAGGGTTCTAGGTCTTGTGAGAAATCTGCAGACGGCCTTATGTAATAGATTTGACTACCAACTGCCACCGTAATCGTCTGTGATGCCTAGCTTTCTTATATCACGTAGTAACTAGCTTTTAACCTTTATATGTGGGTTACCAGTCTATTAATGCACGTTCAATGTTTGTTTTCTTGGCTTTGTAGACTGTGTTAATCTACATCTTCGTTAAAGGTACCATCTCACAGAGAGAGAGAGAGAGAGAGAGAGACAGAGAGAGAGAGACAGAGAGAGAGAAACTAGGACATTTCGGGACTAACACATTGTTCAATTTTATTTAGATAATTGGTTTGCGAGTGGGGATCTTTAACAGTGGGAGGAAGCCGGAGGACCCGGAGAAAACCCCACGAGGTTGGACAGGCGACCCTACTCCTTGTCACGTATAACCGAGGAATCGAAACCAAGCCAGCTGACTCAATGACAGACCTTATTTCAACGAGCACGCTCTAATTTTTCGGTCCCCTCTCGCTCCCCCACCCAAAATGACCTAGTTTGTGTTGAGTGGGCGTTAAACCCCATCTCTCTCTCTCACCCCACCCCAACACCCAACACCGTCACCGTCTCAGAATTTCACTGGGATTCTATTGAAGAAAATTGATTGAAGTTAGAACGTGTTCAATAAGTCGAGGGGGCGATGTGTGGCTCAGCGAATGAGGTGATGACTCACTAACCTGGAGGTCGGGTGTTCAATCCCGGTACAAGCTAAGGCGGTTCCTCGGTGTGTAGTCGTTCACTTGGACACAAAAGAGTCTCCGTGTAGCTTATTAGGAATTGAGTGAAGATAGCGCAGAAACGCATTATGGTACACGATTCGTGTACAAATGGTAAAATGTTTATTTTGTCTTAAATATTGAATATCAGAAAACCATCTTTTCACTGTAAGATCAATGTTGATTTAAATTGACAAATAATTCATGTTTTCAGTGTTGAAGACTATGTACGATATTGAGTTAGAGACTTGGCTACTTTAAACCTCAATTCATTTGAGAATTTCCCACAGATAGAAAACAAAAAACCGTACATGTATTTACTATCTTTCAATTTAATAAAAAACTTCAATAATTACACCCACGCTTCAATGATTTTACACTATTTTACTTTATCTGTTATTCAATCAAGCGTGAACATTAAAAAAATAAATATATCTATGACTTTACATGAGCTGAAATTTACCCACGTTAAAATGAGGGGTGGGTGGGGTATTTCTTGGTTAAAAGTATCATGGCCATGACTCCTTATGTAACTTACCTAAGATATTTTGGTATTTGTCATATTTGATTGTTACATACCCCCCCCCCCCCTGCACTGCACATATACCCCCACACCCCCTTGAAATGCATATATACCCCACCCCCTTTGCACTCCACATAACCCTCCCCCCCCCCCCCCCCCGCACATATAATACGGACACCATGTGATCAGTCGACAGGTTATGGTCGTGACCGTTGACTTCAAAAACAAGCCAGTAACATTTTGCCCTGGCGAATTAAAATTTTGACAATCGACCGCAACACGTGTGAAAAGTGACACTGAAAACTCTAAATGTAAATTAAATTTTTTTCTGTAATTTACCGTTTGTGTAATTTAAACAATCTTGTCTATTATCAATCACTTACCAAACTCAATACAACTGTCTTTATCTCATCATCTCGCTCCCTCCTCCTCCTAATAATATTCACTGATTCGTATGTTTCACAAGTTATATAGTATATCCCACAGTTGGTAAAACGCTTTTCATTTCAAGTAATAGTTGTCGCTTTTCTATTTAACTATAGACTATAGGCCTACACACAATACAGGCCTACGCACAATATAGGCCTACACACAACACACAGTTTGAATAATTCATTTCGTCATCTCATCGCGTCTTTAAAAAAACAAATCAAGCGATCATATATATAGAAATACATCGCCAGCCTTGTGTATAAATATTTGGGTTATTAGCTTGTATTCAATTGAACAGTCCTTTCTATTTTTATAGCAAATCCTGCTTGATGCGAAGATGGTGCACTTTATGATCATTACGATTTTCCTTCCTGTACCGGAATAAGCAGACTGTGTACATTATACGTAATAATTATATATATTTCAATGTATTATTAATCCTGTCCGACATGTTAAACAACTTTCTGTTAAAGCCTAAAACCGTCGACAAACTCAATTCGTCATGATAAACTTCATGTTCATGCCTGTGGCTATCATAAAAAAATCTAAAATGTTCAAATGATTGAAACTTAAAGTAAAGCAGTTTAGTTCTGTAAAATGACGATTATCATAGATAAATATTAATTTAATAATGATATTTTATTATTATAGTGGCTGGGACGCTGGCTCGCAAGCCTGGGGTCGGGTTTTCGATCCCTGCATTGGCCGAGAAGGTCCATCCGGATTTTCCGGCGTGGTTTCTCCCTTATCAGTGTTGCAGAGCGGAGGGACTGAAAAGGACAATTGTATAGTCGTTCGGATGGGACGATAAACCGAGATCTGGTTTTCACATGGGCGTGCAAGTTAAAGGTTACTTGGCAGTTGGAATTCACTATGCCGCTGCCCGGGCAAATTCCCCCCCCCCCCCCATGCCCATCTTGATTTTTATTTTATCAATATAGAGACTGAGTAATCGAGTCCTGCATGTGATATACTTTCTACAAGTTACATGCATGATATTAAGCCATTCAATGAGCATATCTCTAAAGCAATGGTTACGAGCACTATCAGAATCATTGCTATACGACGCTGGACTGCTGAGTTTTAACTTCCCTCGTTCTATTGGAGATTTCAGTTTTTTTCCCGGCTTTAAACGGTCAAGTTGTATAAAGCAATGGTTACGAGCATTACCAGCCTATTAACCATTGTTATACGATGGTAGGGTAGAGTTCCTTGTTAGGGGGTGGGTTAGCACGCGCGCGCTGTATCATACGGTCTGTCCGGGCCCGTAGCCCCAAACTTCGAATTAGCCCCCCCCCAATATTTCGCCAAACATAATGATTTCTTAGCAGTGTTCTTAGCCGGCCACATCCTCATCCCCTCCAAAACATTCTGTAGCCCCCCCCCCCCCCCAATATTCCGTAGCCCCCCCCCTACTGAACCATATGTTAGTCCCGAAAGGTTATGGACGCTAAACCTTACGGCTGTGATATAGCGTTGTTAACCTTGATCTTTTTCAGGGACGCACACATTTTTTATAGGACACCATATTTCGGAGGGGAAGTATGGGAGGGGGGAGGCGGGAGGCGGATCGACTTTGCGTAATTCAGTCAGTTTATTTGGGCCACAATTAAATAAACTAATTGAGTCACGTTCTGATAATTCTTGTTGACATGCCTGGTTCCATAAACGTGATCCGTGATTTACAGAGGTCGGCAGTCACGAACTGGTTATCTCGGATTCAGCATAATTACTACAACCGGTCGCTCAGCAGGGTCCGTGAGATGGGCCCGTAGCCAGCTCATAAATTATTTTTTTTTGGGGGTGGGGGGGGTACGGAATGTTTTGGAGGGGCTGAGGATGTGGCCGGTTAAGAGCACTCCTAAGAAATCACTATGTTTGGCGAAATATTTTGGGGGGTTATTCGATTTTTTGGGGGCTAAGCCTCCCCTCCCCCCATAGCCCCACACACCCCCGTGGCTACGGGCCCGCTGTTAGAATTGTTAAATGAAATGGAATGGGGGTTTAACGTCCTACTGTTCTGATCCTACTGGGCTAACGTCATGCATCGTGTTGTATCGAATTCCAACTGCCATGAGATCATTTACGTGCACGCCAATGTATACACAAGGCCTCGGTTTTTCGTCCCATCCGAACAACTAGACATGGTCACGTTTTTCCCTATTTGCTTGCCTGCATAAAATTACCTGTCAGCATCGTGTACATCTGACTAGAATTACATCAGTTAAACTATCACGTAGTACATTTATTTGGTATGTCATATGTTGTGTAGTTTCTGTGTTTTAGCAAAGTGACCTAAAGTTATCCCATATTCAAAAATGACGCTAGAAACCTTGCATCTCAAACAAATTCAAACCCGTCTTCTTTAGAACAGATCGGAGCAGAACAGTCGGACATTTAACTCCGTTTCATTTCTTTATTTGTTTTTAACTGTGTAATATGGGTTATTCAACACGGTTAATTTCCTAGCACATTTATTCTGATTAAAATACATGGCCCTGTTTCTCGAAATTTTAACTTCAGCTAAAATCCCAATTTTAGTAGATACTTTAATTTTGATTGGCTAAGCACTAAAATCAATCTAATATTATCCAATCAAATTATTAAAATTTGGATTTTATCTTCGGTAAAATTTCGTGAAACAGGTCCCAAATATATATTTCGTTTCGTTTTCTTGTCCTTTAGATGGTCTACACTACACGAAGATCTCGATGTCATAGTTCTGAAAGGTCTTAAGTCTCAAAAATTGTTGGATTTAGTTTTTGAGATATGAGAGGAAAACCTATTCCAACCTTAATAACTCAATAAAGATATTAACATTTTAATAGCAATGTTTTTATGAAAGTTACGATATTACAGTTGCTGGTCTTCGTGTCCTCCCGGTTCCTCCCACAGCTTGAGAACCCAACGCACCATCGAATTATTGAACTAAAATTGAACCACGTGAGTCCAGAATTGTCCTACTTTGTGTCGAGTGGGCGTCTCTGTCTCTCCCTCTACCCCCCCCCCTCTCTCTCTTTGAGACGGCGCTTTCGATTGATGGCCTTCTATTTATGATATGACATCATAATTCCAAGATGGCTGCGTTTACGTCATACCCATGTTTTGGTCCACAGTAAGGTGATATTTGTGTTTAAATAAAAACAAAGCCACGAGTTTATGATAAACAATATAATTTATTAACGATATCACATGATAAACTGTAACTAATAGTATATACAATATAAGATCACAACTGATTATATATCCTCAACAAACAAAAACAGACGTATATTATATAATTATACAAAAAAAAAATAACCAAATTATGTAAATTATATAATTATACCCCCCCCCCCCCCCCCATGTATATTGTATAATTATACCGAAAGAAAGAAAAAAACAGCTGTAAATTATATAATTATACAAACCCCCCAGATGTACCGTATATTATATAATTATACAAAATACAAAAACCCAGATGTATATTATATAATTATACAAAATGAAACCAGATGTTGTATTAATTATACAAACAAATAATCAATAATTCTTATATTTAACCCTGTAGTCACTGACGTTCTCTTCCACCCCAAGTCACTTCAAGATAGAAATTAATACTCCTGTTTAACTTCAGTGACCAATAAACCTAATAGAGCACAGTAGCAAAGGTCCCCCTGTGATACAGGCTTGTACACTGTTAATTCTGATTCAATCATTCTCCAGTTGCTGGCGGAGAGAGGAGGGGCGATACACATATGATGACCCCCCCCCCACATTTACGTGGAGTGAGGAGCGAGGATACACATATGATGACCCCCCACATTTAGGTCTAGTGCTGGATCGAACATACCTTACTATGGATGTAGTTACAGGTGCTGTTTTTTATGTGTATTTTTGAAAATTTAGGGACCTTTAATAACATTTAATAACAGTTATTTCAGTACAAGCTCCCCCTCCCCCGACCAATTTCATCTGTCCTTGCTGGTTCCTATCATTTCTAAGACAATTGGTAAACAAGGTGAATGTGAAGGTGATACCACCCCTCCCCCTCTCTGGTCTCACCTCATCCCTATATGCATGTCGACAAGAACAGTTCGAATATAGTCTCTTGAGCAGAATATTTATTTGATGCACAACTACAGTGATTGTAAATCAGCGACAAACATCCTTTAAGCATAAATAATCATTTTGACCATCATCTTACTCCAGTACATTCACTCAAATCTTATTATGAGGTGAGGCAGTTGAAACCCGAAAAAAGTCTAAAAATTCAAATGCATACCTCTCAATCAATACATATTTCTGCCTGATACTAACAAGGCTATTTAGAATATACAAAACTTATCAATCATTTTAAAAAAAAGACATGTTTAAAATTTATCACAGATTTCTTTAAGGATCAGATATAAAATTAGAATTTCCTCCGAAATATCTGGTAGACTATACTTGATAATCTGTGGTATTTATTGTATTATTTTAATATAAATACAGTTACAACAAGTTACACTATACCTCACAGTCTGCAGATATATCACCCATTTTATATGAATACTAGCAGCATACATGGCTTTGCCCTGGCCCAAATTCACCCACGGCTTCATTCAACCAGGCCTTAATTCTCCTGGTCCTCCATTCGAAGGAACACACATTAACCTGGGGGGCATTAATTCGCCAGGGGGCCTAAACTCGATGGCCTAAAATATTCACAGGTCACATTGATACCATATGTATGTGGGGGTTGGATCGCGGCAACGAAATGTGATTTGCCCACAGGGCCAAGGCTCAATTCACCCTGGGCAGAAATTCAATGGCCTAAAAACTCACAGGGTCATGCTGGTTAATTTGATTACCTATATGTGGGGGTTGATCACAGCCGTACACACATCTTTGATTGTATTTATATAAATTCCTGTTTTTAACGGAAAGATTAAATTTTTAATTCTTGTAGGAGCTGATGAAATGTTTTAAAATGGTGAACTGCCAGGCTGGCTAATGATATACTATGCTGTTTTTTATAACTGTTATGTGTAAAGTTTTAAACAGCATGGTGTATTTAAAAGTTGTTCAGAGTAAACATAATACTGTGTTTTAAAGATGTTCTGAGTAACAGTTTCTTATGCAGCTGTTCAAAGTTTATACAGTGTATTTAAAAGCTGTTCAGATTTAATTTTTATAGGAAAAATATTTTGTGAAGCTGTTTTCTAAAGCTGTTCCGAGTTAAAGTTTATAGTTCATACTGTTTTCTGAAGCTGTTCAGAGTAAATGATTATAGTTCATGCTGTTTAGAGTAAAAGAAGATAATGGAGTCAGAAGTAAAACATCCCTCTCTCAATTTATTCCTTTTTTCGGCGAGATTTTTTCTTCTTTTTCTATTCCTCTTCCAGTCCACCAAATAATTCGATCTTTTTGCTAATATTTTTTTTAAAGGGCATCTCAAAATCATCAAAATCAACTTCCCATCCAAATCTCTCTCGATTCACTTCCCGTTCTTTTATCAACTCTCCAGTTGTAGGCTGTTTTGTCCAGGCCTTTAAAGGAGTGTATGTGATATCTTCTTTTTCTTCCAGTCCTCCAGCCAGGGCTGAGGCTGCCCGTAAGATGGATCCTTTACGTTGTTGATGGAAATCTTCTGCTCCAACTCGGTTTAGCGTTAATGACTGAAATAAACAAATAATTAAAATACAGATCTATATATCATTTCATTCTTTTATACTTTCATATGAGCGACTTTTGACCTTGACATTACACATCTGATTAATCAATCAGCATTGATATTTCATTGAGTAAATCCTCACATGAGCCAGAATGTGGGTTGTATAACAACTCTTCCAGATCCTAGTTTAGTACAGACAAATCAAACAAAATCGAAACCACGGCACTTGACACAATGATAGACCTTATAATACAGCACACATGCGCTAACCACCCTACACCAACCTGAAAAAGCCAGGGGCCTTATTCACGAAATTTTAACTAAGATAAAATCCAAATTTTAGTTATTTCATTGGATAATATTAGACTGGTTTTAGTTCTTAGCCAATCAAAACTGAAGTATCTACTAAAATTTGGATTTTATCTTAAGTTAAGATTTCATGAGCTTGGAGCGTCCCAGGACAGATTAAAAATAGAAATAAAATGAAATCGGGTTTAAGGTCCTGTGGTTCTGCTCAGAACTAGGTTAACGAAGACGGGCATACGCCATACAGTGTACTATGAGGGAACTTTGCCCGGGCAGCGGAGCTACGTCCTACTCTTATAGCGAATTACAACAGCCAAGGGATCTTTTACATGCACGCCAATGTGCAACAGGACCACGTTTTTTTGTCCCAACCGAATGAGTAGACAGCTATTCTTGTTGGGTCTTCTGCACTGCATCAGTGACCGGGAGGAACCACGCTGGAAAACCTTGATAAACTTTCTCGGCAGAGATTAGGAATAGATTACAATAAAAATAACGTACCTGTGTTACTGCGCCATCTTTAGCTTCACCACCTGCTGATTTAGGTCGACCACTTTTAGCCCTAGCAGTGGATCCTTTCTTTCCCTTTCCCTTTCCCTTATCTTTAGATTGAGGTAAACTCTCCCATTTCTTGGACACGATATCTAACACTCGAGGATCAGCCCACACTTGAGCCAAATCATTGGGATTCTGACCTGAAATAAATTGAATAACAAAGATCATGAGAGAGCGAGAGATAGTTGGGGGATTAATGACCACTAAATACAAACTAGGCCAATTTGGGACTAACACATGGTTAAATTTTATTTCAATAATTTGCTTGCGCGTAGTGATCTGTAGCATTAGGAGAATACGAGAGGACCAGGAGAAAACCCACGAGGTCAGACAGGTGACTCTACTCCTTGTCACATATACCATTAACACCGGAATCAAAACCACGCTAGTTGACTCAATGACAGACCTGATGATACAATGCACACGCTAATCATTCAGCCATGAGAGAGAGAGAGAGAGAGAGAGAGAGAGAGAGAGAGAAGGTCATTTAGAGACCAACATTTGGGGTGTTTAGAATTGGAGGGCACAGGTTTACCCAGAGAAAACCCCAGAAGGTCAGACAGACGACCTCCAACTGTCATGGATTCTGTGGACACCAATGTGTACCCATGGATATGTTAAACTTGCTTTTTCATCCCATTCTAATCACTAGATCATTGAACCTACACCACTGACAAGAGGAATCAAATTTCTTCACAGGAGAATTTAAAACTATAGAATGATTTACCGATTCACTTACCTTTTTTATTTTCTGTCTGCATTTTAGCACCATTATTGATCATGAACTGGACGACGTCTTCTTTAGAACTCTCGATAGCTCGTGTTAACGGAGTTCCTCCGTTCATTGTCGTCGCATCGATCTCCGCTCCATTATCCATCAACAGCTGTATCACGTCCAGTTGTCCCGAGTGACACGCATGATGTAATGGTGTCCATTTAAAATTATCTCTAGCATTGATCTGGGCCCTGGAAAAAATTATATAATTTATACTTCAGGGTTCCTAATCCATTGTGAAACGAACTGGCCAGAATTTGGTCAAAAGAGGTCCCGGTAGCAAATAGGATTTGTTGTTGATTCTACCAAGTAAGGTTTAAAACGGTAAATATTGTGTAATTCAAAATGGCGTCTGAGGGGTTAATATTATATAGGTACAAATTAGTATCAAATGGTTTATTTATATGAGAGTCAAGGTTTGGACTATGCCTTGGAAATCGGAAGTAGGAGGCGACTAGTATGTGTGGACCAGACACCATATTTAACGTTTTAAAACCTAACTACTTTATGGAATCAAAGACAAATCTAAACTTGGGCACTCCAACCACTTAAAGTTATATCCTACTCTGGAGGAAGTCCCTTTTGATCCCTTCTCAGGACAATTTGGATATGAAGAATCGACCAATGGTATTGAATTACCTTGTGGGCCCAAGATAAAATGGAATAAATAATCCAAAACAAAAATTCTTATTTAACTTGAAAAATCCTGAAAGACACCGAATGGTTTAAGGCATGCGCTTTAGATCATAAGTTCTGCCACTGAGTCGAGTGGCATGGTTTTGATTCCCTGTGGTATGTGACAAGGAGTAAGGTTGCCTGTCCAACCTCGTGGGTTTTCTCCGGGTCCTCCGATTTCCTCCCACTGCTAAAGACCCCTACGTGCAAGCGAATTATTGAAATAAAATTGAACTATATGTTAGTCCCAAAATGATCTAGTTTGTGTGGAGTTGACATTAAACCCATATTTCTCTCTCTCTCTCTCTATGTTATGACCAGCATAACCAACTTACCCACTCAATAAAAGGAATTTCACCATCTCTAATTTTCCGTCAGCACACGCCACCATTAAAGGGGTTTTATAATATTTATCTCTTGTGTCCGCTGGTAAACCTCGGGAAAACGCATTCTTCAACGAATCATAATCACCCATTTTCGCAGCTTCGTTGATATTGATAAAAGTCTTATCGGGATGTTGTAAATACCAGGCCGAATCGTCCTGAAGGGGATGCGTTGGCGGTTTATCTCGGCCAAATCGTACCGTATCCGTAAAATGTATGTGACGTTCTATAAACAACTCTGGAGGATTACCGCCATACGTTCTGGGTCCGTCTTCTTGAGTACATATCGGCATAATTAACTTAAACTTGCCCTTTTTTTTACCCTTTTTACCTCCCTTTTTCTTCTTTTTCTTTTTCCCTTCAAATGCACTCATTAAAAAGTTCTTATTAAGATATTTTTTACCCGCGATAAAGTCGTTATAATCTATTTTTCCATCTTTACTTTTATCGTGCAACGTTGCGATTTTCGTTAATTCCTCTTCCTCGAGCGGAACATTCAAATCAGTCAATCCATCCAAAAAATCCTCCTTGTTAAGGTATCCTGTGACATCAGAATCGTACTTTTTAAATATATATTCTAATTTAAGCTGTCGTGATTGAACCCAATCGTACAGGTGAATCGCCCACGGTTCATTATTTTTCGAGACTTTTCCAAAAGATTTCTCGGCTTTGCGACATTCCTTTAGTGCGTCCTTGTGACCATTGTCTTTGGCTAGAGTTTTTGGAGTTTGGCCGTCTGTGTTCTTGGGTTTGGGATTGCATCCTGGAAAATTGAAATACATTTGGTTAATTAAAATATCGCTTTAGGCGGTGCCCAAGGAGGGGAATAGGGGTGTTGAGGGTGAGACTTGAGGGGTGTATCCATCTGACAGACTTAAAATACATGTATTAACTTTTCAGTCTTATTCGTGAACCAATTTTTCCCATTTCTGTGTGTACATTTTCATTATGTTGAACAGACGACCTAGCGAGGGACAACGTAGTCAATCAAATGGGATGAAAAAACTAGGTCCTGAGTAAACATTGGTGTGCACATAAAGATTCCTCAGCAGTTGAAATTTGACATAAGAGTAGGCCATAGCCCTGATGTCCAGAAAAAATTAGCACACTGTATGGCTTATGCCTGTTTTCATTGGTGCAATCGGAGAAGAACATTCATAAAGGACATTAAACACCATTTCACACTTATTATAATCACATATTTTACTGGGCATTAAGAAATCGTGGCATCGTTTATATCATATCAATTTTGGTTGTATAATTTCATGCTATATTAATACAAGATGGAACCATTGACCTCAGGGGTACACTAGGATACCTCATACTTAATTAGTTATTTACTTCGCTAACTCCTCGTCTGTCCAACCTTGTGGTTTTTCTCTAGTTCCTCCAGTTTCCTCCCACTGTCAAAGACCCCTAACCCAACCCTAGCAAATGATTGAAATAAAATTGAACAATGTGTTAGTCCCAAAATGACCTAGTTTCTGTTGACTGGCTGTTAAACCCGATTTCTCTCTCTCTCTCTCTCCCCCTCGCTACCGAGCGTTAATTTCCATGAAATCATCATGTAACAGCCATCTTGTATAAATTTGCCCATACATCAATAGGTAAACTTATATTTCTTTAGATTTTTTTACCTCTTTGTGACAAGAATTTACAGCAGCCGCCATGACCATTTATAGCCGCGATGTGTATTGGCGTATTATTCTGGGAATCATTTTGATTAAATTCTGCCCCATAACCAGCCATTAGCGCCAGTACTTCCAGGTGACCTCCTTTAGCAGCAAAATGAGCAGCATGATTTTTCCGGATATCAACAGCATTGACACTAGCGCCACCTTCTAAAATTAATCTGGCAATTTTCGTTCCTCCGCTTGTGGCAGCTGCCATTAAAGCTGTTCGACCATTTTTCTGTAAAAATACAAAATAATCGGTAACAATGTTAGTTGTATCAAAGCTTATATTACCATGCAGTGTTGGGTCTAAGTATAGGCCTCACAGGCTGATGTCTAGGGCTTTGACTTTAAAATCTAGAGGAAACTGAAAATAAGTTTTTCTGCAAAAAAAGCATCAGACATCTCAAACTTCTGATAGCTGTACAAGACAAGGATTTATTAAAGTGTTACATGCAGAATTATCGCGCTAAATTTGTTTATTATTGTACAAACAGTAGTAATGACAATCAAGGCTAGCCTTAAATTGAATTGCTAATATCTAGACTGAACATTTTCAGCATATTTTCTTTTCATTAAATCATATTTTAACTATAATAGCAAGAACTATCAGTTATTTATCTATTTCTTACCCAATGCCCCCTTTACACGCTTGAACCATGTATTACATGACGCTATGTTTGATTGACTAATGAACTGTCAAAGTAAACAGGCCTAGTTCTAGGCTAAATCTGATGCTGTCATGTACGTTTGACAGGCTAAATGTAAACAGGCCTAGTTCTAGGCTAAATGTAAACAGGCCTAGTTCTAGGCTAAATCTGACGATGTCGTGTACATTTGATTGATTAAAGACTTACCTCACAGACTTTATTTGGATCTGCTCCCTTCTGTAACAAAACTTCACACATATCCTCATTCTCAACGGCTGCTTCACACGCGAGGACAAACACAGGTACGCCATCTTTAGACACGTTGTTCACCTCCCCTCCATTTAAAACTACTAATTCTAAACATTTGGCGTGTCGCTGCGTCGGTGATATACAATAAAATATTATACCTGAAATAAATTAATACAGGTATGAATATAATATTGACGAAAGATTACAGGTAACTTCATTTAGGACAGATAAATTGCAATTCATGTCTTTCAAAGGAACACCTTGTAAACATACATAAGAGCTAAATCTGCCAATTGCCGGTCATTCTTTAGGCCTGAAATGTTATCTAAATTATCAATTAAACATTAATTGACCTATCCAGACCATAATCAACTCTTGATGTCGTCTCTAGCCTGAAATATTTACTGGATTAGACTCAAATCTGCTGCTCAACTTCCATTTATCAACCGATGATTTAATCATAGAAATGAACAACCGAGTTAATGTTTTTCATCGTACCAACTTTAGTAACGATGATCGTGGCTATGCCGAAATTAAATCGCTGAATTCTCGGTTAAGAGTGGATCAATTTGACTATTATCTTGAGAGCTGCCATCTCTTTATCTAATCCCCCCCCCCCAAAAAAATATCTACTAGGCATGAATCCTAAAACAACCTATTTTTTAATCCGGCACTAAACCTATTCAGTTAATCCAACACTAACCCTATTCTGTTAATCACCCATTTGAAACATAAAAGTGAGACTTGCTCGTCGTGCCCCAGGTAATGAAATAATTAAGATATCTGATTTTAATCTGTTGATAAATCTCTTCTGTTGTTAAATTCATTTCCTTTATAATTATCGTGTAGTACGAACACGCCTTAGTATCTTATAAAATATTCATCTGATTGGCTGATGGAGAACAAAGTGATTCTGTCATACGAATCACGCAATCATGCTAATTATCTGTTATCTATACAAGAATCATCTCATTAGATATTCCTCTAATTACAAAAGAATCTGTTACAAAAATATAAATTATGATGTAATTTTTCATTCCCGAAACAAATACATTTTTGAAAAATAGTTTTTTATTGTTTAATTTCTAAGGGGAACCATATTTTGGGCCTTAATTATCCAAGCCAAAACCTGTATCCAAAAGTTGTTGTTACCCTACCCATGTATGAACATATTTTTTTTTTTTCTGTCGCACTTACCAGAACCAATTGCATTATTATATTATATTATTAGGGACTAGTATATTAAATAACAAATCAAGATGAGTGGAATTTTGATGTATAAAATATTGCCAAAATAGAAATTTAAAAAAAGATAATATTAATAATCATAATATAACTATAAGCTTACCTTTCCCTTCTAAGTCCACTATTCTCATATTGGCACCAGCTTTTGCTAATTTTTCTAAACATTGTACATGACCATATTCGGCTGCTCTCATGGCGGCAGTCCGTCCCTTTAAATCAACCACATCGGGATGGGCCCCAAGGTCCAACAAAAACTGTAACATGTCATCGTCGTTAGCTATTGCCGCTACAATGAGGGCTGTCATCCCTTCTGTGGCATCATTATAATTAATTAAATGAGGTAGACCACTGGCTGTCATCTTTTCTATTTGAGTTTTGTCTTTTTCTCGTACACATTGTAACAATTTACAAACTTGTAAAATCTCCAACCTGCTCTCGGCGACCGGCATTTTGGCAAGTTTGCTGAAAATAACTGCACACTTCCACTTTTTTGTAAGTTCTTTATGGGGTGTTATTCAACATAACGGTGGGCCCTACAACAACCAACAGGACATCATATTCCGCTAATCTACTTCAAGTCTGTTACAGGAACATTGCGTGGGACTTAAGCAAAAACTTGCTAACAAAAAATATATCTAATTTTCTGCAGAATCACATTAAATATTTATCCTATACCTCACGAACGTTATAAGTCAGTAAATAAAAGTCATTTCTCGACTCTCGTCACGGCCATCTTGTTTACCGTCACTAAGCAACTAACGGACGCCTGTCAACTTTACGGTTGTCACCAAATGAAAGACAACTCTTTCTAAACGTACCGTTAAGCGGTTTAGCTATGAGCTTCACTCGACGAATCAATAGGTATTCTTAGGGTCATTAACACGTGCAGTTAATTATATAATTTGCCGAGAAAATTAGCAAGCGTGTTTTGTAATGTTAAATAATAAATATTATTCTATCAGTATCCGACTGTGTTGTTCCTGTATTTACCTAGCACGTGTCAAGGTGTAAAGTAAACTACAAATAGTATAAAATCAAGATTAAGTTCCCAGGCTATTCTGTGGAGAAGGGGCACAGGGAGGCTATGCAACCGACGTATTTAATTTCAATTTTCAGATCCACCCCATTCCAGCTACTCTAAGAATTAAATATTGTGGGCTTTACTTGTGTAAAACGATAATAGTATGACTGTTTTATTTTTGTAAATCTCCATTGCTAGTACGTCTTTCATAACAATTTACAAATATTTATTTTCATGGGTAGGCCTAATATTTCATTGTTTGCTCGTTTTCATGGGTTGTCCTAAATTAAGAGTCATATATTTTTTTCCATTGTCATGAATCTTTATTTTAGAATAAATAGAGGATATTTGTCGTTTTAGAGTGAATAACATATTTTAATTTTATTTCATCGAGAAGCAAGAAAACTTATATTTTCACGAATGCGTAGTGGAATATCGCGTTTTATCAGTGAAATAAAAGTGTTATTCCACTGGCTAGCAAAGTGGTCCATGTTGTTTTACCTAAAATGATTGTAAAATCATAAAATAATAGATATTATTTATACATTAAAATGCAATTTTTTATCCCATGTTTGCAAAGAAATCAAGGAACCATATTGGAATCTGTGTTTGTCAGTCTGACACACCTTTGGAACGTACATTTCTTTCTTGGTTGTTTGTTCAAACTCAAAACTTTTGGCCAAGTTGGATGATGGGCATTTTCCGCTAAGGGTAAGCAATTCGACTTGTTGGTGCTATTGAACACGATAACTTTTATTCTAATTGAGCCAGAATGAATAAATGAAATGGGTATTATTAACGTCCTATTGTTCTGCCCTATCGTCTTCATTAGCCCAGGTTTCGTTCTGCATCAATGAAGACATGCAGCAACACAGCACTTGAATCTAATTGTCAAAGAGAGAGAGAGAAATGGGGTTTAACGTCCACTTGTCAAAAAGAGAGAGAGAGATGGGGTTTAACGTCCACTCGACACAAACTAGGTCATTTCGGGACTAACCTATGGTTTAATTTTATTTCATTAACTCGCTTGCGCATAGGGGTCTTTAGCAGTGGGAGGAAACCGGAGAACCTGGAGAAAACCCACGAGATTGAACAGACGGCCTTATTCCTTGTCACGCACTGGGGGATCTAATTGCCACAGGTTCTTTTATGGGCACACCAAGGTGTAGCCTACATAGGACATCAGGTTTTTTCGGTCCCATCCAAATGACTAGACACTTCCTGGCCTGGCCCTCCTTCCTTAACCACCCACCAGGAACTTTCTAAATCAACACTGGAATCAAACTCTGAACTTGATGTGGTTGCCGTAAAAATAGATAATTGAGACTTTATTTATTATTGTAGCAACGGTAGTAATGACAATCAAGGCTAGGTTATAATTATATCACCGATATCTAGACTCAGAGTGAAGTCATTCAACTGAAATTTTCATCATATTCTCTTTTCATTGTCTATTTCCCTAATTTTACCATGTGCCTCTTTAATGGATGTAGGGCAGTGGATAGCCGAACGTTAAGCATGCGTTCGCTGTGTCATAAGGTCCGTCATGGAGTCAATTGGCATGGTTTTAATTCCCCTGTTGTACGTTATGTGACAGAGTAGAGTCGCCTTGACAACCTCATGGGTTTTTTTCAGTTTCCTCCCACTGCTCAAGACCCCTACCGCTAGCGAATTATTGAAATAAAATTGAACCATATGTTAGTACCAAAATTATCAGTTTGTGTCGAGTGGCCGTTAAGCCCCATTCGTATATATCTTATGATTAAGGTACAGACCATGATAATGTCTGTTGACTTCTGGAATGTCCAACCAATTCCTCATGTTAGCTTTATGAAGTGATGGGTGTTGTGCACAATACAGTTTATGCTTATATTTATAGAACACCCATACCACTTCATACCATAACAGTATATTGTATGCCCACATTTAATGCAGATGTATAATTTTGTCATCTGCAGTTGCTGTCCAAGCAAAATTTAACGTGATCATTCTACTGGTCTAAAAATATACATTGGTATATATATGGAAAGTAGAGACACATAGTTTACTAGAAAAATACTAAATTTCCTGAATGTGCAGAGGACAAAAAAGGGGATTACTCACAGATTGCCTGTTGTCTGCTTTAATGATGAAAGTGGCACTTGGATTTGTTGATAGAATGGCTTGTAGTTGTGAAAAACTTAAATGTAGGCTACTCATTAACCAGCGTAAAACAATGGCAGAGGACATTCCAAGAATTTACTTAGGCTTTGATATTTATTGTAAATGGCCAACGTGCTGCTGTTCCGCTCCTAACATGGGCTAATGAAGACAGGCATACGCCATACAGTGTGCTATGAAATTTTGCCTGGATAGCAGTGCTACAGCCTAGTCTTAGATCGATTTCCAACTTCAACAGATCTTTTAAGTGCACACCAATGTGTAAATGGGACCTTGGTTTTTCGTATCATCCGAATGACTAGCAGCCGTCCATGTGAATCCCTCCCCGTCCTGCAACACTGACAAGGGAAAAACCATCGCGGAAAATCCACAACCCTTATAGGGGTCTTTAGCAGTGGGAGGAACCGAAGGGAAACCCACAAGGTTGTACAGGTGACTCTACTCCTTGTCACATGGTAGACTCCCTCCCTCCCTCGGATTAGTACTCTGCATGCAGAATGGCGTAATAAGTCTGTGTTCGTGGTAGAAATAAATCACCATAAAACAAAATATAAAATATTAAAGTATGTTTTCTCTTGTTACTATCATGTTTAATTCAACAATACAAATTTCACAGTGATTTTGTTTTCATCTAGTTTACACCAATCCAAATTAAAGTCCGCCATATCACCGTACACATCCAGTTATTTTTTCTGAGGAAAAGACAATTTGTATATTACTAGAGCTGCTGGAATACAACCGAGTAACATAATCCCCATGGATATATTATACATCACTGTATCGGTGGCTCCTCGTTTCTGCCATACTAATAAACCATCTTCCTTCTGCAAATTAAAAAACACATCCATTAAAACAAGGTTAGAGAGAGAGATGGGGTTTAACACAAACCAATTAATTTCGGGACTGATTCAATTTTAATTCAATAGTTTGCTTGCCTGTAGGGGTATTTAGCAGTGGGGGGAACCAGAGGACACAGAGAAAAGCCCCAAGTGGCGAATCAAAACTATGCCAGGTGACTCAAGGGCAGATCTTATAATACAGAGTGCTAGCGTTAACCATTCAGCCATACAACCCCCCTCTACACATCCATTAAAAGGCAGAGAGAAAAAATGGGGTTAACGTCAACTTGATATAAACTAGGTCATTTCGGGATTAACATATGGTCTAATTTTTTTTCAATTGTTCGCTTTGTGCGTAGGGTTCTTTAGCAGGGGGAGGAAACTGGAATACCCACAGAAAACCCACGAGGTTGGACAGGCGACCCTACTTTTTGTCACGTACAACTACATCCATTAAAGGGACAGTAGGTAAAATTACATAAAGAACTGACATTTCTCACAATAATAGTTAAAATATAGACAATGTAACAGGAACATGTTGACAATTTGAGTCAAATTAATTCACGCTGGTTCAAGCTATCGACGATACAATAACACTGTAGGCTTGATTGTCATTACTACTGTTGTTGCAATAACAAACAGTCTTGATTATCCATTTTTAATGGTATTTCATCAAACACAAAACAAATCAAATGTACATAATATCAGATGCCATCGAGAGTTGATTATGGTCTGGATAGGTTAATTAATGTCTAATTACTACTTTAGAAAACATTTCAGGCCTAAGGAAAGACCTGCAATAGGCAGATTTTGCTCTTGCATAATTAAAAAAAGTGTCTGCTTGTCATTAGTAGTTTATACTTTGTGATCCCAACCATTTTGTTAAAGTTAAATTCCTGGAGGGAATATCAGTCAAGGTTACTTTGATGCACGCACTTCAACGTGTATCCAGGATCTCGCGCATTTCAACGTGTACCGGGAATTCTCGTATTGAAGCCCGGGGTTTAATAATAATTTCGAATTTGACCACGTCAGTGATATAAACATTTCTTCTGAAATTAAGCCCAGGGCTAAAATTCGAAAAGAGGAAAAAACGACAAACAGTTGGCCTCTTTTTATAATTGTCACATTTAGTGTCTAAGATGTCACCTACAATTGGAGTCCAATGAGTTTTAAAGATATGAAACCCTCTCATGGCACTAACAGTATAATGTTCACCAATTCGACGAGACTCCATCAATGTCAACAGATGAGGTTTGAAAATTTAATAGGGAGACCACTCTAAAATAAATTTCAAATTTAAGCCCAGGGGCTTAATTTCAAAATTTAAACTTGTTATTAAGCCCATGGTCTTAATAACAGGAGGGCTTAAATACGAGGATTCACGGTACCATTTCAGTTAGAAACTGTTCCTTGCCATGCTCTCCCTCCTGCAACCTCTGACAAGGGGAAACCACTCTGAAAATTCCTAAGGAACTGTAGGCTAATGCACGCCAAAGTGTTAACAGGACATTGCTTTTTGTTCCATCCAAAGGACTACACGTTCTCACAAATACTGATGAACATGTGCTCCCTTTTGCTGGTTTAAAGAAAAATAAAGGAAATGTGGTTTAACTTCCTACTGTTCTGCTCCGACTGGGCTAATGAAGATGGGCATACACCATACAGTGTGCTATGATGGAAATTTTGCTCAGACAGTGGCACTACGGCCTACTCATCGAATTCCATCTGTCTGTCAAGAGATCTTCTATGTGCACGCCAATGTGTAATTGGGATCTTGCTTTTCCGTCCCATCCAAACAACTAGACAGCTGTCCTTGTAAGACCCTCCATTTTGTGGTCACTGACAAGGGTGGACCACCCAAGAAAATCATGATCAACTTTCTCGGCCAATGCAGGGATCGAAACCAGGCCAGCATCTTACCCCCTTAGCCACCGTGACCCTTTAAAGAAAAACAATAGGTGAAACTAATAGATTTTAAACTTACAGTAAATACATTCTGAAGTTGCTGTATGTGTTTATAACCTTCTGCTGCTGGATAGACTCCGGCTGGCTTCGCTTTTACGGCTTTTGTTGCCAACCCTCTGCGGGCTATTAACTGTAATTGCTATAATAAAGAATAAATCATTGAACCGAATTTTACTTGTAATAATAAATTGAGCTTGTAAATTGTATATTTGTTTTGTTTTATTTTTGTATTTCGTTTCATTTAATTTGATTCATTCCAAATTTTGTATGTAACAGAGAGAGATAGAATGAGAGAGAGGGGTAACAGAGAGAGAGTGAGGAAAGTTCACTCAATACACATTACATTGGTGCAAATTTATTTAAGGAAACCAAAAGTTAAGTATGTTTAAAATACTGATGTGTCACTTGCCAAATATTGGACTTCCCTGACGTATTTCATTGGAAAACATGCGTGGGATAGTGTGCTGTATCTTCAGTTATTCAATGGTCTTGAATTACTAGATTTCGCGTTATAGATCAAAACCCCACTCAGGCAGCATCAACGTAGTACTTAATGTCTCGCTCTTGCCATATTACGGTACTCAATGGAAAACCTTGCCTTATGTTCAAAAGCTCATATATTTAACCACTGGGCCATCCAACCTCGCTTTAATGAAGATAGAATAATACGCTGCTATTGTAGAACGGTTGTCGTAATGGCGGCCCAATTCAAAGTATTTTTTAGATCGCGAATTCAATTTGAGAATAAGCGTTGGACTATTGTAAATTTGTGTGGTACATGTATATGAGGTAATAAATGATCCTTGTGGCGAACAAAGAAGAATTATTAAGAAATACAAAATAATTGCTCTAAAACAGCCAGAGAACAGAGGTGGAGCAGAGTCTTATTTTAATATTGGGAAGGACTGGATTCAAGGAATATTCAGGTGGCGACCTGGCTGAGCTACCGTACATTAACAACGGCAAAATAGATTATAATGGCATTTTTAAGTAGTGTTCCGTACATTTAAAGCTAACACACGTTTATAGAAGTAAACACTATTTTAATCATAGAAAGCATGAATTTGGAGGGTCGTTCATGCTGATCTACATGTATTTATTTCAATCAATGTCTTTCACTCAGCCAAGGTCAACGCTTCGGCTTTATCTTCAATAAAATTTCCCTGTTACTTGGCTAAGACTTCACACTGAATAAGCAATATCCAGAGCAGCATCACTCGTTCCCAATTATAATTAAATTTACTAAAAGGTCATAAAAACAACAGCAATATTACCGGTAAACCTCGCATGGTGACAACTATTCCCTTTTTCAACCTCCTCGAAAACTGGTAGACGGAAGTTGATATTATACTTCTTCTAAGCTTGCGTGTTTGCCGAGTGACGTCAAAATAAAATCACCATAAATGGATTTATCTCCCTTGGTCTGGCTTTAGATGAAGATACTCAAACCGATCCCGGAAGATACTCAGTATTTCCGTCTTTCGGACTTGTATTCTATGCCGACACAATCAACCCAAAAAGGGATTTTCTTTACATATATTAATAAATTTTACATAGATTAATTATTTCGTTTTTCTAGTTTTTTGTTCCAAATAAAGCAGACTATTTGGAAACAGACGAACTGTCATCTGTTCGGTGTCGAGGGCCTTGAAATCCTACCCTGGTATATTCCATGGGGTTTAAAAAAATGTTCTTTATGTGAAAAGTTGCAATCCCAAATTGACATTTAATGATGAACAAAAACAAGAACAAGAAAACAAACTTTTAATTAAACAAAAATATAATACAATTTTAATTTGTTAACAAAATATAAAACCAATCTTTCATGTAGGCAAATAAAAACCTGAGATTCCAGTTCGTGAGTTTTTCATTTTACCGTTGTTCAAAATTCACAACTCTGCTGAAAATATAAAAATGATCAATTACTTGCTGCATGACAATGAATAGGCTACTAGCTAGTCAGCATTCTACAAGGCCCGTCCCCCAAGACATTATCCGTCATTTCCTTGCATCTGTAGACATTCCAAGAGCTATTTGGCTGATATTTTCATCTAAGTAAACGTCCGACGAGGACATATTTGGGTCTGAAAAGAGGCACTTTCAGCAGTAAAAAAGGGCACTGTCGAAAATTAGGGGGGGGGGGGGGGCGGAACTCGAACCCGGGACATCCAGGTTATCGAGCATGTGCCTTGGATACGGAGCCACCATAACTCACTCACACCAAAACGAAGCCCACTACATCAATAAAGACAATTGAATTGGCGCATTAGATCACATAAAAATGGGGTTTAACGTCCTACTGTTCTGCTCCTAAACTGAGCTAATGTAGACGGGCATGCACCATACAGTGTAATATGAGGGAAATTTTGCATGGACAGCGGCACTATACGGCCTACTCTTATATCGAATTCCAACTGTCAATGTATCTTTTACGTATATAGGGATCGAACACCCGACCTCAAGGCTAGTGAGACAGCGTCTCACCAACTTAGCTACGCAATCCCCAAATATCCGATGGAGTGAATGTAGCGGGGGGGGGGGGGGCTATGATGTCACTGCTGGTGGAAGTGGTCGTAAAACTCAAGGAACGAACGAACGATCCGATGGCTAGCCGTAACCTTCCACCGAGGTTCACCTAAAATGAAAAAAAGAAAACTGTACTGAAACAAATTAAAGAATAATTGTCATGCTATTTCAATCTGATTCTTTGTAAATTATTTAACTTACGTTTAATTATAAACCTTTCATTTCTTTTTCTTGTTGCCCATGACGTAGATAGTTTGGAAAGAGAAGAACGAACCGATGACGATGATGATCATGGTGATAGAATATAGAATATTGTCCAAACCTCTCTTCTGCCAAACCAATAATCCGTCATCTTTCTATAAATAACCAAGTTATTCTCTTATAAACATCAATATAAATAACCAAGGTATAATTTCTCTGATGTAAACATCTATATAAATAACTGTATTCTGGTTATCTCAATGTTTCAGTATTGGCGTCCTAATAGCGTATCTAAGGGGGTGATTCCGGTAGTGACTAAAGTCATGCCTCGCCCTTTTGATCGCCAATTGTTTATAAAATGAAAGAAGAGAGGATGAGAGAGAGGGAGAGAGAGAGAGAGAGAGAGAGAGACTTAACAAGAACGAGGTCATTTCTGAACTAATAGTCCGGTGGCTGAAGGGGGGGGGGGGAATCGCCACCCGAGCTGTGAATTTATGAGACCAAGTTTTTCTAGACCAGTTTTTTGTGTAGATTCCGAATCTGGGTGGTGATCAGGCGTTTGAGGGAGCGTTTTCGAGATATAGGGGTCAAAAGGCTGTATTGTATTTTGCGTTCTTTCTCGGGCGAAATAGACATTCCAATGATTCTCTCCGCAAACAAAGATACAACTACAGATATGCAAATTTTGATCGATAATGAGATGGGCAATGGTAGAAAATATCGGGAAAGGCGACATCAGTAGATTGGTGACGCTAGAAAACAGATTTTGTGGCTGAAAAAATAACAGACTTTTCCTCATTACATGTATAATATGAACTTTTGATTTCGAATCTTCTGATGAAGATTAAGAGCCTCTAATAACTAAACATATCTCCGATTTACTGTGTTTTTGATTTACATTCCCAAGATCTCTTGAATGAAAAGTACCATTATAATTTAATATTTTGAACGAAAACGCTAACGAGATACCACTTTATGCTCAATATGAACGAAATGATGTCTGTCCACAAAAATACATGTTGCCCTCCCCCCGCACAAACAGGCACCCACCCGGGCGTACAACCCCACACAATGGGAAAATGGGAATCCAATAAACATATTTAGAGATGTCTCGTCAAGCTCTTAGACAATCATCATTTAATTAAATTCCATGAACTCAAGCTCTTAGACAATCATCATTTAGTTAAATTCCATGAACTCATTTCCCGCCTATTTTATCCCCACTCCAACCCATCCTCCACACACGCACACTCGCTACCCCCACCCCACCTCCCCACAAAATCAAAACAGTTGTCCAGGGGCATCATAAACACTTATTTATAGATGGGAAGTGCTAGAAATTATATTTTATTAAAATTATGTTAACATAATGACATCCCCACCCCACCCGCCCTGTTGTAGACATTGGATCCCCTATATCTCGAAAACGCCCCCACAAACGCTTGATCACCACATAGATTCGGAATCTAAACAAAAAAAACTGGTGTAGAAAAACATAATCTCATAAATTCACAGCTCGGGTGGCGATTTCCCCTCCCCCACCCTTCAGTCACCGGACTATAACATATAGTTCAATTTTTTATTTCAATAATTCGGTTGCGCGTCGGATATTTTAGCTGTGGGAGGAAACTGGAGGAGCTAGGCACAAACTACGTCATTTCAGGACAAACATTGGTTTAATTTTATTTCAATAATTCGATTGTGCATAGGGATCTTTAGTAGTCGTAGAAAAGCGGCGACCCGGGGAAAATCCAGGAGATTGGACAGGCGATCTTAATCCTTGTCAAGTATAACCGGGGAATCGAAACCACGCCAGCTGAATCAATGACAGACCTCGTGATACAACGCACTCGCGCTAACCATAAATTTATTTGAAAACTGTAGCCTCATTTGCACTTACGAGGTTTAGGGCAAAAGGTGTGGCGGGGATTATCGTTAGAGTTCTTCGTAAAAGGCACACTGGTCAGCAGTGAATATTCGCTAGGGCGCTACAGTCACTGAGAAGGATGACAACGACACGACTTAATAATGGGTCCCCCATATTAACTTTTTTCTTCCGATAAATTACATTCTAAAACATGTTTGTATGTTTTAGAAAAATAAGCAAAGACGTTTGAAGTATTAGTAGTTAAAAAGTGTTTCATATTTAGTGTAATTGGGTATTAAAATGAGTAAAAGGCATCATTTGGCCCGAAGCATTTATGTCTTACGTAAACAGTACACGCGTCTTTGAGCTAATGATTGACGCCGCGTGATGTCATTGGAGACAGTCAGTCATCTGTGACAATGGCGATGTCTAACACCCATGAGGTTACTTTGATTGACAAACTTTGTGTCTTCTAGCGGGTTTACAAGCTTTGCACTACAAATTCTAGATTGTTATTTGTGTGAAAGACGAATGTCCTCGTTTTTTGTGTAATAAACATTTATTTTATTAACGTTAATAAAAATCGAATCAAAAGTATGACCTCTATCTAGAGAACACAACCTAGAGGTTGGGTGATTTTCATACAATTATGGGCAATAATTTTACGTAAAGGTCCCATATGGTGCCAAAATCCGACCAACCCCAAATCGTTCATTCGTTGTCTAGTCGTTCGGATGGGACAAAAAACCGAGGTTCCGTGTACACATTAGCGTACACGTAAAAGATCCCTTGACAGTTAGAGATCGATAAGAGTAGGCCATAGAGCCGTTGCTCTGGTAAAATTCCCCTCATAGCACACTGTATGGCGTATGTCCGTCTTCGTTTACACTAACAGTACCGTAGGACATTAAAACCCATTTCATTTCTTGAATTTGAAATAGACATTAACTTACAAGAAACAAGGCCTGTAATTTTTGTATTTCTTTATAACCCGGAGCGGTGGGTATAGAACCAAGAGGTTTAGATTTACCAGATCTGGATATCTGGGCTACTTTTGTTCCACTGGATGTAATAGTACGAGAGACTGGAGAGAGTATCTTGGAAATCAGTGGAGATATTACCTGAAAATAAAAACTAATAATACAGTCAACAGTGTAGTGAGTGTTGAGATGCCCCCAAAAGGGTTAGGAACCTCTGCCGCTTGCTTTGCTTATATATTCCGAACCCTTTTTGGGTCAAGTCGCGCCTCATTATTACGATTGGGATTCGCCTTTTCGTGACATTGGTTAACCTTCCCCTTTCTAAATTCTATTCTTCTCGTGCCCTGTACGTGCAGTGTAACTGTAGCCGTAGGACTGGCCCAAGTCCCAACACTAAACAGGCCACGTTTTTCGTCTAGGCCTAGCTCGCCTAATTCTAGTAATTGTAGTTCATAAAATAAAAGAAAACATAACAACAAGAACGGAAATTAAATAATATGGCACTGGAAAATTAGATTTATGATTAATTGTAGAAATTTTACGTCTTTGCTCGTGGAATTTAAAACAAATTACGTTGACCTTCCCACAATCCCAGTGGCAGTAACGTTCCCGGCTTTTAACTTTTTAAAAGTGTTTTTAATTTTAACACCCAAGTTTTGAGTTAAAAAATATATTTTTATGGGTTTTCGGCCTGGGACTTCTTTCAGATAATACCTGTTGGCTGGCAACCGTAGCTTTCGTGATTGCTTTAATCCGGCTTAAACCGCTAAAATATCTTGGAAACATTTTCAAAATACTTCACTTTCCCACAATTCGTGACCTTGTCTGACCCCCGACCCGTTACGTCTCGTTGAATCCGTTATCCCTCGAGAAACTCGTGCAGCAGGTGCTCGAAGTCGTCATTATCCAGACTGTCGAATCATTAACCGTTATATTTTTATCGATATTGATTGGGTAATAATAGAAAGCTCGGTTACCAAGACGGACAATCATCATGCGTATAATAATAAACACAAGGTAGCGGTCTTGACAACAAGATCTAAATGTTGTAAATAATTGTTGTGTTTGTTGCTAAGCAGGTGAAGAATAGCCGAATTTCACGTTGACATCAAGAAAATAACAAAGGTAAACTAGAGTCAACAGAAACTGCATCAGTAACCGTAAAAAACAGAAGATAACGGACGAGTGAAGGGGCAGGCTTCAATGGCGAATTATTATACAAATCTTAGAGAATATGACAGGGACGGATTGCCGGCCATTCGTCCATCAACGACGGGTATTCTTGATTCAACAAGTGCGAGAAAATACCGGGCTTTAGACCAAGATGATCTTCTCGGCTACAGATCTACATCTCCAACTTTCGGGCAGGGAGTTAGATTTGAACCCCAGCCCAACAGACGAGCAGTTTCAGAGGTGGGTAATTTACTAATTTAATTTTAATCACACCTGGAATAATATTGGGTTAATTTATCCAAGAATCTGTGATAAAACTCTTGTTTTATTTTTACAAAATTTTATCATATTATTCAAATTTTGTAAATTCATAGTTCCATTTTAGAATACTACTATATGTTTCCATGATTTATTTTTAAATGTCCTGAAGAATTTATATGTTTCATTACCTGGGATTGTTACAATGTTTATATTTATGATGTTGAGATCTATAGAAACCTCTATTACTCCAATACTTGCTGGAACATGTTGAGGTTATAGGTAAACTTGCCACTTGATTATCACTAGTCTACTAGTAGAAAAAATATGAAATTAGAAAATTATATTGAATTGAATCCTAAAGATAAAAGATATGAAATGTAGAATATTATGATAAAGATTGTGGCATAGTCGAGCTATAATTAAACAATTACATTGATGTAAGCCTATGTTTTATTTTAAAAATAATATTAGCAACAGAATGGGAAAAAAAATCAATAAACCAATTGTGTCAATTTATTGTCTAAGAATAAATATACATCTATTTGTTTTAGATAATAGAATTTTAGAATTATAATTTGAAGAACAGAAGTGAATAATGATAAAATGTTAATATGTGTGTTTTTTGAAAATCTTTTTTTAAATAGATGTGTAATATTTATATTTGTTTTGCAACGAAAAAAATCAATTATTATATGTATGGCGTGGGTTTTCCCTTGTCAGTGATGCAGATGCTTGACTGAAGGCGTAGCCTACTAATGAAAAGTATCTAGTTGTTTGGATGGGACAAATAAAATCGAAAGTTCTATGTACACCTTGACATGTAAGCTACATGAAGTTTGAAATAAGCCCAGTAGGTGCTGACATTAAACCCCATTTCCTTTGATTTAAAGAAAGGTTTTTGAATAATGGACTTTTGAAATAACAATTCAAGAAATATTAATAATAATAAATGATTGTTTTTTATTTGATAGCTTCAAGATCAAGTTAAAGTGTTTAGAGATGAATTAAGAAAGAAAGATGCCATGATTCAGAATTTAATCAGGTAAATATAAAAGGCCTTGGTTTTTATGTAGGCCTACTGGTATATGTAAATAGACCTTGGCTTTTATGTAGCCTACGGGTATATGTAAATACCATAGGCCTGGTGTTTTGTTATATATTTTATAATTTTACCAATATTAGTTATTTGTTCTTAAAGACAAACTATGTACAGGGGTAGCAATGAGACTCCAGACTACACTATTCTTCAAACATTCACAAGTTGCTCAGAATCAAGTAGTTTGAATGGAATTTTCAATATATTCCTTTTTCATTATTTATTATTAATGTATTAAAGCGGGAACTGTCACCTCTTTATCTTAATCTTACATAATGCATCTTTGATAGATACAGAAATATAAATAAACTCGTTAATGCTATTGCATAATGCATCTTGAATGAAGACAAAAATATAAACAAATTTGTTAATGCTCTTGCATAATACATCTTGATTGATTACAGAAAAATAAAGAAATTTGTTAATGCTTGTGTATACTGCATCTTTAAAGCTCTATATATAAGTGGTACCAGATGTTATTGTCAGACACCCGTAACTGCTATATAATATATCCTGATATTTAACACATAATTCTTTATTTTTATTTATAGTCTTGACTCATCACCAAAATCACAAACCAGAATCGATCCAATTCGGGTAAGTTATAAATGTTAGCATAAAATATCTCAAGTAGCTTTACAATTTTAGGTAGTTCTATTTTGTTTTAATTGTTTTATTTATTTGACATTTCTTCTTCTTGTTGTTCAGCTTTTCTTGGTAAATTTTACTTTATTACTCCACCTTTAGTTTGCTTCTGTAGATAAATAGACTAAACCTACAACGACAAGATGTCAAATGTCTAAAGTCGCTGTTTTTATTGCCAATTAGCCCCCCCCCCCTATATTTCGCCAAAAATAGTGATTTCTTATGAGTGTTCTTAGCCGGTCACATCCTCAGCCCCGCCAAAACATTCCGTAGCCCCCACCCCCCCCAAACATTCCGTAGCCCCCCAAAATTTTATGAGCTGGCTACGGGCCCATTGAAAACCACTAATGCTTTATTTTGATTTACAGTTAGATCAGTATTATTTAGGTGATAGATCTCATATTAACAATTTGAACTCTGACCTTTCCACATTAAAGGTGAAAAATGAGAATTTGCAATCACAGGTAAGTTATGATATTAAAACATTGTCTAAGGTAAAGCTTCCAACTGCCCTTGATAAGAGAAGACATATTCTAGATTATAAAATCTGATTTTCACATGCCGTCCTGTAAATTTACCAAATTACACCATAGTAGTTAGTACAGGGGGGACTGTTTCACTAAAAAAAAATCAAGCAGATACAAGATTACGTTCTTTTGTTATATTTTTAACTTTAGTAAATGGTAGTTTTGTTGTTAAGATTAGACTTTTTATTCTGCTATATTTTAACTTCAACTGTTATATGTTGTTAAGATTAAACTTTCTCTTCTGAATTTTATTTTTAATCAGCTTAATGCTCCTTTTATTTGGATTTTAATTTTGAGTTTTCTGATTCTTAAACTGTACGACCCGCACTCCCTGTACATGTTTCAGCCGCCAATAAAGGTGGTGTAATTCAAATGTAATGGGGCCGTTACCATGTAAGACTTTTCTGTCTGCTTTTTCGATGAGTGGCGTTTTTCTGTCGCAGTTGCTCTTGTTTCTGCAAAGTCGGCTCGCAAGTGGCAAATATTTTGGATATGGTGTTATTATAAAAAGGCAGAGATTGAATGTAAAGAATGTCAGACTCCATGCTGACTGCTGTAAAGAGAAATCCTCACTATTGACGCCATTTACATAGGATTCCCCAAGTCTTTCAGCAATTTTTCTGTACAAATGGAGAGCAATATGGGGGTTAACACCGACTCAACACAAACCAAGACATTAGTTTTGGACTAACATGTGGTTCAATTTTATATCAACAATTTGCTTGCGTGTAGGGGTCTTTAGAAGTGGGAGGAAACAGAAGGACCCAGAAAAAACCCATAAGGTTAGGGGTTTGATGGCCGAATGGTTAGCGCATGCACATTGTATTATAAGGTCTGTCATTGAGTCAACTGGAGTGGGTCCATTCCTCGATTGTATGCGACAAGGAGTAGGGTCGCCTGACCGACCTCATAGGTTTTCTCCGGGTTCTCCAGTTTCCTTTCACTCCTAAAGCCCCCTTACGCTCAAGCCAATTATTGAAAAGTGTTAGTCCCAAAATGACCTATTTTGTTTTGAGTGAACGTTAAACCCCATTTCTTTCTCTCTCTCTATATATCATTTTCCGAATGCTACAAAATTTTTAATTCACCATATCTTTGTAGATCCTAATGATAATTATGTAGTAATATAATATTGACAAATATATGAATCGTTAAAAAATAAGATTGTTTATGTTTTATTGTAATCTTTCAGCTAAGAGATACTGAACATATTCTAGAAGCAAAAGATATTAAAATCCGCGAGCTCCAGTCGCTATTGGAGACGAACCGTGAGAATGAACTAAGATTAACAGAGATAGTCAATGATCTACGAGAACAGCTCCTCGATTTACAAAATAAAACAGGGTCGATAGAATCTGTCGCTGGCAGAAGTGAATATACAGTCGCAGCCTTACAAGAAGAAAATCGGGAGAAAAATGAAAGAATTGTTCAGCTGGAAGCAAGACTCAGGTATGTGGGGAGAGTGGGTGGTCAAATGGTTTGATTTCTGAACTTTAGATCATAAGGTCCTACATCAAATCAAGCGGCATGGTATTGATTTCACGCCTTTGCATGGCAAGCAGCCTGTCCAACTTCTAGGGTTTTCTCATGGCTGGTTTCTACCCACTGCTAAAAACTCCTACGTTCAAATGAATTATTGAAATAAAATTGAACCATGTTATAGTCCCAAAATGACCTAGTTTGTGTCGAATGGACGTTACCCTCCCTCTCATACATGTTCATTGAATGTAAGCAGCCACTGGTTATTATTTAAGGCGTTTTCAACCAGAAAATGTCTTGTTTAAAGTATAGAGAAGATATTTATTGCTGCAAAACGTTCGTTAATTACAGCATGCAGTGACGTGGAGTTAAACTAAATTGTGTACATAAATATTGAATGGGTACAAACAATAATACATTTAGAAATTTTGTCAAGTTCTCCAGATTTAATTTTTAACCTCTCCTCAAAAGCCAAATATGAAGCAAATAGTTATTAAAGATGTTATAATTATTTTTATGTAGAAAACAACTGGATGAAAGAGAACTTGCCGAAGCTTCGTCGATGGGTGCTGATAAGAAATTACGTGATTTACTATCTAATATCAGTGGTTTATTACGTACTGATGATCTGGATTCTTCCCAGGCCTCTGTGGAAACAGTTGTTAGAAAGGTAAGAGATAAAAACACATAATTCTTCATAGCTGTCTCCAGTGACCAATCAAATTGTGTCGTACTTTCGTAGCCGGGTGTGGAAGCGAATGACATGAGTCAATTGGTCTTCCTAATAACCTAAATATTTAGACTATTTGAATATTCATGCGAGCTCGAATCTAGATATTCCGGGGCGTTATGTAGCTGAATGGGATAAGTAGCATGGTGTCAATTCTCAGTTTGTACATTTGTACATGGTAAGTTGTAGCGTCGTCTGTCCAACATTATGAGTTTTCTCCGACTGAAATAAAATTGAATATGTTAGTCCTGGAATTTACTATTGTTGAGTGGATGTAAACACCTCTCTCTCTCTCTCTCTCTTCCCCTCTCCCTCCCTCGCTCTCTCTCTCTCTAGATATCACCTGACCTCATTTATAATTTATGTTTCTCTTACAGCTAACAGATTTAATGCAGGAAAATGCCATGTTGAAGGGTAAAATTTTATCGTTGAATGAACTTCTGAATAATACAGAAACCGAAACAAAAGCTAGTCGTGAAACTATAATGAGACTGGTCAGTGAAGTTGGAAGAGAACAGAAAGTCGCAACACGATACAGTTCAGATATTGAAAACCTGAGAATGGTAAGTGAAACATTGCGTCTTTTCTCTCCGTGGGTTGGGGCAGGGGTTTCATGGTCAAATGATTAGCATGTGCTCTTTGTATTATTAAGTCTGTCATTGAGTCAACTGACGTGGTTCCGATTCCCCGTTTGTTCGCCTGTCCAACCTCGTGGGTTTTCTGTGTGTCCTTCGGCTTCATCCCACTGTGTAAGACCCCTATGCGTAAGCGAATTATTGAAATAAGATTGTTTTATTCCTGAAATGACCTAGTTTGTGTCCGAGCGGACTTAAACCCCATCCATCTCCCTACCCCTCTCTCTCGCTCTCTCTTTCTCTCTCTCTCTTTTTATAACAATTACAATCCTCCCTAATTCTTAAATACAATGTTTGATAACTTGTTCAGTTTTTTTCTAATAATAGGAAAGAGACAATGCTCTAGCAGCTAAGAGAGATATGGAACGAGAAGTTGATGTTGTTAAAGAAAGACTAGAAGCCAATCAGAGAGCTCTGGATGCCACACGTAATGAGTTAGAACTTCGTGAAGGTCGATTGAACCACTTGGATCGTGAATACCGAGAAACGGCAAACAACACTCGAAGTACTTCCAGTCAGTTTAATCTGTTTAAAGAACAACTTGCCGGTATGTTGAGTAACGGCTATACCAGCATCTCTCCCAGCGAAGAAATGATTAAAGAAGCTGTATTGGCCTTAAGTCAAAATAACAAGGAACTCATACTGGTAAATATTTCTTTTAAATATGAGATACTGTTTTTAGATAATACTATTTCAAATATAAATTAATGTTTTAAATACAAAATACTGGTTTAAATATAAAATACTGTTTTAAATACAAAATACGGTTTTAGATATAAAATACTGTTTCAAATTGAGGGTTAGGTGGCCGAATGGTTAGCATGTGCCACGCTGTATCATAAGGTCTGTCATTGAGTCAACTGGTATTTTGATTTCCTGGTTGTACGTGACAAGGAGTAGGGTCGCTTGTCTAACCTGGTGGGTTTTCTCTTGGCTATCTGGTTTCCTTCCACTGCTAAAAGACCTGTACATGCAAGCGATTTATTGAAATAAGATTGAACCATGTGTCCAATATGACCTGTGGCAGGTTCAGAATGGGGTTAAAAATCAAAATGGATGCTTGTTTAGGTTTATCTTTTGGAGCCCAGAAACAAAACCCTACTTTCATGAATCAATTTTAGGGAACTTGTGACAATTAAATATTTTTTGAGAAATTTTGTCCTTTCATTATTCCTTCTTTGCTTTCAGCAAGTAGAAACGCTGGACAACAGAGTCAAAAGTTTAACGGAACAACTGGATAATCAGATTGATATGCAGCGAAGTCTGGCACAACGTGCTAAACGTGCGGAAACTGATGCGGGAGATTTAGAAGAGAAGTTACGACTGGCTGAAGGAGATTTAGCAGCAACTGACGTATTGAGAGATGGCTTTAAATCTGATAAAGAAAGGGTAAATAATAATAATAATAATAATCGTTTTCTATTACGCTGAACATACAGTTAGTCTTACTGCTTGTGGTTTCCGCTGTCTAGTCGTTCGGACGAAAAAGCGATGTTCAGTGTACACATTGACGTCCTCATAAAAGATTCCATGACACTTGGAATTCGATGTAAGAATAGTTGTTGTGCAGCTGTCTGGGCACTATGTATGACGTATGCAAATTTTCATTAGCCAATCAAGATGGTCATTCGTGCCATAGAATAAGAATTTCAAAGAATTAAACTTTAAAAAGATACCTGTAAAGCTATAGCCAAATAATTCAAAAGGTGGCGTTTTAGTGAGCAAAGCTAAGTAAAGCTGGTCTTGTCATGGACAGCCATGTTTTTAGATGGATCATGTGATCGTAACATTGACCAGCGAAGTATAAATCACCCTTTGGTTGACGTAAACAAAAGACAGCGAATCTGACCAGTCGGATAAATGTTGAAGTGGCTGCCCTGTCTCTGAGACATAGATTATTTTAAATTTTTATTTTTTAGATTATTTTAAATTTTTGTTTTTTGTTTATTTCAGTATATGAGATGTTTACAGCGATTGGCTGAATGTATGAGAATGGATAAAATTTCTGCCGATCTTGGTTTTGATATGATACTCGAGGCCTTAGAGGCCCGCGCTCAGCAACTTGTAAACATGGAACATCATAAACTCGCTGACAAAACCAGCACAACGTATAACCTTCAACGTAAGGTGAAAACTTTACGAGACCAGCTCGAGAGTAAAGACCTTCACCTTGATCTACTACGCAAGAAGGTAACGAATCTAGAGGAACGTCTCCATGGACGAGCTGAGTTGGAGAAAGATCGAGATTCAGATTCGCTCCGTGTTAAAAAATTAGAGAAAGTCATTTCTAAGTATAAATTACAAATACAAGATTCACGACAAGAAATCAACAATTTAAAAGCTCAACTTCTGGGTGCATCAGATTTAAGGGTAAGTTGGTTTTTCAAGCATATTCGAATTTTGTAATTGAGATTTTTCTGGTGCAGGGCTGTAGATCAATGGTCTACTAAATTGTGCTGCTTGAACACCTGTGAAGAACAATCAATAACTAGGGGTCTATATGAAATGAAATGAAATGGAGTTTGACATCCTACTTTTCTGTGTCGACTGGGCTAATAAAGATAGTGGGGGATAGGCCTTTACATCACACACTTTACTGAGCTTGAGACAGGCACTGTTCTATGCTATAAAAGCACTATCATGTGACTGGTTTCACAACGGAGAAATCTAGCAACTGTATAAAGAAAGACAAAAATATTGAGAGAAAAAGAAATGGAGGAGTTTAACATCCACTCAACACAAACTAGGTCATTTCTATCTAACATGGCTCAATTTCATCCCAATTATTCGCTTGCACATTGGGGTTTTTCTTGTGGCCGGAGGACGCAAAAAAATCCATGAGGTTGGACAGGTGAACCCACTCCTGATGATCAATTGAGCATGCTTGAAACCATTCAGCCACCTAACCCCTTCCCTGACTGGATCCATGAAGTTTGCTAGTCACGATGAGTGGAAATAGATGACAAGAATATTTCATAAAACACTTTTCATATCTGGACCCGGTTTCTAGAAATCCTAATTTTAGTAGATACTTCAATTTTGATTGTCTAAGCACTAAAATCAATCTAATATTATCCAATCAAATTGCTAAAATTTGGATTTCGTCTTAGTTAAAATTTCGTGAAGTAGACCCTGATTATTTAGCATCAAGATTTATCAAAACTTTTTATGTTTTTATTTTTGTAGGCTCGAACTTTAGACCAACAAAGAGATGTTCAAGAATTAGTAAAACAAGTAGAAGAACTGGAAAATCTTCGCAAACATCAGTCACACAAAATATCAAAACTTAAAGAAGAGCTTCATCATAACGGATCCGATTTCCAAGAGAAACGAGTTGTATCGGAGAATGCTGTCCATGCCCTCTCCGGAGAACTGAGGACTACTAAAACGGCCCTGACTGCCATTCAAAATAGAGAGAAACAGGTAAGGGGGATAACTGTGCTTAGCTCACCGTATTTTTTCATCTGGTCTCACAATCTGATTAAAACACAGATCTATATTTCGTTCCGTTATTTTTTATATTCTTTCCATTAACTACACTACATGAAGATCGGACCAATTGTACTGGGAGGTTGCGCCAGTGGTCATACGAGCGGCTTTTGACCGTGACCCTATGATGTCAGACATTGATTAATCAATCAGCGTGGATGTTTCTATTCCTCACATCAACCAGATCACGTCAATGATAACATCTCTTCCAGATCCTAGTGTAGTAAAGACAAGTAAAACAAAATTTTGAACCACAAAAAATGAAACGAAATAGGATCTGGGCCCTGATTCACGAAATCTTAACTTAAGATAAAATCCAAATTTAAGCAGATACTTCAATTTTGATTGGCTTAAGAACTAAAATCAATCTAATATTTTCCAATCAAATAACTAAAATTCAGATCTTATCTTAGTTAAAATTTTGTGAAATAGGCCCCTGGGTTTTAATCAAATTGGTGGTCTTCTGTTTAAAACAATCTTTCATGATATTGTCTGAGATGTCATCCTTAGTTATCATGGTGGCTTGATGAGTTTGAGGTTGGCTCAGACTGGTAGTTTTCATTAAGGTTGTCATCACTTGACACATGTTAACCAATCAGATTGGTGGGAGAATGGTTAACGCGTGTGCGTTAGATCATAAGGTCTGTCATTGAGTAAAGTGGCGTTGTTTCGATTCTCTGCTTGAAAGGGACAAGACGAGTATCATTCTAACAGGTCCTCAAGGGTCAAATTATTGAAATAAAATTGAACCATATGTTAGTCCCAATATAACTTAGTTTGTGTTGGGTGATAAGGTCTGTCTTGAGTGGCGTGGTTTCGATTCTCCCCTTGTATGTGACTAAGAGTAGGGTCGTCTGTCCAGCTTCGTGGGCGTTCTCCGGGTCCTCCGGTTTTCTTCCCACTGCTTAAGACCCTACACTGAAACGAATTATTGAAATAAAATTGAACCATATGTTAGTCCCCAAATGACCTAGTTTTATCTAGTGGACGTTAAACCCCATTTCTCTCTCTCTCTCTCTCTCTATGATATATTTCTGTTTTTCTTTACAGTTGATAGATTTCCGTAACGTAGTAGCCAGAATGTTGGGACTGGACATAAACACACTGGCCGTTCCAGACTACGAAATCATTTCCCGTTTAGAGAATTTTGTCAAGTCACACAATACACACGCTTACGTTAACATGAATCTGGACGAAGCGCTGGCAGACGTGGAAGATGGATTCTTGAGTGGCTATGAAGATTCAACGAGAATAGTTCGTGATCCAGCAGTACAACGTTCCCGAGACCGATCTCGAAGAAAGGCAGCCAAAGCTCGCGCCAGAGCTCGATCGTTATCACCTCAGAGACGTGACCCCCGTCGTTATTAATGAATGTTATAGTTTATGTTATCTAATTTGTATCTGTGATCTGTGATATAATTGTATTATATTTATGTTATAGAAAAATCTAGAGAAGAAAAATAAACAAAAAAACAGCTGATAATTTACAGGGTTATCGTCTCAGATATGTTTACTGGTCTTGACTGACTCGTAGTCAAATTTGACTAACTGACTAACTAGTAGTCAAATTTGACTGACTGGTTGTGAAATATCTGTAATTTTATAGGTCTATATTGTTATGTTATCTTGAATAGAAAATAAATACGGCAGGTTATAATTGTTTAAACGTTTTATAATTATTCTATCATCTTGATGATCTATGTTTAATGATATATGACAACACTGTGCCGATGAGGGGACGTCAACGATCAGGACATCCATTTCATAGTGTGAAATTAAAACATAAAATTTGTGAAATTTGAAATTATCGCAGTTCAGACTGCCCTATATGATTTGAATAAAAAGTTTATTTTAATCAGTTTTTACAAATTTAAAATGGCTTGAATTCTCATATTTCTGGGTACTTGAGTCTTGTAGACAATCACCAAGTTGACTCTGGGGAATCCCCCATCCTCTTCACACCACTATAGGATGATGTTGTATAATGATTTATTTATACTCTCATCCTGCAAATCTATCTGTAGATATAATTATATATTTATTGATACATGATGATGGTTCATTTAATCTCTTTGTAACTTATCTTGTAATATAAACTGGTATATTTCATATTATCTAACTTATATAATTATACGTAAGGATCCTGAGGTCAAAGCACTTTTTAAATAAAATAAAGTCTATTAGCTAGGTGTGAAATCATGAGCAATGGTATCAAGTGTTCTAGAGAGAGTAAGCATATCCTGTCTCATGTACAACATCTATTAATACTATATATATCTATAATAGGTGGTATCAGATGTTATAGGTAGAGAAAGTATACACAACACATTCACAATTTGTAGCTAAAACTTGTAAAGACGCATAGGAAGCAAGAGTCAAATGTATTAGATGTTCTAGAAGAGAAAGCATACACTACCTTTTGTACTACATGTAGCTAAAAATGAAATGTCTCTGCAACTCTTGGCATTATCGTTATAATTTAAAATCTATTTTATGAGAAGAATATTGTTGAGCAGGAAAAACAAGTGCTTTTATCTCCAATCCTTGTATAATTTGATATATTTATAAAGTTTATATGTCTATAAATAATCCCCTGTAGATAGATTAATATGTAAAATAAATATATATGGTATAATCAAAAAACTGCCTTGTGTCAAACGGTCCAATTTTATGTAATATATTAATTAATGCTTCTTCGCCAAATTAGCATTCTTAAAGCTGTTGATCGTTGTTTACAGCCACAATATCTGAATTCTTCCCAGTTGAAATTGCAGTTAAACATATATTATACAATAGCTAAATCTTTCTTTAGGCCTGAAATATTATCTGAATTATTAATTAACTTATCTAGACCATAATCAACTCTAGAAGCTATCTTGCATGTCAGATTTTTACTGGATTTGAATCCAATTTGCTGCTCAACGCTCATTGATGATTTAATCCAAAAATAGATAATTTAAACTCTAATATCTTGGTTCAGAGTAGAATAATTTGACTGAAATTTTAAGCATATTTCCTTTACATTATCCTTTCTGTAACTATTATAGTGAGAACTGCCAACTCTTTATCTATTCTGTAACATTCAGTCTGAAGAGGATACCAAATTCAAAATCCTTGAAATGACGATCATCAGCTTTAAGAAAAGATTTTGAAATTAAATAAAAAATCACGATATCCACAATATTTAGCCGTTTCGAAGTTTCGATAAATTTAAAAATAATATTGTTAACCATCTAATTTAATCGTGATAAGATATAACAAATAGAATTTTAATATTTTGTTTTACTAGAAATTGTGTATAAAATTTGTTCATTTTAATGCCATCAGATTTTTAGTGCATCCAAAAATATAAATAGGGGCCTTTTTTAAGAAATTTCATTGAGATGTTCAAATATGAAATATCTCAAGCAATAACATCCTTCATTTATCGTTTTTAATTCATATAAACATTTAATTCTTGTATTTAAATCTATGTCTTCTATTTCTTATGGTCTAATTAAAATTATGTCTTAATTTCATTTAGTTTCTCTCGTTATTGGAGAGCCACGGTGGGTTACTCGCTGGCTCGCTAGTCTGGAGGTTGCACGATTGTTCCCTTCATTGGCGGAGAAAGTTCATTAGGTTTTTTTGGCATGGTTTCCCCTTGTCGGTGATGCCGGATGGAAGCGAAACGAGGTCCTGTGTAGACATGACATACACGTAAAAGATCCTTTGCAGATGGATGTCCATGTAAGTGAAGGCCATAGTGCCGCTGTCCGAACAACATTCTCTCATAGCACACTGTATGGCGTATACCCGTCTCCATTAGCCCAGTCAGAACAGAATAGTAGGACATTAAACCCCGTTGTCCTTCATTCTTCATTGTGTGGCCGTAAGGTGATGAATTATGGTATATGAGAACCGCGGATCAGATATATTAGATAGATGTACATTGAGTCAAGTAGCGTGGTGACGAATCCATGCTTGTACCTGACAAGAAGGAGTAGGGTCGTCTGATGGGTTTTCTCGAGGTCCTCCGGTTGTACGTGACAAGGAGTAGGGCCGTCTGATGTGTTTTCTCTGGGTACCCTGCTTTCCTCCTATAGCTGAATATTTGAAATAAAATTGAACCATGTTAGTCCCGAAATTACCTACTTTGTGTCAAATTGGCAATTAGCAAACCATTAAATTTAAATTTCAAAAAATTTAACCTTGAAATTAACAAAATATTTAACTAATCAAGACAGTATGAAAATGACAGTATGACTTTTTCAGAAGAACAGACAACTGATAAGGGGCCTGGTTGATTATTTAGAGATGAGGGGTCAACATCTAGCTTTTTTTACCTAGAGTTAAAGCGAGATTAACCCTTCCATTAAAGATGGGGGCCAACATGGTTGCCAGCACAGTAATGATGTTCCAGCTCTGTGGTGTAATATAAGCCACCGTAACTATGTTTACAATTACTGTTTAGTACTGACTGCCTTCTCAACTAAATACCCCAAAAAGTTAGATCCACAGTCCATGCAGTCTATGCTGGTCTCTGGTATGATACCCCATAAAGTTACATCCAAAGTCCATGTCATGTATGGAGGATTGTCACATGGCAGTTGACTCCCGTGTCGGACTAGTCGGCCTAAGGCCCACCGGTCAGGTTACTGACCAAGGCCCACACAGGTACGTCCCGAAGGCTCCTGAGTGTCCGAGGGGGGTCGGGGGGGGGGGGGGTCCCGTGTCGGACTAGTCGGCCTAAGGCCCACCTGTCAGGTTACTGACCAAGGCCCACACAGGTACGTCCCGAAGGCTCCTGAGTGTCCCCCCCTATGAAAATTTTGAAAATTGACAACCGCATACCCATTTTCCAAGCATTTCAGACCAAAACAGAAGAAGGCAAATTTTTAATTTCCTGATATAATTAGATAACAGAATGAGTGTATCCTGTCCTCTCCTTCCTTCTTTCTTTTCGTTCCCCCCCCCCTCCTTTCTTTCTCTTTTCTTTTTTTCATTTTTCTTTCTCTTTTTTCTTTATAGGCTTAGGCCCACTTTTCTTAATGAGCTTAGGCCCAAGCGGTCATGGACCGGTGAACAGGTGGGCCCAGTCCGGTACTGGTTGACTCCAGGACAGACCTTATGATCTAAAGTGCATGATCTATACCATTTGACCAATTATAAAATCTCGATCATTGAGACGAGCAAATGGACCTTTTCTGATGAGTTTGAGGGGTTGTATGAATGACTGGCTTACAGATCTATGAGTCAAGAGACCATGCCATGGCACTGACTGTCCATCGTTGTTGGTTTTCTCTGGATCTGAAGGTTTAACATTTGTGTGTGTTGCATCACAAGGTCTGTCCCTGAGTCAACTGCCGTGATTTCGATTTTCGATTCCCTCGTTGTTTGTGACAAGGAGTAAAGTCGCCTGTCCAACCCCCTGGATTTTCTCGGGTCCTCTAGTTTCCTCCCAACTGAACCACGTGTTAGTCCCAAAATGACCTAGTTTGTGTCAGTGGAACGTTGGAAACCTCTCTTATAATGTGAAAAGGTACATGATAAAATAAACAACCTATAGCTATCGTTCCTTTTTTTTATTTCCTTAACATCAATATCTACAATATTCAAATTGAGTTAAGAAATTATTTTTATAATACATACATACATACATGTACATATTTTATATTTCTTCGTGATACTTATAAATATAAATAAATCGACAAGGTGGCGACTATAATTCATCTAACAAACAATTACAAAAACAAAATATTTAAAATAACTAGAAGAGACATTATCACATAATTCATTCCGATTAAAACTCATATTTGGTTTCATTCATTTATGGTTCTATCCGCAGCCTCCACTTGATACAGATCTGGGGCTCTATTAATTGTTCATTGGCTAGCGCTAAAATCGTAGTCCAAATGAAAAGGATTTCCTCCTTGAAATTTAGATTTTCTTTGAATGAGACCAGGGCCCTGTTTCACGAAATTTTAACTAAAGATAAAATCCAAATTTTAGCAGATACTTCAATTTTGATTGGCTAAGAACTAAAATCAATCTAATATTGTCCAATCAAATAACTAAAATTCAGATCTAATCTTAGTAAAAATTTTGTGAAATAGGCCCCTGATTTGTGAAAGTAGGTTTTAAGGTTATATCGTCAAAACTTAACTGAACAGATCATTTCATTGGCTAATCTCCCATATCAAACTAAACACAGTTTATTGAAAAACAAGGAAGGGAAAATCATCCCAAATTTTCAAATTTATAAAACAAAACAATTAAGTTACAATTTGTGTTTTAATGAGATAAAATTTGAATCTAGACCAAAAAACACTAAATTACCGAACTCCATAAAATAAGTCTGGTTGCCCTGGTAACCAACCATAACAATATCTGATAGCCATGGTAACCAAACATAATAATGTTCGGTTGCCCTGGTAACCCATCATAACATACTATATATTTTTCGATCATATCACAGTGAAGCAGGAATGCTGATGAAAACATTAACATTAAAATTATCAAAAACAAGGCTTATTTATATACAAAATCATTTAAAAGTTTCATGAATTAAGAATAAAAAAAACATTTTTTTTAGTGACCTTAACAACAGATGATAATCAATAAAACAGTTGTTGCAAATCGAAACTTATTTTTGTCTGCACCAAAACTAATTGATAATGTAGCGGTCAATACAACTCCCCACCACCTCAAGTGTTTATTTTGAGAACTTTAGCAGGGGGGTTTGTGGGGGGGGGGGGGGTATGCATTGTCAATTGTCATATTTCCTTGACAGGAATCTGGCAACCCCCCCCCCAGCAATAATTCCTGGATCCACCCCTGATCCGCCCTTGATAATAATTTGATGGCAACGTTTGTATCTTTTAGTGTCTGGGTGTTCAAATCGTGAGACTAAAGGTATCACCATGGTCTCAACATTTGAGTTCGCTTCCATTAGCAACTAGTTAGCGCGAAACTGTGAAAATCCCTGATATGCATAAAACACAAAACTTTTTGTGTGTTTTGTGTCTTCTGCAGCTTGATTATAAAATCTACTAATAAGATTCTTTATAATACAATATGTACACAATGTTCACATAACTTCTGATAAATATAAAAAAATATTTATATTTATTTACAAATTGAGAAAATAGATTATATAATTATAATATATATAATACATTGAAACATGATAAACAATGGTTGTTTAAATGATGTGAAGGCTTTTGGTGCCATATTTCTCAAAATGGCAGGTCACTATGGTTACCAATGGTTACTAAGCATTAAAGGAGCAGTCTCAGACTCGGACCGCTTTATACTACTGGTCTTATGATGTTGCCGTACTTTTATTTCAAATATTGTTACAGGGAATATGCCATTCTCACATTATTTACACAAGATCGCAGTCTCTTGATTTCATAGAAGTTCACATGCATGAAAATAGATCTGAATTTAAAATTGGTTAAAGTTTTCGACCGAACCACTGCGTAATATATATTCATTCAACAATCCGGCATACTCCCTTGTACTGTATCAATATATTATGTAATGTGTCGCTCTTGACCTTTAAACCACAATTACCCCATAAAATAATAAAAAAGGCTTGAAAATATTTATAAACATTGAGCACTTAAACATTGAGGCAATAGAACTTTTGAGCTATTGGGTAGAAATATTATAATCTACTTGATATAAGTTAAAGCGGGCCGTAGCTAGCTCATAAAATTGTGGGGGGGGGGCTAAAGAATTTTTTGAAGGGTCCGAGGACTAAGAATACTCCTAAGAAATCATTATTGTTGGCAAAATATTTGAGGGGGGGGGGGCTAATTCAAGTTAAAGACTCTGATCCATATGTTAAAGGTGAGAGAAAGAGAGAGGACGAGAGAAGAGAGAGAGAGAGAGAGAGAGAGAGAGGAATGTTTCAACTAGGCTTCTCTAGTTTTTGTTGTTTTTGTAAATTTTTAATCACTTTTTTCTTAAAATTAATATTATGGTGTATACCAACCATCCAGGTCAAATATCTTCGCCATTCCCCCCTCCCCCACAAAAAAAAATATATACTTTGGAGTCATGCTTTAAACAGTTTAGTAAAGCACAGTATTTTCTACAAATATTATGTCAGAAACCAGTTTAAATGTTTTTTGAATTGAGAGGTTACATTCATGCATAGTTATATTTTACTTGCTGTAAATAACATAACATCATTTTGAACAAAGCTGTAACACAAAACACAGTTCTATGTATAACAATCACTATATTATAACAATATTGAGATGTGGCAGTTAATAATATAGTCATAGAACTGTGTTTTGTGTTATATTATGTTCAATCGCTAATATAAATGCCATTCAAAGATTATATAGAACAAAGCTGTATCGAACTAAAATCTCTCAAGAAAATAAAAACATTGTTAGTACTGACAGAACAGGACATGAACTGGACAATATTCTAGGGAACCATTTAAGGTGAATCTTTATCTAATCAGCCACATATTCGTAGAATATGCGATTGTTTTCGAAAAATAAAGAGTCAACAATGGATATAACATTACAAATGAAAAAAACGAAGAGAACAAGAAATTAACAAGCACAAAATATCCATTAGCAAGAAATTAATGTGACTTAATTGTCCTTCTTAGAATTCTATACATTTTGTTTAAACTGTTGGAAAAGTAAGATGTCGATAAACCCAATTTCATCAGCCATGTTGGAGCAGAGGCCTGTTTCACGAAATTTTACGGAAGATAAAATCCAAATTTTAGTAATTTGATTGGATAATATTAGATTGATTTTAGTGCTTAGCCAATCAAAATTAAAGTATGTACTAAAATTTGGATTTTATCTTTAGCTAAGATTTCTAGAAATAGGGCCCAGATCAGTAAGACGTTATACCCCATTTATCTGGTGTGGTATATAGATACTGGCTGTCACTGAATAAATATATCGGTATACATCTAAAGAATTCAAAGCAATGAAGATCCAATATTATCACAGCACCAGGACACTTCAAGAAAACCTGCAACAACTGTATAGAAATATATATATATATATATCCATACATTCAGTCTTTCCAGTGCTTATATTTTAACAATTCACACATTTTATTAAAGCTTGGGGTGATTCCAAACTGTGAAAGTAGAGATGCACAACTGTAAAGCAACAATTTAAGTGTTTTCTGTTAACAGGGTGTTATGGTATAGTTGCTATGGAAACGTAGGGATGCACTTCTCTAATGGTGTTGTTTACTGTGTGGTATATAGAATAAATACTGTGTTTAATATCGCGGGTCTAACGAAGGTAAAGTATACTGTCCATACATTGTTTTATTCGGTTTACCAGCAGCCTGCAAAATAAATAAAATATGAAATATCACAGTGGGTAAAATTTTCAGGGGAAGTATTAGTCCATGTGGGACCCCTAGACTTCAGCCTACTCAATATGGGATAGTATGGTCTTGATATTGCAATGTTTTTATACACAGCAGTAACAGTAGAGTTAGAACCCACTTTATTTTCATACTCATTAGTTCAAACTCACCTTATTTTTATACCCAGTAGTAAGAATAGAGTTCGAACCCATCTGGTTTATATACTCAGCAGTAAGAATAGAGTTTGAACCCACCTGGTTTATATATACCCAGCAGTAAGAATAGAGTTCGAACCCACCTGGTTTATATACTCAGCAGTAAGAATAGAGTCCGAACCCACCTTATGAGGTTTATATCCGTTATTTACAGACGGTAATAAAGTAGTTCCTATATTTCCATTATATTTATATTTGTTACCAGGGTAACCGTTGTAAACTGTGTGATATGTTGTCGGATGAATCTCAACTCGTGGAAATAGTCCCGTGTGATTTGAATACTGTTGACTTGATTGATAACGTTTATTTTTTCTCTGAAATAAAACAATTTAAAACAATTATAGAAATTATCCACAATGGAAATGAAATAAAACGTGGTTTAATGTCCTACTGTTTCACACCGACTGGGCTAAGAAAGAAGGGCAGTTTGCTATGAAGGAAATTTTGCCTGGACGGCCGATTCTTATATCGAATTCCAACTGTCAAGTGATCTTGTATGTGCACGTGAATGTGTAGACAGGACGTCGTTTTTTCGTCACATCCAAACGACTGACAAGGGGGAATCACAGCGGAATATCCCAATTTACTTTTTCGGCCAATGAAGGAATCGAACACATGACCTCTAAGATAGCGAGCTATTATGGCTGAGCCACAGTGACTCCCAGAATTCCAGCAAAAGTGGAATGAAATGCTTCTATCCATACAAATTTCCTTTTTTGCCTGCTATGCAAAAATAGGATTTAAAACCCCGCTTCTAAAATTACTTCCTGAGTATTCAATAAATAAAATTAATTTATCAAAAAAAAAATGCAGGGTTTAATGTCCACTCGACACAAACTAGGTCATTTCAAGACAAACATATGATTTCAATTTGATTTCATTAGTTCGCTTGTCCATAGGGGTCTTTAGCAGTGAGAGGAAACCTGGAGGACCCGGAGAAAACCCACGAGGTTGGACAGGCGATTGCATATAATAAACTAAGATATCGTAAAACCATAAAGTTGTGTTAGTATGAATGTATGAAGGTCTTAATTCTTTTTAACAATTAAATATTATTTTTAAAGCCACTCACCATGCAATCTACAAAATAATTTAAGTTTGGTCTTTAAATGAAAAGTTTAATTAAATATTTCGCAACAAGCAGAATTCTCGTTTAATCTGATTAAATCTAGCAGTGATATTTTTTTTAAAATTAAATATTTAATAATTATCAGAGATTTTGTGTGGATTTAGTCCCAGAAACACAAATGTTAAGAATTGAGATGAAACAGGTGCTTGAAATAAAATCAGACAAAAAGTGTGAAAATCAGTTGGTGAAAACAAATCAATCTAATCAAAACACAGATCGTAAATTGGTTTCATTTTTATACTTCAAGATTCCGTCTTACTTGTCATGTAGTGTAGAGAATCAAAAGTATAAAATACGAAACGAAATATAGAACTGTATTTTAAACAGATAGTAGACAAACAGGGGCAGATCCAGGATTTTCAGAAAGGGGGTGTGTGCTGCACCCACCTGGGAGTGCGAAGTCCGGCCCGTGAATTTTGAGCCGAAAAAATGCCCACACGGACTAATTTCATCCTAGTGCTGTAAATTACGATTTCCAACGAGCTAAAAATTGTTCGCCACTTCAAAAAAAGGGGGGCATGCGCCGGGTGGGCCCCCCTCTGGATCTGCGCCTGACAAATGTAAGTGAAATGTATTCAAATTAATTATTTATTTGACTGTGAACTGAGGTGTCTAATGTTATGTATGTAGTAACAACGTAATAATACATGAAACACTGATGCAAATATACAAGGCAACAGTAACACTGATATCCCCATCCCCACTTCCCCTTGTGCTAAGGACGAACTGTCGGGGGGGGGGAGGGTCAAACCCTAACCCTAACACTGATATCCCCATCCCTGTTTCCCATTGCCTCAATACTAATAATGAACTGGGGGCCAAACCCTAACCCTAATGTCCCCATCACCACTCCCCCTTGCCTCAATACTAAGGACTAAAACATGTGAGGGCCTACCATTCTGGGGGGATATGTGGGCATGATAATTTTTTATTTTTTAAAGGAGCTGACTGTTATGGTGCTTTCTAGAGTATATCCCGATGTTTCTAGCTTATCCACAAATTTGAAGTGCGGTTGTCTTATTCATTCATCAACAACAATGTCTTCAAACTACGTGAATACATTAACTTATCTAGGTGCCCGGGTCTACCATATTTCTCAGTCCATCCTTGCTCAAATCTCTCCGCGAAATAGATGACACTCAGTCAAAGTGTTAATCTTTTGAAACTATGCATAAAGTTTCATAAATTTCAATCAATTGGCAACAATGTTATTGTGTCAAAAGTAGTTGACCAATCAAATTATATATCTCTGGTTAACATAAGCAGGAAATGCTCATTATCAAACACAGCCAAGACATTCACTTTTGAAACCAAATTTTTATGGCCGGAACTCATACATTTCAATAGTCCCTGGCTCTCTCTGAATAGTGGTGGACAATATGAGAATTGGGCAGTCATCTATGTCCCTGTGATTAGATTAAAATTCAGTGCTAGAATATTTTCACTCAGGTTGCTTCGTTATTTCACACGAACAGTGATGATACCTTTTTACGACTTTTACATGTAGCCTCGCTATCAGATGCATACGAATCTATCATAATTTTCTTGGGTTCTTTAGCCTCGCTATCAGATAAAGTACATGTCACTAATTCAGGCAAAATAATTTCATCATTCGATACATTTCTATCAATTTTCTCGTCGTCGGAGACCGACACAGGAGAAGCGACCAGAACTGGAAGACCATCTAAGGTGGTACTTTCGGTTTCAGATGGGCTAAATTTTAATTTAATTTTTGGCAGACTACAATAAGGAACACTTCGATCTGACTGACAAACGGATTGGGCGTCGGATTCATCTAACGGAGACATCGTCCGACCTACTCGTTTTCGTCTACGTACCCTTTTTTTATACATATAATTATGTGGAGGAAGTGAATGAGGTTTGGGTATGCTGGGATACATGGTGATTTCTGTCATCTTGTTTTTTTGCGGTGGTTCTGGATCAGGTCTCTCGCGTTCCTCCTGTTTTACAGGAATTCTTTCCTCATTAGCAGGATTTGGATTTTTGTCATGCTCCGATTTTTTCTTCTCTTCCTGTTCCTGTTGTCGAACTTTCATCATGTGAACTCGTTTATCAGCATCTCTGGAAAATAAAAAATCATTAAAATATCAAGAACATAGGCATACGAGCTTGGGGGGGGGGGGGGGGGCGGATGCCCCCCCATTTTGGACACCAAACGCTGCGAAAATTTGGGTTGTCATTTAAATAGAAATCTTAAGACTTGAACTCTCTATTGTTTGGAGTACAGTAAGCCACTACTAACAGTACAGTACAGTACAGTACAGTAAGCCACTACTAAGAACCTGACTACATTTTTTTGGGCACCAAAAACCACCGCCCCCCACCCCACATCAAAAATTTCACCGTACGTCTATGGTCAAGGATCTTATTTATCACCCAATAACACATTTGACAATAGATATCGCTTGTATGATAAATTACATAATCTACTGCGATATCTCCTTAGGAGATATCGCTTTACATGAATTTGATTGGTCAATCAAAAAGGAACTACTTTCTTTTATTTTAAAGAAACCACTTATTTTAAATAAAAAGTGACTTTTTTTTTGTAAAAAAGAAACTATTTTTATTTAATTGACTTTGAATGAAATACTGGGTCAATATATAGGACTTTGCAATAGCTAAACCGCTGTCAAAAAACTGATGTATCACTACGCTGTAATGTATTTTAGATTCAGTAAAAGTGAAATCTATACCAAAGAATTATTTTTATTTATTTGTGCATGTAAGAAAGGATTGGGTGATAAATAAAATCTCCAACTCGTGTTTTTTGATATAAAAAAATATCAACACTCGTTGATAAAGTGAATAAAACGAGGCTCTGCCGAGTTTTTTTTACTAATATCAACACTCGTTGATAAAGTAAAAAAAACTCGGCAGAGCCTCGTTTTTTTCACTTTATCAACTTGTGTTGATATCTTTTGATATCAAAAAACACTCGTAGGAGATTCTCTATATACATAGATGGACAAAACTTGTGTACCTCCTATCTCGTACACATGTGAAAATATCTGTATGTCATAACTAATACACACTCAAAAATATCTGATCGGAAATCTAAAAAAAAGTAGCAACCTGTAACAAGGGTCGTAACTCGGACCGTAACTATTAGAAACCAATAGACGTCCTCATCCCTTGACCTTAAACACAGTGTATAAATTTAAAGTCAATAATAACTTTAGGCTCTAAGTTTGTGGACACAGCACCAACGAATGGGGTGACGATAAAAGTGATCAAGGGCCATAATTCTACCAGGGAATTCAGGAAAATCAATAGGCTTCTTTCTTTCATGACCTTCTGTTTATAAATCTAAAGTTAATCGGATATTAATTTTAGCGTCTAGAGCTTGTGGACGCTGCACCAACGAATGGGGTGACAACAAAAAACTTACCGTAATTCTTTAAAATATGGGTGTTTAAGAGCTTGTCTGGCTGTTAGTCTATCATCAGGGTCGTATGTACACATTAAATATATTAAAGCTATAGCATCCTCCGTAGCGTGAGGTAATAATCTCTCTATACCGCTACCTTTCTTTGGAGGAAAATTAAAATTCATACCTCGAGATCTAAAATAAATAATTGTAATATTAATTTTTTATGAACAATGTAATTTATAGAAGAAATGAAACGAAATGAAATTTAATGTAATAAATTTTGTGCACCAACTAGGCTAATGAAAATTGGCATACGTCATGTGCAGAGTAGGCTACTATGTATACCCATGTGGAAATTTTGTCTGGCCGTGTAGACTAATCTTATTTCAATTTACACATGTCAGTGGATCTTTAACGTCTCAATCGATCTTTATAGTGCTGCCATGGAGATCTTTAAACATGGTGCCATGGAGATCTTTAACATGGTGCCATGGAGATCTTTAACATGGCACTGGATCTGTAGCATCATGCCAGTGTGGTGGCAGTTATACCCAATGTGCCAATGACTAAGTTCAATCTAAACCCATAATATAAAGTTGGTACCTGCGTAATTTTTTAAGAACAGAAGGATCCGGTGTTCCCATGATGTCATGTATTTTTGCTATCTGATCCACTTCATTAGAACCAGGAAATAACGGATGTAAACTGAAAATATTCAAACAATAAATCACATCAAATTATAAACAAATTAAACATGCATTATGCAAGAGCTAATAATAACTTGATGTCAACGCTAGCCTTTGATATTGACTGGATTAGAATCCTATATGCTGCTTATTGATTTAAAAAATGGATAATCAAGACTATGCTGTTTATCTCTCTCTCTCTCTCAATCTTTGTGTCTCTCTCTCCCCTCTCACCTTCTCTCTCTGAGAAAGATTTCCTTATATAGTTGAATAAAGTATCATGCAAATACACTATTAGTGTGGCTACCTTTAAGGCATTATTCATTCAGTCTGATGGGTGTCACCATTTTGACTGATCATGTGACTTCATACTGATCGGCTGTGTCTGATCGTTTTCATTTACTGTAAAGTGACAGAAAACCGGGCTTTGTGTCAATACAAAATAACACAGCTGAAAAGTAATTATTACATGTTTTTTTATAATAAATTTACCTGAGAACTTCAAAGAAGACACAACCGACACTCCACATGTCCATTTTATACGTGTAAAACCCATCCGTTAATAAACATTCTGGTGCCCTATACCTGCAATTGTATACAATTAATATCTTACACCTGTAAACATTCTGGTGCCCTATATCTGGAATTATATATAATTAATACCTTAAACAATCTGTAATTATATATAATTAAATACCTCCTATACCTGGAATTATATACAATTATTTTATATTATAAAGTTGAAGATTTTTAAGTTTTCAAGGTCTGATAAATAAGAAGCCACTCCGAGTTCCGTGAAAAAAAACCCATTTGTTTAAAATTTCAAAACTTTAAATACAAATGTGGAGCAAGATAAGAAATTTTTATAGGCGTTCCTAATTAAAGAACAAAAGTTCACAGTAGTGATCACAGGCGCTTAAATGGTGTCCAACAATATTGGTTTGTAGTTCGCATTCCAGCAAAGAGTGACGTGGAAGTCACAGATCAAGGCAGTTCATCCTCCTATATGATCCTGGTGTTGATGTTACTTACCATCTAGTATATATATGATCCTGGTATAGATGTTACTTACCATCTAGTATATATATATGATCCTGGTGTAGATGTTACTTACCATCTAGTAGATATATGATCCTGGTGTAGATGTTACTTACCATCTAGTATATATATGATCCTGGTGTTGATGTTACTTACCATCTAGTATATATATATGATCCTGGTGTAGATGTTACTTACCATCTAGTATATATATGATCCTGGTGTAGATGTTACTTACCATCTAGTAGATATATGATCCTGGTGTAGATGTTACTTACCATCTAGTATATATATGATCCTGGTGTAGATGTTACTTACCATCTAGTATATATATATGATCCTGGTGTAGATGTTACTTACCATCTAGTAGATATATGGTCCTGGTGTAGATGTTACTTACCATCTAGTATATATATATGATCCTGGTGTAGATGTTACTTACCATCTAGTAGATATATGATCCTGGTGTTGATGTTACTTACCATCTAGTAGATATATACATGATCCTGGTGTTGATGTTACTTACCATCTAGTAGATATATATTCTGTATATGGTTGTTTAGAGTAAACACTTCTACAACTACCAAAATCCGCAAGTTTCAGCAAATCATCCTATAAATAAAACACAGGTTTATAATATAATATCTCAGTAGGATGTCAAACTTCATTTCATTAAAAGAGTCAGGGGGCGGGGCATGGCCTAGTGGTCTAGAGTGCCGCGCTTCGGCCTCTAGCTGGCCTGTCACCTCTGGCTTGCGGCTGTGGTTTCGATCCCTGGTGTGAGCGTATGTGGCATGGAGATAGGGGCGCCTTCTCAACCTTGAGGGTTTCCTTTGGGCACTCTGAGTTCCTCCCACTGCCAAAGACCCCTACGTGTAAGCGAATTATTGAAATAAAATTGAACCCATATGTTAGTCCCAAAATGACCTAATTTGTGTCGAGTGGACATTAAACCCCATTTCTCTCTCTCTATTTAAAGAGTCCAGGGGAAGAACGATCTAAGTCACTTTTTCAACGAACCCCAAGTAATGGTGACATCTGGTAGCAAATTGTACAAGCTTTCTATGGAAAAATTAATTTCAGATAAAAACGATCGGAGTAATACCCAACCAAGGCCATTCTGAAATGACTTTGCGTACAAATACCTCCACTGTACCCTATATTTGATCATACTGTGGCTGAAAAGTGGAAGTCAGTGTTGTTGTACTGGTATTATGATTCATCTTAAACATCATTTTGAGGTTGTAATTAAACCCACTTGTTGTTCTGTTCACGTCAAGGAATCTCGTCCAAACGTCTGTTTGCCTTTTATGTCAAAACTCAAAAATGTGACTGAGATCGTTCTTCCCCTGGACTTCGTTTCATTTCCTTAACCCTTTATGCCATTTTGCTCTTGAACTGCCTGGAAAAGCCTCAAATCCATGCTCCTCGCATCAACACCTGTGTGTGCCACACAAACACCCCTCCCCCCCCACCTCTAAAAAACTAGCAAGGAAAATAAATGAAATGGTGTTTAACCTCCTACTCTTTTGCACCTAACCGCGGCTAATGGAAGATGGGGCATACGCCATACAGTGTGCTATGAGGGAAATTTTGCCCGGGCAGCGGCACTACGGCCTACTCTTATATTGAATTCCAACTGCCAAGCAAGGAGTCCTACAATACAGAGAGCTATTCACTTTTCTCTAAAACAATTGAAGGAACAAGGGGTAGTCCATATTTACAATTACCAAGTGCTGTAGGGTTAAACCGCTAAATATCACATTTTTTTTTTCCCTCTGAACCATTGAATGGATGTTTACAGAGTATCGGCTACCTGTATTAAAGAATTAATTTGAAATTTGTTTACCTTAATTAAAATATTTTCTGGTTTAACATCTCTATGGAATATTCCATTCCTTTAAATATTCAAATACCAATTATACAATATTACAATAATTAACACAATAAAAACATAATATGGAACGTCCTGGATAAAACCTTCTTATATCTCTACACAGTCTTGTCTAGTTTTTTACTGGGGATTTTTTTACTATGAAATATTACAATTATTAACACAATGAAAAAAGAGAATGTGGAATATGATTACTATTTTATTTAAAGCCACGTTTCATTGAAGGTTGCTAAATGTCACTCAAAGAAGATTGAAATAATTATTAACACAATATCTATGTTTAAAGGACATTGGTCAGAAAGTAAATTAGTTCGTCTCTCTGTTAACATTTAAAGCCATGATTCTGTGACGAAGACATCATAATCATATATTTGACCTTGATTAGATATACAATGAAATATTGTATTAAACCAAAATCTCAGATGATTTAGCGAATGAATGACATGATTTTGATTGGTCTGTTCACTAATTACAACCTTTGCAATACTGAATATGCAATAAAAAGAAATGTTTTCAGATGCTGGAAGTGAAATGAACAATGAGACTATACACTCAATAACATATTGACGTCATATTTGACTAACAATTGAAGAGAAAACCTCTACTAATATAGGCCTATATATAACAACAATACAATGTTTGGCTACTTGTAAATATAAAAAAGAAAAAGTCTGGCTAGTAAATATATATATATCAACAAGAAAAAGTATGGCTAGTGTAGTAAATATAAAACAACAAGAAAAGCGAGAAACAATAATATCAAAGAAATCAAATTCCAGAAAGACTAAAACAAGCAGTTGCCATGCAAGACAAACCTACATTTTGCAAGAGAAAGATAGAGAACTAGCTAAAACAAACGCTATTTTTTGTACGATCAGGGGCAATAATCCAGAAAGTTATGGTCTGAAATGCCCAGACGCCGCAAATATCTAAAGAGACTGAGATCTTTGGGATATAAAGACATGTTTTAAATTTCTTTTCTTTGGGAACCCTGATTACAATTTTTGTGTTTCAGCAAAACTGATTACAATTGCTGTTCTTTGGCAACACTGATTAGAATTTTTGCTTCCTATTTCTTAAATAAAGGTTTGAAATTTTAAACAAAACATCATTCAAAAGACTCAAGTAGCTAATAATTTATAACGATGCTACTAAAGAATTATAATTAAATGCATTTGGCACTGGTATATCATCATTTATTTTCATCCCGATTCGTTCGTTCTTTTGTTTCTGGACTTTAACATCCACTTTCACTGGGGGTGTGATATCGTAGACAAGCCTACAACGATCCTACAGAATTATAATTAAATAGGTTTAGGGTTGGTACACCATTATCTATGTCATTGTTCCCAGTATCCAAACTAACTATTTATCACGATTCTAAAGAGCTATAATTAAATAGGTTTCGGGTTGGTACACCTACACAATTATCTATGTCACTGTTGCCAACAGCAGTACTAATTATCTATGTCATTGTTAAAGAGCACATAAAATGAGAAAACTAGATTCATTGAGCCTATAGACATTGGTTACTATATGCATTTTATGTCAAGTTCACTCCAATCTGATTAAAATTAATTGAGATATTAACGTTTAAACATCAGACAGCCAAAAACGGTTTTCAAATTTTCAATTACAACCTTTATCCGGTTGATTGGCTGGTGACGTCACAGGCACTACACATAATCTATACACATTATCTATACAATATAGCACTATCTGTACGATATATCACTGTATACACACCGCCAGTTAACACGTGTGTATTTCGCGGTCCAATTAACATTTGACTGGCGTAATCATTAACTCGTAATTTTACACGTAAGCTACATATCACTATACTATAATAGTCAAAGCATTTTCAAAAGCGGACCTTTCTCGTCTTGAGTTGTAATAGATTATATATTTGTGACTAGAATATTTCGGAGTGTATTTCAAGATGCCGTATTATCGTTGTGTTATTGAGAGTTGTGGAAATTCCAGCAAGGAAAAGGGGAATAATGTGCCGGCGTTTCATAAATTTCCCAAGGATGAAATCTTACGGAAAAGGTGGATTGCGTTTGTAAACAATTCAAATCCTGATTGGCAACCTACAGTCACAACAGTGATATGCAGTGAACATTTTGCGAACGATTGCTATGGGCTGCGACCTAACTTAATTGAAGTTTTCGAAATACGCAAACAGAGAATAAAACTTTTCCCGGGTTCCATTCCTACGATGAATGCCAGTCAAGTCGGGATATGGATATTCTTTCTATAATCCGGTAAAATATTCAAAACAAGCTTGTTGATTATTCATAAAAGGTACATTAAAATAAGCCACGTGGTCATTGAAGACAGTCTCGACATGGTTTCAGAATTGCACGTCTTCCACGCTATGTCCGTGTGAATTTCAGGTACCGGTAGATATTAAAATAATAACTGGATAATACATTGATGGATTCACTGACCAGTTGTTAGGTAAATTTAAATCGTCATTGGATATAATTCCCTGATTGAACATCGAATACACGGGGAGAGAAACAGTGGATGTTTTCCCCGACAGAATCTCCATTGGAGAATTCCAATGATACGTGACATATCGGTTGGCATTATGCCAATAAAGCAGTTCTAAATCGATTTTTTTTTAATTACACTATTGACAGGCAATCTGAACGACAGACTCACCCTACCTATTACCATTTAATTTTCGTACGTTAGTTACGTACGTATTGTCATAGTCGTACAGAACTTTATTTTATAGCCATTTCAGTTATGGTTGTCACGTGATCATTGTCTATCATCGACGGATGAATAAAAACGTTTGCAAGTTACATGACTGTTAAGTGAAGGACTACAAATTGTGTTATTAAGAAATACCACGGCATTTTCTGATTTTAACTTCGGCATTTTCTGACACTGACAATAAACACTAATCAAACAATCAAATTGCTAAAATCATAACGCCAATTAACAAACAATACAAGAATACTTCATTAAAAACAAAACAATGATCATACGATCATACAAACAATACGATTAACATTAACTTTATTATAAAAACATCGGTGATTCGATCTGAAATCAAATAACAAAATAGTCAACGAGTACTATAGCTATTTCTTCCATATGATTAAATTGTGTACAATAGTAACTGTAAATTTTCCCGCGGTTAGATACTTCTAACCAATCAAAAACTTGTTGTTTGATCACTCACACCCTTCAATCGAGAAATCGAGCTTCTCGTGCGATTTTCTGTAATTTAATAGATATTATAAATTATTAAAATTTTAAAACTGTCATTCAGTCAATAAATTAGAACACAAAAATAAGTGTGTAAGATATTATATATCCCGGTACGTACCATTCCAGAGAATCTAGTCTCGCAACAATCGGATGATTGTCATTGTTAGATCCCGTATTCTCTACATCGCCATCCTCTACTGAACTACTACAGTCAGATAAATACGGCTCAAAACATATATGGCGCTATATTAATCATTTCTCGCGACGTATCTGTATCCGATACACTGCCCAAGCTAAAAGAACTACTGCTACATGATAACTCCAAATATTCTGCCTCCATTTCGCTCGGTGTATGATAAAATGATCAATAAATAATAATACAAATGTTGGTGATCTAAGTTTATATGATTATTATTTGAAACCATTTCGTTTCTTAAAAGCCGACAATTGATTATTTCTATCGGCTTAAAAGATGTCCGTAGCGCCGGCTATAACAATTTCACACCAATCTTGTTTCAATCAGAAGCCAATTATTGTTTGCTTACGGTCGGCTTATTCTGATAAAAAAAAACACATGGGGAATATGGCTACAACAACTGTCTTTATAAAACAAATTATAAAGTACAAAACAAATTATTCCGTAGTCAATTGTTATTTAATTAGGGGGATTAAGGAATCAGTCAGGCGTTAACGAATACACACGCCGAGTGTATACAGGTAATTAAGGAATAAACATCCCGAATATGCATTCGGTCACTGTGACGTCACTGGCGTCTGAGGGGATTAAGAGTGTTTTCAATAATTGGCCAAGTCGTTTTTACGGGAGGCCTATATTTGCGACTTTGGGTGACAATATCTGAATTAATTTTCATCAGATCGATGTTAAACTGCCGTAAAATGCATATAGTAACCAATGTCTATAAGCTCAATGAATTTAGTTTACTCATTTTATGTGCTCTTTAAATAGGTTAAGGGTTGGTGCACCATTATCTATGTCACTGGCACCACCAGTAATACTAATTATCTCAGATTCCCTGCTCCTGTGTTCATTGAACCAAATGATTAAAACAACAAACTTCTGAAGATCAAAGGACACACCCTTATCACCTGACTGACTTAACTTCCTTGGAGTGATCTTAAGATCAATAATTTAAAATATTTATGATTAAGACATGATGTATTCCCATCAGTCTGGTGAGTCAAGAAACGTAGGACATTAAACTCCATTTCATTTTATTTGTTTTTGTCTACAACAATGAATTTACACAACTTTCAATCACTGTTTATGATTTAAAGGGGGGGCACCGCAAAATGAAGGCGCCGTGGAGACAGGGCATGCTGCTGAGAGGGGGTTTCCCCCCTAGAAAATTATTATCAGTCATTTCCTTGCAAATGTAGCCAGTCATTTCCTTGCAAATGTAGCCAGTCATTTCCTTGCAAATGTAGCCAGTCATTTCCTTGCAAATGTAGCCAGTCATTTCCTTGCAAATGTAGCCATTCCAAGGGCTATTTGGCTGATATTTTTCATCTAAGTAAACGTTCGGAACGGACATATTTGGGCAGTAAAAAAGGGACCTGTCGAAAATTAGGGATATCTTTGATCCACAAACAGAACATTGTACATAGTTTCTTATTGATGTATTTGATACATTAAAACAACAAAAGTTTTATAAAGGGATATATTTTAGATAAAATAAGGTGGACAATTTTGAGTAAATTCTTAATTGAAGTCTGAGAATGTTTTGTGAACTTGGGGCCCGATATTTTCACACGCCGACATTATAAAGAGAAGACGTGGGTTCATAAAGGCAGTGGGACCTTGGTTTTCATTCCATCCAGACAACTAGACATTGTTCCTTGTCAGTCCCTCCATCCTCAACCACTTAGAAGGGGTGGGGCCATGTCTGTAGAGAAAAATCCACTCGACAGTAACTAGGTCATTTCAGGACTAACATATGGTTTAATTCTATTTTAATAATTTGTTTGTGGTTAGGGTTAGGGTTAGAGTTAGGGTGAGGGTGAGGGTCTTTAGCAGTAGAAGGAAACTGGAGGAACCCGAGAAAACCCACGAGGTTGGACAGACGACCCTACTCAATGTCACGTACAACCAGGAAATCAAAACTGTGCCAGTTGACTCAACGACACATCTTAGGCTAATGTCTTCACTCAGAATAAAGTAATTTTCAATGTACTTGTTTTTCATTATCTATTTTTTGAAGTATTATTGCAAGAACTACCAGCTCTTTATCTAAATCTTTCATGGCAGACCTTATTATAGAACTTGCAAATGCTAACCATTCGGCCATCCACGCATGTCTAATCATTGTGGGCATGTCAAAGCACGATGGAAAATGTCTTGTCATTTTGGGATAGATTTGCTTTACTGCCTACCCACCATTATCGTTTTCACAACACTTTGAATCCATTTATGGTTTCATATTTTCAAAACAACTTAATATCCACTCAAAATCAATCGTTACCACGTATAAGATTTAAAGATATAATCAATTCAAAGAAACAATACAGCTATAAATATGTAACCACGCATCAACCTATACTTTCAAGATATAATCAATTCAAGAATTTTTTGTCTTTAACTATGTAAATATGTAATCACATAAATAGGCCTATGATTTGAAGACAAAATCAATTTCAAGAAACTCTAAGTTTTTTGCCATTAAGAGCCGAGCTGTTGATATGTGGCATGTAAATGAACATCAATAAGAAATGATATACAGTTTGTGTAGATCTAAATGTAAATGTTGTTATGATCAAATAGCAACCCATCATACCTGTCAATCAAAGATATTGACAACCTGATATCATATTACAATATATACTACTTATAGGTCAAAGGTCACATCAGGTTGTTTTTTACAACTTTAGAATTCACATCACAGTATTCAATGTGCATGCGCTAACCATTCGACCATCCTACACACTCTCCACCCATCCCCCGTTCAGCATGAATGAACAAATTTCAATCGCTAAATAATTCTCTGTTCAAATTTTATCAATTTGACTGAAATTTTCAGCAGTTTTTGACTATTATAGTAAGAACTGCCAGCTCTTTATCTTATCTCTCATAATGTATTTTTAAGTTTTCAAATCTCATTTATTGAAAAATTCTTTTGTCCCATGGCTACTATTGTAAAATTTTATTTCTTGAAAAAATCTTTTATTCCATCGCTCCAATATTTTTTCAGTAAATAAGTCGTGTAATTGGCTTGGCCTAAAGCTGTATCTTAAGTGGTTCTTCTTGGTAACAATTACATTTATTGGCCACGTCTGCTGATTGTAAAATATTGATCTTATTCAAACTTCGAGTTTAAGATACATTATGGGAGATAAGATAAAGAGTTGGCAGTTCTCACTATAATAGGTAACATCTCGATAATGTAAAGGCAATTTGCTGAAAATTTCAGTCAAATTGATCCACCATGAACCCAGAATTAAGCTATTGAAATTTCCACATAGCCTTGATCATCATTACTAAAGTTGGTACAACAAAAATCATAGTCTTGTTTATCCATTTATTCATTAAATCGTGAAGGAAAGTTATGCGGCAAATCGGATCATAATTCAACAAATATCGCAGGCTAGTGATGACATCGAGAGTTGATTATGATCTGGATAAGTTAATTAATGCCATTCATCTCAATGACAGACCTAGTGATACAACATGTACGCGTCAACCATTCGCCTACACTCTCCCCCCACCCCCCAGTCCATCACTGATCCATGATCTCAGATCACCTGGATATGTTTGTTAGTTGTTAATATCAAGTTGAACATCACAACACCAACACCCATTACACAAGCCGTCGACCCTAACCCTATAATTGTTATTATCAAGTTTAAAATCAACACCAACACTATAAACCTCAGAATGCCTCGTTAGGCATTTATGTCAAAATGAGGTAAAAAAATGCCTCGTTGTCTGCAGTTCCAAAACGAGCGAGGTATTTTGTTCAGAATGAGGCTGGGTAAAATGCCTTGTTTACTAAACGTGTTTTTTTCAAGATAATTAGCGTTTTCTTTTTTTTACCTTGTTTAGACAGAAATGCCGAACGAGGCATTCTGAGGTTTATAGTGCAACACCTATTACAACCCTATAACCCTAACCCTCGTTAATATATGGTTAAACATCACAACATCACAACACCAACACCCATCACACAAGCCGTCTGCTTACCTATGCATGTGATCGACTGCTTTAACTAACTGATACATAAAATTAGCAACCAGGGGTTCAGGAAAAACGTGAGATTGTTCTGGAAGAAAAGACAGCTACGTAAAGACACAACTACATCTACAGAGAAAAGATTATTAAAGAGACTATTTCACTTTCACAAATAAATTTAACGTGGATATTAGTAATATTTACTAATTTTAGTTTTGTGTCCGGTTTCATGTGGAAATAAGTAACAAGTTTAGTTACATTTTCAATTTGAAGTTGAATTATGTAAATTTAAAAAAAAAAAGGTAATTCTAATAAAATGGATGCCCGTGGCCGTAATCCCATCATCAAGACTTTGTTGAGTTTTTGGGTGACATCAGAATGTATTTTTACGAGTTTTAAGACCATAAAACCTATAAATTTATCTGTATCTAACATATTTTAAGGTAAAATTCTATATTGATACTGATGATATAAACCTAAGATGTTCTTCCTGAAGTTGGCACTCTTGGTAGGCATCAAGTTGTTGAGTTTTGGGTGTTATTCGCCTTTAAGAGAGGGGATTTTTTTTTAATTCAAAATTTTTATTCCGGATAGTTCATTCTGTTCATTATATTTTTGAGAGGAGAAATAGTCTCTTTTAAAGTAGGAATAAAAATAATTAAACTCCATGCATTTTACAATTAATAATAATTTGAAAACTATTGTAGCTAAAAACTAGTGAGACAAAATATCAGAATTTCAAAGGATTTGAGAATAAAAGAGAAAAATCTACATGGTTCAAGGAAAACCTCCAACTAGTTCTCAATTCCTAGCTAGTTCTAGTTCTACAACAATAATAACTAGTTTTAAGCTAACTCACAGCTAGGTTTAAGCTAACTCAAAGCTAGGTTTAAGCGAACTCAAAGCTAGGTTCTACAACAATAATAACTAGTTTTAAGCTAACTCACAGCTAGGTTTAAGCTAACTCAAAGCTAGGTTTAAGCTAACTCAAAGCTAGGTTTAAGCTAACTCAAAGCTAGGTTTAAGACTAATTAGGAGCTAGGTTTATGCTAACTCAAACCTAGGTTTAAGATAACTCAAAGCTAGTTATAGCCTGACTCAAACCTAGGTTTAAGCTAACTCCAAGCTAGGTTTAAGCTAACTCTAAGCTAGGTTTAAGCTAAGTTTAAGCTAAGGTAAAGTGAAATATAGCTAGCTAGCTAACTAAAGTAGATGGTCCAGATATTTCTGTATTTTAAAAAATAGACAAATAATGACGACTGCCTCAGTTCAAATGCCACAATAAATTCAAAGATCAAGTTTGGGATGCCATTGACGTAATCAGTGCAAACAATTATTTCAGTGACGTGTAGGTTTAGAAGAGGGACGATAACGCATAAGGTTTGAAAGGCTACCCTATTCCTCATCTTGTGCATGTGGGAAATTGAAACCTTGCCACTTGACTCACTCATAGACCTTATGATCTAAAACAAAGACAATAGAACCAGAAACATGACTAACAGTTAATAACATCACTGATGATACATTTATTAATTAAGGGTGGCAGTTAAATGTTGATCTGAATCGCTGTCATTATTTTCTATTTTTCATGGAATTCAAAAACAGATGAATCATACCCTTTAAGACACAGCTTGTTATTCTACTGTGCTAAAACAAGAATTCTTACCGATGCATATGGTCTATAGATTTTAATAACTGGTACATGTAATTTTTAACCTTTTTTTCTTGTAAATAATGTCTTTTTCCTAAAAAGTTGGGTAGAGAAGGTTTTCTTTTGATATTTTGTTATTAACGAACTCACGACTGATATTAGCGAGTCCACAGAAATCAATTCCGTTCTTCTAAAGGACTAAAAATCCACACGAATCTCAGAATTTTAATTTACTGTGAATCCTAATATATGAAACCTTTGATGATTCCTCAAAAATATTTTTCAAATATTTCTAAAACTCCAAAATCCACTTAAATTCATTAATATTCGGTTAACAAATTCCAAATATTGAAACAAAGAAATGTCTCTCTGCTCATTTCTCAAAGAGGAACCTTGCCGATTATATTCAGACAAATCATGACTACAATATTATCAAACAGTAGCGATAACATAATAATATTATGAATATTCATAATGAAAAATTTCATGAATATTCATAATCCATAATTTCATGAATATTCATAATGCTACTTACCTCGGATAAGCTCATAAATATTCATATCCATCAGTTCACAAACTAGGACTAGAGTACCAGATTTTTTATCACTGGAAATGAAATAAATAGAAATAAGACATTTGTTAGTTACATGGATCAAGTCTTTCACAACCCTCGAACCTCACATACCCTGCCCCATGTCCTCTTTATGTAATATCTATCCTAAGTTTCATTGATGAACACTAGTGTGACCTCTATACCTAATCTCTCATTCCTTTAACTTAGTCTCCCATTCCATTAACCTAGTATCATATTCCATTAACCTAGTATCACATTCCATTAACCTAGTTTCACATTCCATTAACCTAGTATCACATTCCATTAACCTAGTCTCCCATTCCATTAACCTAGTATCACATTCCATTAACCTAGTCTCCCATTCCATTAACCTAGTATCACATTCCATTAACCTAGTCCCACATTCCATTAACCTAGTATCACATTCCATTAACCTAGTATCACATTCCATTAACCTAGTCTCCCATTCCATTAACCTAGTATCACATTCCATTAACCTAGTCTCCCATTCCATTAACCTAGTCTCCCATTCCATTAACCTAGCCTCCTATTTAATAAATCTCTTTCCCTCAGGATATCTAATAAGAGTGTTTTATATTTGGAAAACGACTACTCTTACTTACAAGATGACTTCCTCCAACTCGAGGACGTTGATGTGGGGATTTAATTTTCTCATGGCTTGTATTTCACGCAGGTTATTCACCTGCTCCATACTGAAAAATAAAACAAAAAACAAATTTACAAATCTTCATCTATATCAGATATATTTAATTGGGTATGTGATGGGTATGAGAAGGTTTTTGAGATTGAGATAGGCATGAGATTGAGATGGGCTTGAGATTGAGATGGGCATGAGATTGAGATGGGCTTGAGATTGAGATGGGCATGAGATTGAGATGGGCATGTGTTGTATATGTGATGAGCATTTAGTGGGTATGAGACAGGTATGCAAACTCGCCCACTGATAAATATCCCTGTGTTCGATCTATCGCCTAACTGTGAATTATTTTTCAATGATTTTGTCAGGCTCAATCAGTTACAAGCAGATATGATTAGTGTCATCGGGTATTTTCTTGTGATGCGATGTTGCAAAGGACCCACTGACTGGTATTGATATGTTAATGACACTAAAAATAAAACTAGACCCATGAACATATTTCTCCAAATTTAATTTTATGTTAACTGTATTTTGAAATGAATTAATTTTTATTTGGAATGTCTTGGGGTGTAACATCCTAATGTTCTGGGCTACTGAAGACGAGCATACGTCATACAATGTGGTATAAGGAAAATTTTGGCCAGGCAGCAGCACTATGGTCTATATCGAATTCCAAATGCCAAGGGATCTATTATGTGCACATCAATATAAACACAGGACCTCGGTTTTTCATTCCATCTGACTGATATTTCATGTCATTTGGAGACAAACAAATGTTAGTTCTTTATTCTATAGTTTTGTTTGCCACCTACTCTTTGAAGTGGACCCTGAATTTTCATCCCATCCAAACAACTAGACACACAGGTGACCGGAGAAGATAAGTCGCGTCTAACACCTGGACTTGAATGGTTGATGCATGTGTGTTGGACCAGTAGGTCTGTCATTGAGTCAACTGACATGGGTGTCAATTTCCCGGCTGTACATGTCATACCTTGTGGGATTTATTCAGATCCTCCGGTTTCCTCCAACTGCTAATGACCCTTACCCGCAAGCGAATTATTGAAATAACACTGAACCATATTTTCGACCCGAAATGACCTAGTTCATGTCAACTGGACTTTAAAACCTAATCATCTCTCTCTTTCCAATCTGGGGAAAATCTACCTGTAGCAAGAGAAGGACAGACTTGAAAGTTCCTATAAGCTATATTGTAAGCCCACACATGGAATTCAAAGCACAATCTCCCATTTAATATTGAAACAATCTAATGTTAAAACAATGTCTCTGTAGAGAAATATGACATAGACTATGTAATGCATGGGAATATACAAACAATAGATTAACGCATAAAATCATCCAGTAAATATTGCCCTTATAAAATCCCTTTCTTTGATTTTCTATCAATAAGTATTTTATTTATATCTATATATTTATTTGCTGTATTGATATAATACGATTGTGTGTGAGTGAATGCTACGTGCCTAGTATTAAATAAACGCAGGCTATCTATTGTATTATAACTATAAGAAGTACACGAGTTATTACCACATTTTAACCGGTTAACTCCCTGTTCGTGTCGATTAACCCTTTCAGTGAATAATGTCATTGATAATTCTTTAGATTAAAAGCCATAGTCATTCTACGTCATACAATCACATCAGAATTATTTCTTTTATTTAAGATGAATGTTAACCAAAGCTTATAGAGATCTTCATATATAGAGATAGGTTTTCAATAGAGTCTCGACATTCTACGACATTCACTTGATGTCTGGTTTAAAAGTTGCTTCCACCTTGGGTGATATCACAGACAAGATGTTCCTGGGAAACCAGAGAAAGAGAGAAAGGAAGTGAGAGAGAGAGAAAGAGAGAGAGATGGGGTTTATTGTCCACCCAAATTAGATCATTTCGCAACTAACACATGCTTCTATTTATTTCAATAATTTGTCTGCTCGTAGGGTTCTTTAACAGGGGAAAAAATGGGGGAGGACCCTGATAAAACCCATGAGGTTGGACAGACGATCCTACTCCTGGTCATGTACAAGCGGGGTATTGAAACCATGACAGACCTTCTGATGCAAAGAACTTGCTTTAAGCATTCGGTCACCCAATCCCCCAAACTTGCGAGAAGAGAGAGTCATTAATGAGAGAATCATCTATTGTAGTTTGGGGATACGGGAGCGATCAACAAATTTTACCACTTCCCTTTCTTTATGCAAAAGCGTAATCCTGCCTTTATCATGTTTGTATACCATGTTATAGGGGAGACGCGGTGATTCAGTGAGTTAGACATTGGTTCACTAAACAGGAGGTCCCGGGTTCGATCTCATAGTTGACCGAATCGTTAGCACATGCACACTGTATAAGATCTGTCAATGACTCAACTGGCATGGTTTCGATTCCCTGGTTGAAATGAAATTCAACCAAGTGTCGAGTGGACGTTAAACCTTATTTCTCTCTCTCTCCGCTAGTCTCTGGTTAATTGCTCATAATGAATTTTGTGTGTGTAGCCGCGATTGTTATTCTGCATTTTTATGTTAACAATAAGAGCACTGGGTAATCCTGATTGATTTGTTACGCTATGGATTGTTAATCCAGTCATCATTAGAGACAGAGGTTATCAGTCTGTTCAGCTCAAGTGGGATTAGGTATAATCAAACACAGGGGTCAGTTTATTATAACTACAGGGATCTGTTTTAATAGCATAGCCCGGTTGGAGCTGACCTGCCATTAAACAACATTTCCTTTCTGTTTTAATGGTTTATTTTAATCATGACCAGTCAAAGATGCAGAGACAAGATTTTACTGTAGATTTTACTGCAAATTACCCAAAACTACACTAGCTGTAAAGTATACGTAGCATGATAACTTGGCAACTAAAAGGACATGGGATGAAGTAGATTCAACTGTTGTACAACGAGTTTCCCTAGGTTTCCCTACGCCCTAATCACTGTGAAGAATATGTCACATGACTTCTCGAGAACTAAAAAAGAACCGTAGTATGTGGTGCAGGATAACCACATACTACAAAACTCTTTCAAAAAAATGAAATGAAAAGGGCTTTAACGTCTGAGCTAATAAAGACGGGCATATGCCATACAGAGTCCTATGAGGGAGAATTTTGCCCAGACAGCAGCACAAGGGCTTACACATGCCAACTCAATGTGTACGCATGATTTGGGGTTTTCATCCCATCAAAGCGATTATAAGTTGGCAGATAGCCAGACCCTCCATCCTGCATCACAGACCCTCCATCCTGCATCACAGACCCTCCATCCTGCATCACAGACAAATAGGAAACATGGTGGAAAATCATGATGAACTTTCGCAGTCAACACACGAATTGAACTTGGAAACTCCAGGTTAGCGAGGCAATGTCTTTCTCACTCAGCCAACACAGCTCCTGGTTTTTTTTTGTTTATAATATATGATATAAAGAAAGTCATCATGAACTTTCAGTAGGCAATCGAAATAACGTAATAAATCTAATCAACATTACTGCTATAAATTACACATTTCAAGTAGGTAATTGGCAACCTACAAGACAAACCTTTTAAATTATAAAAATTACCACTAAAAATAATAGTTGAAAACTTCCTCCTTCCCTGTGTGAAGGACTGTCATAACAACTTCACAGGGGCCAACAGAGGAGTTTCAAAAATGGGGTACAAAAAGGGTCTTGTTTCTTCGACATTTTCTTGTGAAATTTCCGAGATAAAAAACAAAGTACATTGAAAAGTGCATTTTGTAAAGAGTTTGTGACATTCTTATTTCCATATCATACGTTCATGTAATATTGTGTGGATCGGTGTCATTGGTATAGCTATGATTTCTCACTGATGGGTGTAAGACCTAACATTTTCAAGATGCTTAAATTTTCCAGGAATTCATTCTCAGAAAACTTACATTCATGCACCCCCTCAGTGTTGGCCACATGGTTTAATTTTATTTCTGTAATTCGTTTGCGCGAAGTTGACTCCATGGCAGGCCGTCTGATACAGTGCACTCACGCTAAGCATTCGACCATCCAACCCCCCCCCCACCACCCCAAAGCAAAGGGCAAAGAGTAAAGGTAGCATATGAAAGAAAATTAAACGTTCCTAAAGCTAGATACCAATATTTTTTATATTACAATCCGAGATATTCCTCTGATCATGTTCAGATTTGTGAAATCTTGTGAATGTGAATGTGATACAGATCTGAGTTCTTGGATGAACCAATGAACTAGTTGGGTATCTCGTGCCTCAGTGAATTACATGCAGGTTCGCTAGCTTGGAGAGAGAGAGAGAAATGGGGTTTAATGTCCACTCGACACTTGGGACTAACTCATGGTTTAATCTTATTTCAATAATTCACTTGTGCGTAGGGGTCTTTAGCAGTGGGAGGAAACTGAAGGACCCGGAGAAAACCCACGAGGTTGGACAAGCGACCTTACTCCTTGTAACGTACAACCGGCGATTCAAAACCACACCAGTTGACTCAGTGACAGGCTTTATGATACAGAGAGAGAGAGAGAGACAGAGAAATGGGGTTTAACGTCCACTCAACACAAACTAGGTCATTTCGGGACTAACATGTGGTTTAATTTTATTTCAATAATTCGCTTGCGCGTAGGGGTCTTAAGCAGTGGGAGGAAACCGGAGTGCCCGAAGGAAACCCACGAGGTTGAGAAGGCGCCCCTATCTCCATGCCACATACGCTCACACCAGGGCTCGAAACCACAGCCGCAAGCCAGAGGTGACCGGCCGGCTAGAGGTCGAAGCGCGGCACTCTAGACCACTAGGCCATCCCAACCCCCCGCTTTATGATACAACTTTTTTACTCCGACAAATTAAATTCTCAATCATTTTTTTGAGGTAAAAGAAAAATAAACAAGCCAACAGTGAGGCTGATGTCCCCCGCCGAAATCCCAAAATAAATAGATGACACATATTAATTAATCGCACATTTATTTTTTTCAAACGTATCGACCAATCAAACTGAACACGAAGTGTCATCCAAAAATTGCTTATCTCTGCCTACTGTAAGAAGAAAATGCTCATCTTCGAACTCCATCAAGGCATTGACCTAATAAGCATACACACCAATTTTGAACATTTTAACTCAATTCGAAGGAGAGTTATTGTGTTCCAAAGTCTCGGCAAATCAAATTGCTTATCGCTCTGCTTATCCTGAGCAGAAAATGCTCATTATCGATCATAGTCAAGGTATTACTGTAATGAAACTATACACCAAGTTTCATCACTCTCACTTAATTAGAACTAAAGTTATCGTGTCTCAAAGCATCAACCAATCAAATTGTTAATCTCTACCTACCCTAAGCGGAAAATGCTCATCTTCAAACTCCATCAAGGCATTGACCTAATAAGTATATACACTAAGTTTGAACATTTTAACTCAATTAGAAGGAGAGTTATTGTGTTCCAAAGTCTCGACCAATCAAATTGCGTATTGCTCTGCTTACCCTGAGCAGAAAATGCTAATTATCGAAGTTAGTCAAGGTATTACTGTACACCAAGTTTCATCACTCTCACTTAATTTGAACTAAAGTTACCGTGTCCCAAAGCATCAAATTGCTTATCTCTGCTTACCCTAAGCGGAAATGCTCATCTTCGAACTTCATCAAGGCATTGACCTAATAAGCATATACACCAAGTTCGAACATTTTAACTAAATTAGAAGGAGAGTTATTGTGTTCCAAAGTCTCGACCAATCAAATTGCGTATCGCTCTGCTTACCCTGAGCAGAAAATGCTCATTATCGAACTTAGTCAAGGTATTACTATAATGAAACTATACACCAAGTTTCATCACTCTCACTTAATTAGAACTAAAGTTATCGTGTCCCAAAGCATCAACCAATCAAATTGCTTATCTCTGCTTACCCTAAGCGGAAAATGCTCATCTTCGAACTCCATCAAGGCATTGACCTAATAAGCATATACACTAAGTTTGAACATTTTAACTCAATTAGAAGGAGAGTTATTGTGTTCCAAATTCTCGACCAATCAAATTGCGTATAGCTCTGCTTACCCTGGGCAGAAAATGCTCATTATCGAACTTAGTCAAGGTATTACTATAATGAAACTATACACCAAGTTTCATCAATCTCACTTAATTAGAACTAAAGTTATCGTGTCCCAAAGCATCAACCAATCAAATTGCTTATCTCTGCTTACCCTAGGCGGAAAATGCTCATCTTCGAACTCCATCAAGGCATTGACCTAATAAACACATACACCAAGTTTGAACATTCTAGCTCAATTAGGAAGAGAGTTATTGTGTCCCAAAAAGTGTGACGTTCGGACAGACAGACGGACAGACAGACAGACAGACAGACGGACGAACCCATTTTAATAGTCCCCCAACTTTCTTCGAAAGGCGGGGGACAATAAAGACGTTTGAAGTATTTGTAGTTAAAAAATATTTCATATTTAGTGTAAATGGGTATAAAAATGAGTAAAATGCATCATTTTGCCCGAAGCAGTTAGGTGTTAAGTAAACATTGCACGAGCCGTTGAGCCAATGACTAACGGCGCATGCAGTCAACGCACCTGTTGTGGACAGTCGTCTGTTACAGAGATAATTCGTAAGTAATTCTCTGTGAAACAGATTGCACGCACGTGCTAACCATTTGGCCATCCAACCTACCTTATCAAAGAGATATTTTTCAAATTCCAGTGAATACTGGTATATTATATAATTCTACAGAGAATAGCCATTTCTTACCTGTCATAAGTCTGTTTCATCTTCTTGCAGGCCCAGTAACCTCCATCTTTTATATTTTGACATTTTAAGACCTCAGAAAAGGTGCCTTCCCCTTTTTTACCGATAATTCTGTATTCTGTAACATAAAACAAGGTGAATTATTAAAAGATTTATCATCATCACAAAACATGATGATGGATGAGGATAATAAAAACAACTTTGTTAAAGATACATGAGAGATGAGATAAGGAGTTGGCAGTTCTCACTATAATAGTTAAAAATAAGATAATGTAAAGGTAATTTGCTGAAAATTTCAGTCAAATTGATCCACTATTCACACAGCTTTGGTCATCATTACTAAAATCATTAATATAAACAGCATAGTCTTATGATTATCCATGTTTTACGTCTAATTATGAATGGCCGTTAAGCAGCATATAGGAATCTAATCCAGCAAACATTGAAGCTAGAATGTTCAAACTTTGTGTAGGTGTTTATTAGGTCGATACCTTGATGGAGTTTGAAGATGAGAATTTTTGCTTAGGGTAAGCAGAGATAAACAATTTGATTGGTTGATGCTTTGGGACACGATAACTTCAGTTTTAATTAAAGTGAGAGTGATGAAACTTGGTGTTTATTTTCATTACATCAATACCTTCGATAATAAAAATTATGGCCGGATGGTAAGTAGAGCGATAAGCAACTTGTTTAGACTTTGGAACATAACAACTCTGCTTTTATTGAGATAGAATGTTTAAAGTTAATTAATCATGATGTTCATTAGGTTGATTCTATCTGATAGAGAATGATGAAACTTAGTCTACAGTTAATAATCTGTTTGATTCCTCGATTCTTTTGAAAAAGATAAATGTGCAATTAATCAATATGTGTCCTCTATTTATTTTGGGATTTTGGCGGGGGACATCAGCCTCAATGTTAGCTTGTTTACTTCTATTATATCTAGAACAACCATGATCTATTTTCAACATTTGATTTATTGATCGCAAGGTAATTAGCGTTAGGTACACGAGTAGAATTATTCATATTGTCGTTCTACACGCAATTACACTCAGGTAAATAAAAAAATAATATATGTCGATAGTCAGTCTCGAAACATCTGTCAATATTCTGTCAATAATTGTTATCTTGCAACATATCGTTTTATCGTTTCCTGAATAATATCAATGATTACCTCAAAACACTGAGTACATCGGCTTGATATTTCTCTTATTTAAGTCACGTATTGACTTCATGTTCATGTAAATAATAAAAGTTTGCTACTGTTTATATCTTTTTTCAATGGGTGTTACACAAAAATAGGTATTCGTAAAAGCAGAAGATTCACACTACATCGCAAAACAAAATCAACAAGATGAACTTGTGGACAAGACAAGCTATACAGACATTGTAAGAAATAAACAAGAAACACCTGTGGACAAGACAAGCTACACAGACATTGTAAGAAATAAACAACAGGTATCAAAACAACTGATTGAATCCAGTTGTTGGTGTAAGCAGCCCCATAACTAGTGAGGGGCAAGAGGAGGCAGGTGCCCCCACTCCTGGAGAAAATCGGCTCACACGAATAACAGGGCTACCCAAAATGGCTTGATGTATGAGGTGCCTTATTCTGAATGACGCCCATAATGACATTATTGGGGTGGGGGCCTTATAATGACAATATATGCTTTCCGGGCCACATATAATGCATAATGCTGAGTGAGATCTGTTGGGAGCCGATGGCTTGATCAATGGGGCATCCAAAACAACATGATTGGTGGGGTGCCTCATCCCAGATTGAGGTCCATAATGCCGAGATTGGTGGGATGTCGGTCCATAATATAATTCGCGGAGCACTCATAATAATGCGTGAGATAGGTCAGTAGCACTCTAATCCGATTCCAAACTTCTTGTTTTTCTCATAAATCATTAGAGGGACATTAAAGTCGTATTCCTTCTTTCAAACTATTATAATTTTTATATCAAAATATCATAATCCGCCAATATTGCAAATTCAGGTGCAAACCCTATATTCCAAATTTTTCTGAGGGGAAAGCACCTTAGACCCTTCTCCGAAGGAAGGCGTGTCCACAGTACCGTTCACCAAGGACCGTCATGTGTAGGTACATCGGTCTTTGCTTCCCACTTCCCAACAATTTTGAGCTAGGTACGGGCCTGGTTGGTTTGCTAAATGGTTGTTATTCAGATCAGGTATGTTATGGTTTGCTAGTGGGAGTTATACAAATGCTGTCTAGTTGTTCATATGGGACAAAAAAGCATGGTCCCGTGTACACATTGGCATGCATGTAAAAGATCCTTGGCAGTTGGAATTCGATATAAGAGTAGGTTGTAGTGCCGCTGCCCAGGCAAAATTTCCCTCATAGCGTCATAGCACACTGTATGGGATATGCATGTCTTGATTGGCCCAGTTTAGGAGCAGAACAGTAGGACGTGAAACTCCATTACATTTCGAGTCATTACGTTTGATTTCATGTTGTTGGTTTTCTAGTGGGAGTTATAAAAATAGAACAACATTACACAACTACCCTGAACTTGACCCTTTTATTAATACACTTTAAAATATCAACAATGGAGAAATAATTCTGATATGATCACAGATACAACAATCCAGTAATAGTTAAGGCGACCTCGCCATATCGTATTAACAAATCAAGAAATTATACAATCAAATTTGGTCATACGCTTTTATCGGTAAAAGTAAAATCTATACCACAAACAGTATTATGCACACATATAAAATGGAAAAAAAAACAATGTCAGAAACTGGCAATTAAGAGAGATAGAGAGAGAGAGAAATGGGGTTTAATGTCCATTCGACAAAAATCAGGTCATTTCGGGACTAAAAAATGGTTTTTAATTTTATTTCAGTAATTCGCTATGCACATCTATTAGATATCTTTGCTTGTCGATTATTTTTAGTAAAGTTCAGCTCTGAATGTAGGTCTCATTACTAATGGATGCTCTTGTTGGTGATTATCAAAGTCCTTGTTTTTGTCAATATATCAATTATACATAATGTTTCCAATTTTTATATAAAATGATGTGTAGAATATGCACACGTATAACATATCTTTCTTTGTCGGTAAATTGTATGCGCTGCTGATAGTGAGGGACAGAGAAATGGGGTTTCATGTCCACTAGACACAAACTAGGTTATTTTGGGACTAACACATGGTTCAATTTTATTCCATTAATTTGCTTGATCGTTGGGGTCTTTAGCAGTGAAAGGAAACCGGAAGACGCAGAGAAAACCCACAAAGTTGGACAGGCTACTCTCCTCCTTGTGCATGCTTACCCATTCGACAACCTTCCCCCCACCCCGTAGTCCCCCTGCTGATGACAAAATCAAACCTCTGGCTGGTTCTTGTCGGTGATTAGTAGGACTTGTATCTGACTATAATTACCTCCCTTATCTTTAACCATTATATCATGTGATACGCTTGACCTATATATATATAATCCAATTACCTGTGGTGTTAATTACAGGTGTGTTAATACTATTATTGATCTGATTAGTATTGATGATTGATTATTGATTTAACAATATATGCAGGTAATAAATCTAGCATAGTTTACTCTGCTTTATCAGATCAGATGTTTAAAGAGTGAGAAAGAAAACCTGGGTTTAACGTCCACTCGACTGTCAACACAAACTGGTTCATTTTGGGACTAACATGGTTTAATTTTATTTCAATAATTCTCTTGCGTGTAGTGGGCTTTAGCAGCGAGTAAACTTGAGAATCCAGAGAATAACCACGAAGTTCAAGTGTAATCCAGTATGCCTGTCTTTTTTAACATGGATGGTGCAGGACTGCACGATTGTAGTGATTGTCACATGATTGTTGGGTGATGATATCAGGGTCGGATCTAGGAATTTTGAAAGGGGGGGGGCGGCAAAATGAGGGCACTGACCGTGGAGACCGGGCACACTGCTGAGAGGGGGGTGGGGGGATGGAGTCCCCCCAAGAAAATTATCTGTAGCCATTCCAAGAGCTATTTGGCTGATATTTTCGTCTAAGTAAACGTTCGGAATGGACATATTTGGGTCTGAGTAAAGGCACTTTCAGCAGTAAAAAAGGGCACTGTCAAAAATTGGGCGGGGGGTGCGGCCCTCGCGCCCCCATTGAATCCGCCTCTGGATATTCAGGCCCATAGGAGGCAGGTGAGGGGGGAAGAGGGCAGCTTCCCTCCTGGGCACCTAACTGTCGCAATCATTATTGGTCGCCCCTCTCTGTCCCCACGATAGCTATGTGACAAATCCGATCCCTACAGGTTTATTATGCTGTTTCCTATTTCCGACTTTTGATTCAATTTTTATTTTTTCAAGCTCTTGATAAGTCACTAACCAAGATCTAATTACATGTAATTGCCTTTGATTAACGTATCACCCTTTAGTGGGTGCCATGATTGATAATTTTATGTTATTACTGATTCATCTCTCAGCCGTCTTCCATTAGCCCAGGTAAGTAAGGTGCAGAAGAGTTGGACATTAAACCCATTCCCTTTGATCTTTTGGTACCTCCATCTAAATCATCACCTATACGGTTGTCAGGCTAACAAGTTGCCGGCCACTACTACAAGATTTTTCTAGTAAGATTGGATATCTCTACTTTCCATATATACCAAAATTGCCATACTTTTATTGGCAATAACCACCCGATAAATACTTTACTGGGAACCCATCTTTAATGATTCATCTCTCGGTACCTCATATAAATTATCACCTGTGATTATTCTATGAGGTGCCATGACTACCTTACTGTTAATTAAAGTTACTTTATGGGAAATTAGATAAAGAGCTGGCAGTTCTCACTATAAAAGTTAAAAACTAGATAATGTAAGAGGAATTTGCTGAAAATGATTGTTTTATTATCAACCTTATTGTTAAATAATCACAGGTGTGTAACTAAATCTTTACATTGTGGAATAAATTGTGGTTTAACATCCTACTTTACTGCTTCTAATGGATAATGATCACAGGCATATGCCACACAGTTTGCTATGAGAGGAATTTTGCCTTCCGCAGCACTGTGGCCTACACTTCAAGGGATCTTTTACGCGTATGCCAATATATACACAGGTCAGTTGTCTTTGTCAGAGAGAGAGAGAGAAATGGGGTTTAATGTCCACTCAACACAAACTAGGTCATTTCGGGACTAACATATGGTTTAATTTATTTCAATAATCCGCTTGCGCGTAGGGGTCTTTAGCAGTGGGAGGAAACCGGAGTGCCCAGAGGAAACCCACGAATGTTATAAAGCTTACGGGAGGGAGGATGGCCGAATGGTTAGCAAGCACGCCATATCATACGGTCTGTCATTGAGTCAACTGGCGGGGTTTCGATTCCCTGTCCAACCTTGTGGGTTTTCTCGGTTTTTTAGCCCATCCGAATGGCTAAACAGCTGTCCTTGACAGGCCCTTCCTCTGTAATTGACAAGCATGGAATATTAGGCCTACAGTAGATATTTCTTTATATAGTTTTACCCAGAGAAAACCCACAAAGTCAAATAGGCGACTCTACAACTTGTCATTTACCAGCGTGGAATATTATATATCTATCATACATAATGTAAGTATAATATAATATTTCTTTAGTATAATATACACTATCTTTTTATATCTATTTTTATACTTACTTTGTAGAAGGAGGTTCATCCAGGCGATATCATATACGTCATCGACTGAACTAAATTCAACAACAAATTCAGAATTTTCATAAATTAAAACCTAAAGTCATTATCCTTGTCAACATGGTATATTGACTGTTAACTCGTTGATATATCGTGTGATACACGGTTATATTCACCACATATACTCCAATAACTACCTGTGGTATATACGATAACACACAGTAAATGACGATCGACGTGCTCGCGTTCCTTTTTCCCGCCTTTCAGTCACTGTACCTAATCCGAGCTCATGGTTGACAATTCCTTTAATCCTTAATTAACTAATTTAGAAACCCTTTATTTTGAATGTCCTTTTATTTATGTATTTACACGCCCGTGCACGATTTCATTCTCCATTTATCTTTCCTGTCGAATATACCGTTGCTTTATCAGCCATATACCACAGCGGATATGCCTCGTCTCTATGGCGACCATATATACACTCTTGTGGGGCCGTTACATTGACTAGGCTGTTATTTGGCTGTCACTTCTGTTTAAGATCGAGTCTAGCTTTTGCCATTCAGTCTTTCACAATGTAAATTTATGCTTCATTTACTGTCCGGCCTTTCGTATAGCCTTTTACTTTAATACCCCTTAAACAAAAATTCTTTAAACATTGACACAAGACATAATAATGTACGCTATTTTAAACTCTTTTAAAATCATAAGTCATATTTTATTTAGTTAAAAAACAATATTTGAAAGTCAAGAAAATCAATGACAACGAAAGTAGATTAATTCGTAGATCAAACAAGATTTCTAAATGAACGTCTAGCCCGCCTTTATTATTATTTCGTATATTAATATTTTGTTAGGTTATTATTGTACTGGGATTATAAACCTCGAGTTAACATTTTTCTCTCTCTAATATCGACGCCATATAGCGGGGTTTATTTTATCAGATCGTGTCGTTTGTCTGATATCGAGGACAAGATTAAAAAACAATCCACTCATGTTTTGAATATTAGTAAATCACATATTGATGGGTCGAACATCTGGGCATTTCTATTGAATAAAAAAGGGGGAGTTGCCCCGTTTACAATTAACTGTAAATGTTAAAAAGATAAAAGTCATGCCCGATAGTTCTTAACGAAAAGACAGAGAGAGAGAGAAAAATGGAGTTTAACGTCCACTCGACACAAACCAGGTCATTTTGGGACTAACATATGGTTTCATTTTATTTCAATAATTCGCTTGCGTGTAGGGGTCTTTAGCAGTGAGAGGAAACCGGAGTGCCCGGAGGAAACCCACGAGGTTGAGAAGGCGCCCCTATCTCCATGCCACATACGCTCACACCAGGGCTCGAAACCACAGGCGCAAGCCAGAGGTGACCGGCCAGCTAGAGGTTGAAGCGCGGCACTCTAGACGACTAGGCCATCCCAACCCCACGACGATAAGACAAAATACAAAAAAAAAAATAAAACAGACGAATTCGGCAAACTTGAACGACAGCATAATGAAAAGGGGTTTTACCTCCTAATTTTCTTCACAAACCTGGATCAAGAAGAAGATGAAATGAAATGAAATGGGGTTTAACGTCCCACTGTTCTCGTCTGGGGTAATGAAGACAGGCAGACGCCATACAGTATGCTATGCAGGAAATTTTGCCCTGACAGCGGCGCTACAGCCTACTCTTATATCGAATGCCAACTGCCAATGAATCTTTTACGCGCGGGCCAATGTGTACACGGGACCTCGATTTTTTTTGTCTCATCCAAACAACTAGACAAACGTCCTTGTCAGGCCCTCCAACCTGTACTATCGACAAGGACAAACCATCCCGGAAAATCCCGCTGAACTTTCTCGCCCAACACAGGGAGTGAACCCGCGATCTCCAGACTAGCGAGCCAGCGCCCCCTGTCGCCCGCCCCCGCCCCTCCGCCCCCCGCCCCTCCGCGGTACCTGTGTTTGATGCCGACGATGCACATCCAGTTAAACAGCGTGTATGTTTGTGAAATAGCTTTATTTAACGCCCAGTTCCATCGAAGTGATATCGCATACAAATTCATATTCGGTTAAAGCAGTGCCGTATTTAGCGGGGGCGCCAGGGTTATAATACACCTACGCGATTACTTGCTAGCGACTTTGATTGCGGTAGTCCCCACGCTCAGTATATTGGCGCTCACCACTCTGCTACAACCCCACCTTTAAAATCGTAACATACGGCCCTGGGCTAAAGTGTAGATGTACATAATATAGTATTTTATTTGTTTGAAATGTGTATTACGGTATATTCGCTCCAATACTGTATATCCGATTAGTGTTGTATATCCAGATTGAAGTGTATTCAATAAAATGTATATTTGGTAGGGTGTATATTCGATTAATATGTTTATTGCGATTTTTGAAGTGTATCCTATTAGCGTATATTTGGTTAATATGTGTATATCCAGATTGAAGTGTATTCGATAACAAGAAATGAAATGAAAAGTGTTTAACGTCCTACTCTTCTGCATCTAACCTGGGTTAATGGAATATTGTATATTCCGATTATTGAAGTATATTCGATAAAATGTATATTAGATTAATATGTGTATATACGATAATTGAAGTGTATTTGATAAAATGTATATTTGGTTAATTATTATGTGTATTGAGATAATTGAAGTGTATTCGATATAATGTATATTAGTGTGGTATATTGAATCAAAACAGGTAATCGATTAAAGACTATGTTCGGTACACATGGTATATTCGATTTATTTGTTTTCGTTGAACAATGTATATTTAGCTACAGCTAACTGGTTTTATATATAAACGATTAAAGTCTATATTCGGTATATTTTATCCGATTAAAATGTATATTTTGACGGCAGCATATAATTATTATATATACGATCTATGACTGCAGTATAGCCGATAAGCGCTAAGATAATGTAAATAAGACAACTTGCAGTCCTGGGCCCGACTGTTATACAGAGAATTACGAAGTCTTCAACATGTGACGTCACATCATGCGGCGCCAATCATTTGCTAAATGGCGCGTGCATTGTTTACATAATACGTAACTGCTTCGGGCAGAACGATGCCTTTTACTCACTTTAATACTCATTTACACTAAATAGGAAATAGTTTTACCTACAAATACTTCAAATGTCTTTATTCATTTTTCTAATACATAAAAAAAAATGTTTTAGAATTTAATTTGCCGTAGGAAAAAAAAAATAAAAAAAATTGGGGGTTCATAAAGTTGCACCGAAGTCATCCAAATCAATGACTAGCGGCCTATAGCGAATATTTCACTGCTGATTAGTATGCTCCTAGGTGTAATATATGGGACTTGAGTCAATGAAATACACCCTAAAGCCGTATTCCCACTGCCATCCGCTGAATGAACCGCCAATCAATCGATCACTAGAAGTCGCGAGATCAAACAAGATTTTAGTCGTTCCAGACACACCTGGTTGCCTCCTGGCAAATACGGTGGCTGATAAGGGACACTAATAATTGTATCATTAAATTTTCCTTTAATAATAGTCACGTAAGACAATTTTAATATAAGTAGTGGTCGGATTTTTTAAAAATAAGAACACAATGTAGCTATGTGAGGCGACGCGGTGAAATAAGGCGGTGGTTCACGGGGTTAATCAGCCAGTATCCCCCTTCAGTTGTGCAAGAAGGGGTCGGGGTGGGGATGGCAAGCGTCTCTATATTTCGGTTGAGACGAAAACCCGACGTAAATACGAGCACCTGCTCCATGGGGGGGGGGGGGCACTTATATTTTTGCTATCCCCTGTCCCTCCTGATAACAATCATTGGTCAAAGATTTTAGTGGTGCACTTATCAACACGTTCACTCCACGGTTGACACAAGCTCTGGGGTGTTTTTATTCTGTAGGCCTACTCCTATCAAACCTGTTTCAAGTATCGCCATAGGTGGGAAGCGGGCGTAAACCTATAATTGTGGTAAAAAGCTCATCGGAAATAATGCAAGCAAAAATAAAAAAAAAACGTCTAGGCGGCTGTATCAAATCGCAATAAGATATACATGTATAGGTCTGGTTCCAGTTCCATGACATCACATAGGCCCATGAGCTAGAGAGAGAGAGAGAGAGAGAGAGAGAGAGAGAGGTTGGATTAAACGTCCACTCGACACAAACTAGGTCATTTCGGAACTAAAATATAATGGTTTTTAATTTTATTTCAATAATTCGCTCGCGCGTAGAGTTCTTTAGCAGTGGGAGGAAACCTGCTGACTCGGAGAAAACCCACAAGATTGGACTGGCGACCCTACTCCTTGTCACGTACCACCGGGGATTCGAAACCACACCAGTTGACTCAGTAATAGGCTTTATGATAGAGCACACAGCTAACCATTCAGTCATCAAAGAGCAAGGTGCTGTATATAGCTCAAAATTTCCTGAGACCGTATTAAGTGGTTAAAGTTAGACTATGGGTCGAGTTAGGAACCATTCAAAGAAGTAGATAGGCCTAGCTAATCAAAGGTAAGGGCTAGCTAAACAAAGGTAAGGGCTTGAATCAAATTGAGAGATAGAGAGAGGGAAGTGTGTGTGTGTCGGGGGGGGGGGGGGCGGGGGTAAACAAATGATTGACATATAAACAAGTCATTTCAGGACTAACATATGGTCCAACTTTATTTCAATAATTCAATAATTCGTTTGTGCGTGGAACTCTTTAACAGTAAGGAAAGGGCTGGAGGAACCAAAGGAAACTGACGGACAGGCGAACCCACTCTTTCTCATGTACAAGCAGGGAGTCGAAACCATATCATTTGACTCACTGATAGGCCTTTTGATATAATGCGCATGCGTTAAACCGTTCGGCCCCCACCGACCATTTAATTTAGAAATCTAACTGTTGAGTGCAAGTTAAGTTATTTGTTGTCGGTGGTGAGGACGGTTGAAAACCAAGCTGCGATTCTAACTGTAGAATTCGTTCCTTTAAAAAGTAGTTCTCGTATTCCAGCTGAAGAGCTTGCTTATAGAACACACGCTCTTTTTCTTTTTTCGCTTCTCGAGATTTTCTTGCTGAGTCATTGTTTTTCATCCGGCGACTCCAATAACTGATGTCTTTTTGATCAGTCACCACCGGTTTTTTCTTCTTTTTTCTAATGATTGGTCTGGGTTTGTAACCGGCCACCGTGACGCCATTACTCAACATGTGATCGACGTCGATTTCAAAGTTATCCGGAGCCACCAACGCGTCACTGTCGGACTGTTGTTTTTCGGGCGGTTGTGTTATCGCGGCCGGCTGATCGCAGGAACTGTCCGGTTTTGTAAAGTTCTCAGTCGTTTGATCGCTGCCGTTTATGTTTGTGTAAGCTTGATTGGCGTTTGAATCATTCGTGTTAACGCCGTTGCTCAATTCCCGCCAAATCGGCGGAATATTCCGACCGACGTCGCTATAATCTTCGTATAAGTCGACAATTTCCCGCCCAGAACTAGGCACAATTCCCGGTGTGTAACGATTGAAATTATTATGAATATTTTCATCTTCCCACGTTTGACCTTCTGTACGCTGGATGCCAGGAACGTTTGTTAGAAGATCCATGTCTTCCCGCCAAATTTGCGATCTTTCACAGTCAAAATTATTATCGTTGAAATCACAGAATTGGTAGTTCCTCTGGTTGTTCTCGAACTGGTAGCCGCAGACAGCTTGTTCTGCTTTCCCGCCATTTTGGTGTCTGTTGCTGCTGTATTCTTGATTGCACGTGGTCGGCCATGTTTGTGGAGGATATGACGTCGGTAGTAGTTGGGAATGTCGAGTTAGGTTATAATGATCAGAGTCATCCACCAAAACACACGAGGCGGATATTATGGCAGATATGCTGATATTGGTTCCTCCCGTCATCTCGGGAAAACCTGGAATTACAAATTCAAACATAAAATGAAATGGAGTTTAATGTTCCAATTGTCTGTAACACCTGGGAAATTTTGCTTGGCTTTCTGTTCCGCCCGAACGACTATAGACCCTTCCCTTGTCAGGCCATCCGTGGCTTTTGATTCTATTGACGTCAAACATGGATTAATCAATCACCGTTGACGTTTGTAGTAATTTACCCACAGTTCCGTGCACCAAAAGGCTAAAAGCTCGCCGCAACATATCGTTTCATTGGCCAATCCCTCACATCAGCCAGATCACGTAAATGATAACAATTCTTCCAGATCCTTGGTTTACTCACTTATTTCTTTTAAATATCCATATTAATTCTTGTATCTAGGAGGGAGGTCATATACATTGTAATATAGGCTATGCCTGATCCCCAATCCCTTTCAATTTCCGAATACAATTTTGTTTTTAAAAAAAGAAAAATGGTGTAAGGTTATATACGGAAAGCTTTAAAGACCTTAATTTGGGTACATTACGCGGCATTGAATAGATAAATATCTTACCTTGATAGTTGTAGTTATTGTGTGATGAGGAATCCAGATTACAGCACGAGAAATTCTCATCAAACTCCGTCATTCCTACAAAATATAAGAAAAATAAATGAAAACGTAAGTATTGGGGAAAGGGGGGTGGAGGGGCACGGGAAAATACAGGTGTTTGTTCAAAATAATAACTAGCAGATTTATGGATATTATGTGAAGGTTTCATGAATAATTAACAGCTGTATATTCAAATTCTGGACCATTTTCAATACATAGAACAATACATAGAGGAATAACTGGGATCTAGAAAGCTAATCAAAATGTTTTGTTCCGACTGAGCTAATGAAGACGGATCAACGGATTCTACATTTTTGCTTTATCGATTAATAGTCAAATTCGATTAAAATGTATATTGATTAAAATGTATATTGCGCTACGCAGACTATCAGTTTAAAGTCGACAAAATCAATTAAAGAATAATCTTTAATCGGTAATACGGTGAAGTCAAATATACATTTTAATCGTATACAATGTAATCTTTATAAGACATATAGAAATAGAATTCACTAAAAATAAACACAATTATATATTTGTGTATTTATTTTCGTATACAATATACCGAATATAGCCTTTAATCGTTTATAAACCAGTAAACTGTAGCTAAATATACATTGTTAAACGAATACAAATAAATCAAATATAGGCCAACCATGTGTACCGAACATAGTCTTTAATCGATTAACTGTTTTGATTCAATATACCACACAAATACACATTTTATCGAATACACTTCAATAATCGTAATATACATATTAACCAAATATACATTTTCACAGGAAAATGTAATGTATACTAAATTATATAACTAAAATATTATCATATGGAAACATGAAATTGTATCATTGATTTGTACATGTAGATATTTCAACAATAAATTTTAAAAATAAAATATATATATATACATTTTATCGAATACACTCCAATCATGGGAATATACGGCCTACTCTTATTTTCAAATTCCATCTGCCAAGGGATCTTTTATGTCCATGCGAATGTGTAGGGCGGATCTCTATGACTTTTGTTAGGTTTTTTTCGTCCCAAGAAATTACGATTATCAGATTAATGTGTAATTAAGAATGACCGTAAACGTTTGAATTAATATCCATGTTCAAAAATTTACGAAAGTTTCATCAGGATAAATTTTAATTAATAATTTGTGAATGGGTATCCAGCAGGAATTTTGGAACGGATGGTTGGAAGAACAATAAAAAAACGGCATATCCCCGTATGCCGAGCGATATAAGCACATGCAAGTACTTTCCTGACGTAACATCAAAATACTACCTTTAGACGACCATTGTCAAGATCGGTCGCTCTATTTCTATTAACTTTTTTTTTTTTTCAAATCATTTTTTAGTGAAGCCTGTACCATAACAGGCCCGGGATTGTACAGCGCAGTGGACGCTTACGGCTGGCCCCCGGATCCATTCACTTGATTTGATATTTTCCGCAGCTTAATCTTATAGGTTTTTGTTTTTCGTGTAGTGCGGTCCTCCTGCACTTACTATTTCACTCATCGTATTTCACCAACCGGGACTATATTGTAAAACGTCAGACATTTTAAAAGAGACGCATTTTTAATTTTTATAGAAAATTTTATTTGTATATATATCTGATTTTCTGTTTAATATTTTAGCATATAGGCCTAGCCTGCATAAAGAGAGAGGGAGAGGATTGGGGTTCAACGTCCACTAGGTCATTTCGGGACTAACATATGGTTTAAATTTATTTCAATAATTCGCTTGCGCGTAGGGGTCTTTAGCAGTGGGAGGACCTACATAAAGTTTGTGATATTTGTTTTTATTTTATATTTACTGTGATAGTCCTTTTTATTTACTCAGGCAATTTGTTGATCTTGTAAATGACCGATTGTAGTACACAATTTTTTATTCTATTGGTTGAATTTCTCATGCAGACACTTGGTTTTTATTTATTTTTGGGGAGGGCGGGGGCATTGTTCTTTTCAAAATTATTATATTTAGCATGGCACGTATGATGAACGGCGGTTGATTTTTAAAGCTCATAATTGCTAGATAGCCATGTCACTTCATTTTTAGGTGATTTACAAATTTGATAAGAGAGAAAACAATAACTTTAATATAAACCAAATTTTAGTTAAAGTTCTCTAGAGATAGAGTTACAGTTGGTACAAATATTACTTACGAATATCCAGTCTTTATGAAAACATTGAATAAATTAACAAAAAGAAGTTTCCTGTTAATCGAGTCTATTCAAAATGGAAGCCACTGATGGCAGTTTGCCGGTAAATTATATTTTTTTCGATAAATTTATGTATTTTACGCCCACATTTCCAAATTACTTTGTTGCAATCGTTCCTGGGTATCAAAATCTCTGTTTGGTTTTAGAAAAAAGGTTAAATTTGAAACTGTGGGTTTATTATTGCCGTTTAATAACCCATTTCAATCAACCTTCTTTTCTGATTTCTTTGTTTTGATTTTGCATAAATTGTATCGTAACGTTTTAAATTGAAATTAGGTTTAACGGCTAACATTTCGACACCAATAATGCTGATAAAGACGGACATATATTGTGCAATGATAGAAATTTTACCCGGACAGCCTATAGGCCTACTTTTATTTTAAAGCCCCAATAACACTCTTGTTGTAATTGAATAATATGTCCCAATCTTTATTCTGGTCAACAAATTGTATTACTTTACAATATTCAAATTAATTGATGATACAAATTTCATCTTAACACATCTGATTTAAAATATTGGAAAAATTCAGCTACATGATTTGAAAAGGTTAACGTAAACCGTTTCAAATGTGACTTAGATTTTAAAATATTTTCGAACCTCTGGACAAGTAAAATATGATGTAATGGATAATTTACACAACAGGTAGGACACATAAACATCTAGTACTTAGAATAAGACTATTATTTATTTTCTGAAGCTGCCAAGCCAGCGAGAGTGTTATTGTCCCTTTAATTGCCAAATGTCAAGGTTCTTTCATTACCGGTAACACCAAATCAATACCACCTGAACCATAGTTGTCCATTACTAGGCCTACCAATCCATGCCCCCCCATCCTACTGCTATATTATGTAATGTGTAAACAGGACATTAGTTTTTAATACCATACAAAAGACTATACATTACCAAAGCCCTCTGTCTCCTCGCCCCCTTTTTATTCGACCAGCTAATTCGAGGAATTTCAATAAATAAAAACTTGGTTTTCAAGAGAACAATATAGTATTTGAAGAAAATGTTGAATTATATTTATCTTCAATAGTTCAATTAGAAATGTGTTTTGATATCTGGAATTTAACTGATTTATATATTATTGTATTTGTTTGTAGGTTGAAGAGGAAATGAACAAAGGGACCGGCAAAATGGAGAAAGAATCTAAGGAAGAAGAACCAGTTCTGAAGGTTGAGAGTTCTGCTTCGGAAAGTGTTGACCCTTCAAAACAACCTGCCTCATCAGCTGTTAAAGATAATTCTGCTAAAGTGGAAACACAGGATTCACATGAAACACAAAAACTTTCAGATACCACTAGAGAATCAAACGTTGTAAAAACACAAGATTCTTCCGCTGCGGAATCTAGTGTGAAAATTGACGAAGCAGTGTCAAACAAAAAAACAGTCACAACAGAATCTAGTGTTAAAATTGATGAAACAGCGTCACACAAAAAAACAGTCACAACGGAAATACCCACAGACAAAGACACAAGAGAAGAAAAACAACAAGTTAAACTCGATAAAGATACCCTTCAAGACTCAGATATGAAAGAAAAACCTTTAAAATCTGATACAGAAACCATAAGTGCTAATGAAACTGAAAATACGAACACATTAGATACTAGCGAAGCTGAACAGTCACAAAAAACGACAGAAACAACGACTGAGATATCACAACCAATTATACCAGACAGAGACAATGTTTCAGAAGTTTCAGAAAAAGATGGAAAGGAAACTGAATCTAATCCATCTGAAGTTCAAAAAATGGAAGTGGACACTAATGAAAAATTAATTTCTGACTCATGTGAACAACCATTGAGTAGTGTCCCAATAACGGATTCTTCTAGTGTAGTTACAAGTGGCGAATTAAAGGCTCAGGATATTGTTGATTCAAATGTTACAGATATCGAATCTAATTCTCCGGAAAACATGGACACATGTGTAGCTAATACTTCTACAAGTAAGTCGGAAGTAGACCAAGAATCGGATGTCACCATGACTCCCAAAATTTCTAAAATGAACTCAGAAACAGATTCTAAAATTGGCCCAGATTCCATTGTTCACACTGCTTCTGAGGCATTAAAGGTCACAGACCCAGCTTTAGATTCGAAAAGTGACACCATAATAGTAAAAGATTCCAATAGTGACTCTAAACCTGTAAGTTACGCCCTACCAATTGACCCAAGATCCACTTTAGATTCTAAAAGTGAACCCCTAATTGTAAAAGATTCTAATGATAGTGAGTCTCCACCAATTGACTCAAGGTTCATTTTAGATTCTAAAGGTGACTCTGTTGCACCAAAGGTTTCTAATACTGCTCCATTACCTAAAACTGACCCGTCACCAATTCTGGATTCCAAAACTGACACCATAGAAATGAAGGACTCTGTATCTAAAACTAGCCATGCACCAGATTCTAAAAATGACCCCGAAGTTCTGAAAACTTCCAAAACTGACTCTGAACCTAATACTGACCCTACAGCAGTTTTAAATTCTAAGTCTGGTCCAAGATGTCCTTTAGATTCCACAGGGGATCCAAAATCAGTCACAGACACTGTGGCTAAAACTGACCCTTCTGCAGTTACAGATTCTCAAATTGCGTCATTGAAAGCCGTTTCGGAAGTGGTGACAGATGTTGATAAGGATCCTGAACCGGTTTGTGGTACAAAATCTGAACCGATTCAGGTTATAAGATCTGAACCGGTTCCAAAAGACATTGAAAGTAAAAGTAGAGAAGAAGATGCTATGGAACGTGATCCGCAGCCACCAACAGACACTATGACAACCAAATCTAATGTTTCATCTACAGAAGAAACTGTCGAAGAGAAACCATCGAAATTAGATTCTGACGCTAAAGAAAATGAAGCTCAAGCATCCGTAGAAATGGAAGATCAAGAAATGAAAGACAAGAAAGACAAAGAAGAGGATGAGATTATAAATGACAAATCCACTAACAAAGAAGCAGACTCTTCGGAAAAAGGCGATAAATCTAAAGAAAGAACAGAAGATATACCTGCCCCCAATGTTCAGTCAGAAGAAAAATTACCAGACTCTAATGTTCAGTTGGAAGACAATTCTCCCGCCCTTGATGTGCCATCAGAAGAGAAGTTACCTTCCCCTAATGTTCAGTCAGAAGAAAAGTTACCTGCCCCCAATGTTCAGTCAGAAGAAAAGTTACCTGCCCTTGATGTGCCATCAGAAGAAAAGTTACCTGCCCTTGACGTGCCATCAGAAGAAAAGTTATCTGCCCTTGTTGTGCCGTCAGAAGAGAAAATGGAGGTTGATGAAGCGGAGGTATCAGCTTTTAAAAGTATCAGTGAGAGTAAAAGTGTTGAGGAAACGGAACGAGAATCAAATATATGCCCGGTGGAAACAAATTTGGACACAGAAGACACACAAACAAAAACTGTGATGGAAGGCGAAATAAGTATAAATGATATTAAAACAATTAGTAGCGAGAATGGTAAATCTGTGGAGCATACAGCAGTTACCTCCCCTGGATCAGTTGATACGTCAGAAGATTCTCAGTTCTCTGTCGAAGCCCCTAACAGCCCTTCTTCTGTCGATCTGAATACCAAGGTGCGGGATGTCGTCACAAGGTTTAAAGAGACAGCTATGGACGGAGAAGGGGACACATCAATGGATGTTCCAGCTTTCGAAGACACCCCTCTTGGTACGCCGTTATCAATGTTACATTCCGATACGATGGATAATCCAGAGGACACGAATATGTCAACCTTTTCAAATCAAACAACTGAAGGTCCCACTCCGACTAAACGACCACGATTAGGAAACCTAGCAAGTGCTCTAGAAGAATTCTCAAAGTAAGTTTTATATTGAATATTAAAGGGGAATGAATTAGGTAAAATGGATGATCTAGACTGTTTTTTATTGTACCGGTACCAATTTAAAAGCTTATATCTCGGTTCATAGTGGAGCAATTTTTGATTGAGCATGTTCTATTTACGTTATCTATTTTTTAACTATTATAGCAAGAACTCTCAACCCCTATCTAATCTCCTGTAATGTATCTTTAATGTTTAATTAATAATTTAGATAACATTTCAGTCCTAAAGAAAGATTTGCAATAGACAGATTTCGCTCTTGCATAGTGCATTAACTCCAATGCTGCGATGCAATTACAAGAGATATTTCTTAACTTAGTTTACACATTTTTTAATTATAATGAAAGTTTTTTTAGGGTCTATGACTTCGCTTGATGCCATTTTAAAGAAAAGCTTACTTTAATTTAATTAATAAGACAATTTTCGTTTCCTTACGATTACAATTAATAAACAAATCAATTTCTCTTCATTTACGGAAATAAAAAAGATTATTTGCAGAGCTTTGCACATCAGTAATGAAAATCCGATATTTTTAATTATTTGTGTTTTGTTTTTCAGGAATATTATTACAGTAGATAAATTATACGAGTATCAATGGCCACAAGATGGTGGTGAATGGCACATGTTACAGGAACAAGTCAGTGAATATCTCAGTATTAAATCATTTAAACGCAAATATCCAGGTAACAAATCATCTTCTTTTATTTCTCCCAAATGATGGTCTAAAAGTATTTACTCCAGGTCCGAGTTTTACAAAGCATTCTCAAGAATTTACTCAACTTTCAATCACTGTTTATGAGAAATATCGTTGATCCAGAAACACAAAACTTGGCTCATAATTCCTTATTGATATATTTGATACATTAAAACAAAAGTTTTATAAAGGGCTATATTTTAGTTAAAATAAGCTGAACAATTTTTTTTTTAGTAAATTCGTCTGAGAATGTTTTTTGAAACTGGGGCCAGTACACACTTTGGGGTGGTAGCTCTTTATCAACTTGGTGAAAAATAGTCCTAAATTTGGAATTTAAACACGATAAATATTGGGCGTGAGCACTAAATCTGAGGATTAATAATTTGTATACTGGAATTGTTTCTATGATTAAAGAAATAAAATCCCTACAAGTCCTGGAATAAATACTTTGAGACCTGCTACACAGTCTCAGCACTATGCTGCTCATATTCCTGAAGCAATGGCCCGAGAAATCCCTCTCTGACCATTGCTGGAATAGCGTCTGTTTCTTGGACTTATGCGGGAGTGTGTCTATTCTTTCCGTTCAATGAAAGCTATCACTTAAGTACAGCAACATGACAGTCCTTCGTTTAATCTGGGTCTTCCCTAAAACTTTGGACAGTGATTTAAGGTATTCAAAACGGTGAAAGTATGTTCGTTTCCAAACAGTATTGTTTACATTTCATTCGACTTGATAGCCTCGTTTGTCACACAATTAGTTTTACTGCAGTATTCTGCTATGCACGGGTTAATTAGGCATAATAAAATCGTGAATCATGACGTAACGTTATCTAAACATATTTGGTCCAATATTGGCAGCTAGTGATTGGTTGGTAGACGGACTACTGACAAATCAAAATTTGAAACAACAATATCCACTCATAATAGCAGTGTGTAGTTGGATTACCTCTAATCAAACGAAACGCTGCGCGGAGTGTGTATGCTGCTAGGGGATTTTATTTGGGGATTTTTTTCTATTTGTATTTTACAGTCAAGTCATGTATCACCCATTGGTATAATCTTATTTTAGACATGTACTGTTGAATTTTATAATTTCAGACATGTATCGGCGATTTGTTGATAAAGAAGAGAAAGAATTTTTAATGGACCGAGGAGTTGTAACCGAAACATTGTGTGATTTAGGTAAGTGGCAGTCAACAAGGGAGATAATATTTCTCTGATTGCTTGCTCTCTGGTCTGTTGTGTCCCACTTGTTTTGGATAAAATTTTAAAACAACTGCAAGAAATTAATGCGCTAAATATTATCTATGACCAGTCACCTTGACTTTGTATCCTGGTTCTGTCACTTGACGCTGTAGTCAAGATACAATACGTATTGCGATTCGAATACTAGGATAGGATTTGTACCACAACTCGTAATCAGGTCAATTTTTACAAAAGGACAACAAAAGGATGCACTTGATTTTTAGTCCTGTCGATTTTTTATATTACGATAGAAGACAAAATGATGAAAATATGTGACTTACCTGTGGAACTTGTGAAGATTAGAATAGTCAGATACCTGAATATTTCCTAGTTTTTATATAATCGTTAATAATCACCTGTCGTTAAACCAGGTGTAAATTACACCTGAGATATACCTGTATCAATAATTACTTTTCTTGTGGACAGGTAAATTTATTTTATACATCCCTATCTTCACGCGGAGGGAGTTTGATCAATCTTCTTAAGATCAAAGATTCTAATTATTATTAACACTATGTTATTTGTAATTTGATATTTCGATGCTACTGAATTAAATTAATGTGTCGTATTGTTTTGGAAGCTGACTGAGGTTGCTGCTTTGAGCAATAGAATTAAACACCTCCTTAAATCAGTAATTATCTCCCCTGGTGAGTGTCATACAGGCACACTGTCTCATTTCATTGCCTTGGGCTAAAACTCTAAAGGGAGATAATCAGAAACTCACCATGGCTTTTCAATAAATAGCAGCTTATTAATTAAAAACAAAATCATTTGTTTGATATCAGTTTTGAATTTGATTTTAGAAAAAAATATTAGATATTTTAAAATTGTTGTTTAAGTTATAGAGAGATATGTTATAATATAAAACATCTGTTGCGAGCAACATGTAAATTATACATTATATTAGGGGAGAGACAGAGAAATGGGATATCTGTCCACTTGACACAAACTGGATCATTTTGGGACTAACATATGGTTGAATTTGATTTCAATAATTTGCATGCGCGTGGGGGTCATTAGTGGTGGAGGATCTGGAGAAAACCCAGGAGGTTGGACAGACGACCTTACTCCTTGTCATGTACAACCAAGGAGTCAAAACCCTGTCAGTTGACTCAATGACAGATCTTAGGCTTATATCTTTACTCAGAATAAAGTAATTTTCAATATATTTGATTTACATTATCTATTTCTGAACTATTATAGCAAGAACTACCAGCTCTTTATCTACATCTTACATATAGTATGTTTAACAGGATAGATAACCTGTATGAATAATTTGTATATCTTTCTGTAGGTCTAACAGCTGTACGGAGTGATGAAATCTTTGATCTCATGTATAAAGATTATCCAGAAAAATATCAGGTTAGTAGCCCCATATAACCAGTCTATTTATTAATGGTTTATTCAACCAATATCTTTGTTAAAAATATTGATTAAGTTGGCTTTTGTTGTGTTGATTAGTTTCTATGCTAAAGTAGAAAATGAATTTGATTACATATATTTCATCAGTGTAGGATGGGAACAATTGACTCAAAAATAAAACTGATACATTCATATTCTAAAATCTCATTCCCCCCCCCCCATTACTTGTCTTTGTTTTGACATATCTTGTTTTTTATTTCATAGGAATTTACAGAGTTTATGCATGGTAAACAACGACAAACAATATTTGAACAACATAAAGAATACGATGCCGTGAGTTTATTTTGATACATGTAATACAAACAAAGGGAAATTGGGTTTAACGTCTGAATTGTCTGCTCCTACTGGGGATCGAACACACGATCTCCAGGCTAGTGAGTGAGTATCTTACCCACTTAGCCACCGTGCCTCTCCTATTGTGAACACAATTTGTCACGAACATAAAAAAACGTATCCTAGGAAACAATACGGATATGATTAAAAATGTCTGGTTCACAATCAACAGAATTATTTTAAAAGCCGGTGTAAAATGGACCACGCAGTTGCAAATGACTTTTTTTCAGTTGGTACTGTTTGCATATTTTACTGAACATAATTAATTAGAAATTACAATGTTTTTAAAAATTGATAGTGAATCACTTTATATACATTCATATTACAAAGATCTGTGCTTTAAGAACTATTTTATGGTCTTTATAATAAAGGTTTCAGACAACAGAGAGGGAGATTGGATGGCCGAATGGTTAGCACTGGCGTGGCTTTGATCCCTGGTTGTACGTGACAAGGAGTAGAGTTGCCTGTCTAACCTCATAGGTTTTCTCTGGGTCCTCCAGTTTTCTTCAACAGATAAAGACCTCTACACACAAACAAATTATTGAAGTAATATTGAACCATGTGTTGGTCCCAAAATGACATAGGTTGTATATAGAGTGGACGTTAAACCCCATCTCTCTCTCTCCAAAGAATAGAGCCATACTCCAATTCCAATTTTAACTCTGTTGTTTTATTATTTAAATGTTATCTAGTTATATATAATGTAGAATAGAGCCATCTAGTTGATTTTAACTGTATTGTTTTATTATGTAGTTAAATGTAGAGAAGAGTAAAATGGCCGAGTACATGAAGAAAGCGATGAAATCAGCAGCAGAGTTTAATCAACAGATACAAAGAGATAGAAAGGAAGAAAGAAAAGCTTTCTTTGACATGCAGACGTTTGTAAGTTGTCTTATTGATTTCACCATTATAACATGGGGGCCAACATGTCTCCCAACAACGGGGAGTCGGAGGCCCGAATAGTTAGCAATTCGCGCTGTATCATAAGGTCTATCCTTGAGTCATCTGACGTTCTCCCACTGCTAATGACTTCTACGTGCAATTGAATTATTGAAATAAAATTGAACAATATGTTAGTCCCAAAATGACTTAATTTGTGTTGAGTGGACGTTAAATCTCATTCGTATCTCTCTTTCTTTGCTATTGTGTTATTCTCATTCAGTACACGTTAAACAATTTATATGTTTGTTTATTTTGTTACAGCATGTGCATTATCCTGAAGGTCGTTATAAAAGACTACCTGCTAATCTCACGAAACCTAGCGCCTATCCTATAGCGTTATTACCTGGACAGTTTCAGGAACATTATACCAGGTAGTATTACATCTTATATTACACCTTTCCCACGTACAAACTAGGCGATTGGATGATATATTTGTACAAAAACACATACAAATCAATCTTATCAAAAATTTGCTTCAAATCCATCTCAAACCTTTGTATACGCGGGGAGATTCCTTAAGCTCAAAATAAACTGATGTTGAAGCCAGGTCTGTCACCTCGCTTAATTACTGCAGCGTTTGAGTGGGATTGGTCTAATCAAATGAAACACTGCAAGGAGTACATGTATATAGACAGATACACTGAAGTACAGACAAAATTATTTACACGTAACCATAGGAATAAAGATTACTACATCAAACCCCATTCCATAAATCTATGGCCGGGGATATATAGTATTCCTTTGTAAGGCCAGGGGGTAAGCTTATATATCATTCCATTCTGAGGTCAGGGATATATAGTATTCCTTTGTAAGGCAATGGGGTATATATCATTCAATTCTAAGGCCAGGGGGTATGTAGTATTCCATTCAAAAGCCAGGGGGTAATATATCATTCCATTCTAAGGCCAGGGATATATAGCATTCCATTCAAAGGCCAGGGGGTAATATATCCTTCCATTCAAAGGCCAGTGAGTATATAGTATTCCGTTCTGAGGCCAGGGGTAAGGCCCATAAAAAGAATTTATAGTTTCACCTTGTTTGATTATTTATAAAATCTAATGTTGATGTTTTATTTAAGTTACACATCAGATGAATTAAAATATCTACCAATCAACACGGCCATGTACGATCCCCCGAAACTTGTAGAACCGGTGCAGAAGGTAGCGAGCACAGAATCGTCGGAGGTCGAAGATAGTCAAGAGGTAATTCATGGAGGTCAGCAGGTTTGGTCTCTCTTTACCTCATCTCATTTTATCATTCAACAGTTTTATACAGACACATTTTCATCTGGATGTATATTGTTGTCGCCCCTGTCCAAACATCCGTCCGTCAACATTTTCTTTGTGGACACTTTTCAGGTCACAATTTTTGTTTGATTTTGACGAAACTTAAAATATAGGTCTATCTCCCAAAGATCTTGTTTCCTTAAGATATTGGCATAAATCAGACCATGGATTATGGCCCCTGATTGTATGAAAAATCACATTTTGAGCTTGTGGACACTGTAGAGGTCACAATTTTCATCTGATTTGGATGAACCTTAAAATGCATGTTTATAACCCAAAGATTTTGGGTCCTGTCGATATTTGTGCATATCGGATCATAAAGTCCTAAATTATGGCCCCTGATTGTGATTGTACGAAAAATAGTGTTTTTAGCGTGTGGTCCCTCCATTACAATTATTATACTATTTCACAAAACGTTTTGAATATATCACCGTAATAAAGCCCTCTTACTCAAATTTCATGAAAATTGGACCAAAAACTGCAGGACAATAAAATGGCCGCCCCTTGTACTCAAATAGTGTAGAAATATGGTATATCATTGTTTTTGTTTAGCTTGTTCTCTATTCATCTCTTGCAAAATGTGGGCGTATCTGCCTGGCAGCTGGTTAGTTTTCGTGTTGTGCTTTGTGTCATCATCCTTGTGTATTTCTCATTACCGTTGTCTTCAATAGAAGGCTTTACTTCACTTTAACTCTGTACATCTAGATGTTGTAAAACTCACAGTCGTTACTTCAGTATAATGATCACCATATCCTTCTCATCTGTTTTTAACTAAATAACATCACATCCAATCAAACTGTGTAATTAATGTTTCATGAGTAGACTGTACTATATATTTTTATCCACTAACTTTGCTTAAGCTTTGATCTGTTTATTTTTTATGCTGCTAAAAGAAAGTAGCAGAGGTGGGTGTATATTTTATTATTTCAAATCATATCACAACAATTTGTCACAGAGAAGAATTTATGTAATAAAAACAGAGCTATATAGTGGTGGATTGTACATCTTGTTCGGACCTGAGAGACCCTTCCCAAAATATATTATACATAAAAAAAGCTTTAAAATTAAGCCTGTAGTAAGCCTTGTTGGCATAAATTCATCAAATTTCAAGGTTGTCAGGTCTTCGTACACTATCCTTCTAATTGGAGCAGTATTCCTACCACTGCTGCTCTAGTAAATTACTGAAATAAAATTGTACCAGATATTATTCCCCAAATGACCTGGTTAAGTAGACGTTGAACCCCATTTATTTCTTCTCAGTTTCTCTTACTGTGTGTTAAATAAAACGCAGACAAGAGCCAAACAAGAGTGAGCAGAAACCTCACTGTCAAAACAAAGCCAAGTTCTCCCCCTTGTACAAGATAGGTTGCGGTTTCAAATCCAAGCATGTAACAAGAATAACTTCTGGGTGTGTTTTTCTAGTCCCAATTCCAGCATTTCAATAAGGTCAGCTTCAGTTTGAAAAAGCTGATTGGTAAAACAATGAACCGACGGCTATGGTATTATAAATCAATCTACTTGTGGCTAAATTACAACAGGTTAATTATTCATGGAAAATATGCTGTCATTTACCGGTTGTAGCCATGCGTATTATTACAGGTTATAGTCATGTGTATTATTTGTATTATTTTACAGGAGAAGACTGCGTCTAGTGATGGTGATAGTGATGGTAGTAGTGAGTCAGGTAGTAATAGTGACGGGGAGACAGACAACAAACAGGTTACACAGGTAAACTCGTTAACCTTTATCATTTATATATCAGGTTATATACTCGTTAATCATCCTCATCTTTTATTTATCAGGTAACATCTACCACTTAATATGGAATATTTCCTCTGGGCACTCAGGTTTCCTCCCACTGCTAAAGTCCCCTACGCGCAAGCGAATTATTGAAATAAAATTAAAACCATATGTTAGTCCCGAAATGACCTAGTTTGTGTTGAGTGGATGTTAAACCCCATTTCTCTCTCTCTCTCTAATATGGAATAAAATATACTTTATGTTAGTTGCCTTTCCCAATTGCACATATATTGCACAATCTCTAATTTTTCATGTCAATATTTACTAAAATAGATAATGTAACATTTAGTGAAGTTAAGTTTCCATTAGATTTACACCATGATGATATCCAATTTGTCATTGCTTTAATCCAAGAGAAAATTTATTCAAATTTAACATTTAATTTAGAAAAACACCTAAAAAATCATTAAATCACCTCCTAGTTTGGATTCAGTTGGATTTATGTCATCACATGATTATAGGGTTAGGGTTAGGGTTAGGGCATTCTCTAACTCGCATGTTACATTACAAGAATGCAGGCGGCCGACTTGGTAGATAAATAAACACAGTTTTTAATTTATGATTTTCAGAAAGCTGATCCTGTTAAGGAGACAACTTGTCGACGTTGTGAGAAGAAAAATAAAAATAAAAAACGTATCAGAAGAGTAAAAGAAGAAATAATAAACTGTTCTGAATGTGGGGCAGGGGGTATGTACTCGTATATTATAGTTCTAATCTAACAAGACAACAGGATCCTCGAATCTGGCTGTTATACATCCTGTTTCTATTTTAACTTGGGCAGAATCATGGAAACAATTTGTCGGGCATTCTATTTCTAGTTTAATTCACGGGTAGATGCTTATTGGTATTTCCGATCTCTTACAAGCTGGTTGTGAATTTTTATTTCTAACATGGTTTCATCTGTAGTGTCGGGTAGAATTGGGCGGTCGCTGTGGTTACGGGAGCTTGGGCGGTCCCTGTGGTTAAGGGTATTTGGGCGGCCCCTATGCTTAAGGGTATTTGGGGGTTCCCTGTGCTTATGGGTATTTGGGCAGTACCTGTGCTTAAGGATATTTGGCCTGCCCCTGTGGGTAAGGGTGCTCAAAAGTCCCTGTGCTTAAGGGTGTTTGGGCAGTCCCTGTTCTTAACGGTATTTGTGTACTGATTGTACTGTAGCGGTAGAATTATTTGATGTCATTTTAAAGTGTAATAATAGATGGACACAAGTCGTTTTGCTATCTCTGTAGGTCATCCAACATGTCTGGAATTAACAGCTGAAATGGTGGGCGTGATACAGACGTATCCATGGCAATGTATGGAATGTAAAACATGCGTTGAATGCATGGATCCTTATGATGAGGTAAGATATCCCGTGAAACGGATACCATTCCCTTTATCAACCGATGACATTCACTAATGAGAATATTTGGCATTAAATTATACACATCCGCATTATCCTGTTTCAAATGACGAGGTAAATTATGACTCATGCCATTCACTTTATCAACTGGGAGCAGACGACTTTGCTACTATCTAGGCCTAACAAATGTGTTTTGCTACCATCAAGGCCTTAAAAATGTATTTGCTTCTATCCAGGTCAAAAGTGTATTTGCTACTATCAAGGCCTAAGAGTGTATTTGCTACTATCAAGGCTTATAGTAAATTTAGCAACTATCAAGACCTATAGTATATTTTGCTACTAATGATGCCTACTAGATGCAGGCCCATAGCTGAAGGGGGGGGGGAAGATGGGCATGTTGGTCATTGGTTTCGTATTGCATCCATTGGAAAGGGCACGAAAGGCACCCATTGCGGTAACTGATTCTTTCCCCTTTGGGTAACTGAAAGGCACCCATGGGGAGTCGGATTTGTTCCAGGGGTGACAGATGCTTCTCTTGCCCCCCCCCCCCCCTAGCTGCGGTCCTGAAATGTATTCTATCTGATTTTGTTTCAGGATAAGATGATGTTCTGTGATAGATGTGATAGAGGTTATCATACTTTCTGTGTTGGTGTTAAATCTATACCTACAGGACGATGGGAGTGTAAGAGTTGTAAGGTTACCACGGATACAGCAGTAACACCAAAATCAAAGTAAGTTTATTCTTTAATACAATTGTCAAATGATTAGGACCTGACTATATGTACTTGGACATTTCTTTGTGCGACATTTTTCGGGCATCGATTATTTTTTGTGAATGCAGCTGCAACAGTCTGATTGGAAGGTTGGAATTCAGACTGAAATTTCGGTTAAAAACCATTGGAAATTTTGGAGTTGCTTACACGGGCTAGCAGGGCTCACACTGGCTTTCAATTTTTTTCCGCCAAAATGGATGTAAATTTTTATGTAAAGAATGTTCATATATTTTTCCGCCAACTTGAATATTTTATCCGCCAAAAATATGTGATAAAAAATTATACAATATCTAACAATTTTATGTCTCAGTTAGGCTTATTATAAAACAATTACCGATATATACAATAAACGACTTTTAACAAATCAGTCTTTGCATAATACATTTAGCACAGTTTTGGTTTACTAAGATCGGATTTTATTTTTGGTAACTTGAGTCTCTTTTAACATCGCCGTATTGCACTATATATTCAGTATTTACACGTCAAATCTCGTACAAGGCCAAGGATTGCATGTCAAATAGACCTATTGTAACGGTATCTGAATCTCTGATAGAATGATATGTACTTCAATTATATTTGTAAGAAATGCTTACAATTATACCCGTCGTTCACCTTTAGACCATTTTAGCAACGGTAATATGATAAAATGGCGAACCGTTTTCTCGCTCAAGAATCGCCGATATTCAAGTAGCCTAGTTCATGCGTTTTCGACCATGATGATACGATAATTTGAAATAATGATATCCAATAGGCATACTCGTATGTTTTACATGCCGTATATGATGCCACAGTAAACGGAATTGAACCCTATTTACTTCTTTTTGATAGAATTGTCGGCCATTTTGGTTACGGTATTATCTTTCTTCGTTTTAAGAAGAAACGAAACATCAAATAACCACCGCTTAATTTAATCATTAAGATTAAATAGTGACTTGAGATAGGTTTAATATACATCATTGGCAATTATCAATCAACTAATCATTAATCCGAGACAATTGATTAGTATTACTCGGCGACGCGATCCGGATTATCAGCCAGTTGATTAATTTATTATTGTGTTTAACCACGTGATTGACACTCAATAATGGTTAATACATTATGAATACGATTAGAATTTTAAGATTTTTTCCCGCCAGTTCTCAAAAAGAATCGCCAGTACTGTAAAACTTTATCGCAAAAATCAAATTTTAATCGCCAGTTTCATTTTTTTATCGCAAATTGCGACTTTGGCGACCGACAGTGTGAGCCCTGCGGGCTAGAAAAGCAGAAAAAGAATTTGCGATGGTTTAATTTTCAAAATTTTCTCCGGGAGGGTATGACCCCCCCAAACCCAGCGACAATTGGTTGTTTGGAATTCGGGCCAGCCAGGTAGGCTATATTGGACCTAAATTGAAGTTGTTGTATTCACAGACTGGAATATTTTCAAAATTTTTCTCCCAACGGTTCTGTCTTCGTGGACTGTAAACAATTAATTTGGATTAGAGTCACCCACCTTAATTCCGCTATATTAGACGACCTTGAAGTTGCTTTGTTCATGGGCTGAAATAGCAGGAAAACGTGTTTACAGCCCTCAATATTCCAAAATTTTCATGGTAAGCTTCACTTTCTCGCTCCGCGAGGAAGACCGGCACCACTCTTTGTAAACCCAAAATTTTTTCGGGCATTTCGGGTTCTGCCCCCCTAACTGTCATCGAGCCTGTACGCCTATGCGTGGAAGAGAGTAAAGAAAGATGTTGGGTGGGGTGTGTGTGTGTCTGAGATCGGTGAAATTCCCAAGGGGTCTGCAAGTGGAACAGATTAAGAGGTAGAAACACTAGCCGAATGTGTGGACACACTAGATGGATGATTAGCTCAAATAGAAATTCGACCGAATTATTGAAATAAAATTAAAACCATATGTTAGTCCCAAAATGACCTAGTTTGTGTCGAGTTGACATTAAACCCCATTTCTCTCTCTCTCTCTCGACCCAATGACCGAATGACACTGAAGTGTCCGACACACTAAGCATTTGTTCGGCTAGTGTTTCCAAGCATTGGTTCGGCCAGTGTGTCCACCGTTTTAGGATTGGGAACTATCGTATTGGCCTCGCTTACATACCTTGATACAATGTAATTAATTAATTTATTTATTTTCAACTGTTGCAGGCGAGGAAGTCGGCATTAGAACAGGGAAATAAAGACAAGAATCGTGGACCAATCAAAAGCATCCGTCATCATTTATTCATTGTTATCATATTTTTTTATGTCAACTTTCATTAAATTAAAAAAAAAAGAAATTTCATCCCAATATGTTTGTTTGTTGTGTTTTTATAGCTCCCTGTTAACAATATTCTTTTAAGCGAGGGGAGGGGTGGGTGGGTGTTGGTGGATGACTGAATGGTTAGAGTGTGCGCGCTGTATCATATGGCCTGCCATTGAGTCAACTGACGTGGTTTCGAATCCCCGGTTGTACGTGAAAAGGTGTAGGGTCGCCTCTCCAACCTCGTGGGTTTTCTCCGGGTACTCCGGTTTCCTCCAACTGCTAAAGACCCCTTCGCCCAAGCGAAGTATTGAAATATAATTAAACCATATGTTAGTCCCAAAATGACCTAGTTTGTGTCGAGTGGACGTTAAATCCCATTTCTCTCTCTCTTTTGAGCAAGAGCTAAATATGCCTATTGCAGATCATTTTTTAGGTCTGAAATGTTATCTAAATTATTAACTAGAAATTAATTAACTTATTCAGACGATAATACTTGATGTCATCGTCCAGACGATAATAAACTCTTGATGTATTCGTCAGCAGGACGTTTAATTCAATTTCATTTCATTTAACGTCCGATTTACTCGTCCATCCTCGACAGATTACGGAACCTACATCTAGTCTCGGCTGTATGATGAATTCCGCCATATTGGAATTACTTTAAAAGGTCCCGGATGAAACATGGCTGCACCCTGGGGGTTGGGATGGCCTAGTGGTCTAGAGTGCCGCGCTTCGACCTCTAGCTGGCCGGTCACCTCTAGCTTGCGGCTGTGGTTTCGAGCCCCGGTGTGAGCGTATGTGGCATGGAGATAGGGGCGCCTTCTCAACCTTGTGGGTTTCCCCCGGGCACTCCGGTTTCCTCCCACTGCTAAAAGACCCTACGCGCAGGCGAATTATTGAAATAAAAAATGAAACCATATGTTAGTCCCAAAATGACCTAGTTTGTGTCGAGTGGACGTTAAACCCCATTTCTCTCTCTCTCTCTGGCTGCACCCATTGTGTCTTGGAACTACATAAAGGTCCCGGATGAAACATGGCTGTGCCCATTGTATCTTGTTTGTTTGTAATAGCGTCAAGTTTTCCTGTTAAAGTAAATTGGTAGCCATATCGCAAATGTCTGGGCGTAGGTACATATCACTTAATGTCATACAGCCGAGACTAGATGTAGGTTCCGGAACGTTCCAAAATCTGACAAGATTTGTCGAGTGACTTCGGATTCTGTCTGATTCCTTAGAATTCTGTCTGAATATGTATGTGCGTAATTGTTGGTATATTGGATCATGTTTTAACTCCAATGACTTATTTGGATTTAAGAATTTTCCAATTAAGAAATATATTGAAAATCAATAGATTAAGATTTAGAATATTGCTTCCATGCACAAGAAACCAAGTCAAACTGGTTATCTTCAACCAAGACACATATCATGTGTCCTATAGGGCATTCCATGTCAAAAAGGGGGGGTTTGATGGCCAAGTGGTATCATAAGGTTTCTAACTGAGTCAGGTGGCGTAGTTTCGATTGCCCGGTTGTACATGGCAAGGAGTAGGGTCGCCTGTCAGACTTAGTGGGTTTTCTCTGGGTCATTCGGTTTCCCCGCTCTGCTAAAAATTCCTACGTGCAAGCAAATTATTGGAAAAAAATTGAACCATGTGTTTGTCCCGAAATGACAAAGTTTGTATCGAGTGGACGTCTCTTTAACAACACTGGGGGCCTGCTTAATTTTATATGGACATCGATGATAGGAAAGGTATTGGTGGTCTGATTCCAGTTTTGTAGAACGAGTTACCTCTCTTGAGCGAGTTAATCACGGACAACCAGCCTTGTATCCGCCCTCAACAACAACAATTTTAACTTTTTATTCGCCTGAGGGTTTTGAGGAAGTGTGTATAATTGTTGCCAAAATGAAGATTCCTGACGTGCAATTGTTTATCCAGGCCCTGTTATATTTGACAATCGTCTTTACAGGCTTCACTACAGCTATTTCAGTGGGCCTGACAACGGTGAGAAAACTTTTTTAAAAGTTGAAAGTAAAAGAAGCCGACATCGCGAAAGTGTTATTCGAGATCTTGACTTGTAACTGACCTACATGTTCATGTCAACTGGTTATGACTGTTGACTGTTTAGGGGAAGATTTAGACAACTTCAGCAAAATTATCAATTGTTTATAAGATTCAAATTATTGTTTGTAGGCCTCTGATCACTAATTAAACCAATAAATATCATTGGTGGGCATGTAAATTTAACATTCTAACCCGCGCCGGCTATAATAATATTTTAAAGCCAAGGACAATCAAGTAGGCCTACTTTCAGGAACATGTTTTGATTTCAAGGCCACAGCTAGTTAAAGTCATCAACTACAACAAAACTTCAGGGCTTGCTGGTGGGATAATTTTAATATGGAATTATCAGCTAGAGCTCGCGGTTTGTTCTCTGATGTTACGTGAGGGGCCTATGATTTTTATAACCAGGGCCGCAGCTGCAATGCTTTAACCTGTGAGAATTCAGATCAGGGTCATGCCGATGAGGAAAACTTGGCCGGGACAATGACACTATGGCCTACTCATATTTTTAATTCCAGGGGTCTTTTTACATTATGTAGCTGGTATGCCATAGGACCTTGGTTTTAGGTCTCATCCGATTGACAAGATGATGTTCTCTGACATTGTGACATAGCGAAACCAAATGTTTATCGGCAAATATCAGGACCAAACCTAGGGACATACTTCGAGCAACCAATGTAACTATTTAGGGAAGATTCATCAAAAATTGGCCTGATATATAATGACAATTTTTTTACTTATCCATTACATTTTGTTGAAAATACGTTTATCATTATTTCCAACCATGAACTTTAACCTCAGTTCTTGCATAAGAGAAGTAAATTATGTTTATTCAATACAAATCCAATACATCAGAATTATAAAAACAAATAGAACCACAGAAATAAAATCCTAGACGAGCTAGATGAGGTGGGGGGGGGGGTAAAGAAGGAGGAAGACCGGTAAAGTGAAAACAAAATTTAGATAATTTTGGGAGGTTGGCAAAATAAAGTGATCAAAATACCATAAAGAAAAAAAACCCAAACTTTTTAATATTTTTTATTGTCACAGTTGCTAAACAAAATGGATTTCTGAATAAATCGATGCCATAGTTCTGGAAGGTTGTAAGTGCCACTTATGGCCCAAATAGCTTTTTTGCATAGGATCACTTATCACATGGGAGGGGGGGGGCTTCTCTATGCAAAATTTCAGAACTGTAAGGTCGTAACTTCCACCAAAAAATTACTTTTAAAAATGTTGACATCCTAATTGCGTTACTAAGAATGGAATAGGTTTTCATCTCATATCTCAAAAACTAAATCCAACAATTTTTGAGACTTAAAGGAGCTAAATCGCTAACATTAGGGACCTAGAAATTGACACAAGTGGGTCGCAGCGCATATAATTCTGTAAAATGAATGTATATAAACTGATTTACTTTCAATGGTTTCCGTTTTTACTCTTAATTTCAAATCAGTTATGTTTGGCGAAATAAACCAGCAGTCTAAATCAAGAGCAAATTTATAGTGTCTGGTTATTCTAGTCTACATATGCCATTTGATTTGGTGCAATATGTTTAGCCTTGTCCCTCGAGTCTCTTGTTAAAACTTGGGCTGAAACGCATTATGGTACACGATTCGTGTACCAATGGTAAAATGTTTATTTTGTCTTAAATATTAGATATCAGAAGCCCATCTTTTTCCGGTAAGATCACAGCATCAGTGTTGATTTTAATTAATTCGTGGTTTCAATGTTGAAGATTTTTGATGATATTGAGTTAGACTAGTTAGAGACTTAGCTACTTTAACACCTTTCCCCAGAACTATGACATCGAAATATGGGTTGTGATTATTGTGTGGAGGGTACTGAATATTTGGTTAAAAGGGGCCCGGGGGACTTGCCCAACCCCTCCCCACAAACATCAAAAAGCTAAAATAATTTTATAACGTCTGGATTTAATTTGCTACTGTGTCTATCATCGAAAGAACACCACGCATGTTTTTTTGTAGACTTAAACAATCCCCGATGGAATTATGTAAAATATGTTTCATCATTCTTCGGGGGTAGGATGGGCGAATAATTGGCACTTGCGCCCTGTATAAAAAGGTCAGTCATTGAGTCAACTGGCCTCCATTCCCTGGTTATACATACCATACACACGAGCGATTTGTTGAAATAAAATTGAACCATATGTTAGTCCCACAATGACCTAGTTTATGTCGAGTTGACGTTAAACCCCATTTCTTTTCTATTTCACTGAGTGATTTATCTTTTTTTTCGTTTTTCAGATGAATTTCGATGGGAACTGCATATTGTACAGTGAAGTTAATTGGAAGAATGCAACGTTTAGCACGTTTGATTTTTCTCATAAAGTCAACTGCAATTTCCCTGTATATTTTAATGTGTTTGCCTGTATTTTCTTCAGTTTAGGAATGTTCTGTTATTTCACATACGCCATCTGCCAAAAGGATCCAAATATTGGGTTGGTATATGAATAACCTTCAGTCGTTTTTTTAAAAAAATAAGTCGCTATTTACTCGCTGTTGCATGAGTAGAGAGACCCCTCCATCGGAGGCACTGAAGCAGTTAAACTCTGAAAAAGGTATTGCACCATTCCTAGGCCTTTGCCATTCTCGGCTTTTTGGCAGTTGTCTTTATACCCAAATTTCAATCTGTGGACAGACCTAATGTGGCTGGTAATCCCTAACGTGGTTGATAATCCCTATTGTAGCTGGTAATCCCTGGTGTGGCTGGTAATCCCTAGTGTGACTGGTAATCCTTAGTGTAGATGGTCACAAATTTAGTAAGGCACTTAAAAGTACTGAGATCCATGTCTGTTCTGAAGTTTTATTTAAATATATAACAGAAAGGATATACAAGTACATCATGTCGTTGTCAATGCTGTGTAGTTTAGCCCATAAGTTCCTGACTGATTGCCCTGTGTAGTAAACATGATGGAGTCTCCATGGGAGTGATGCAACTAATGAACATGGAGGAAAACACACTCTAGACAACCACACCCATTATAGACAACTGTTGAAGACTGCAAACAACTGTTGAAGACTGCAAACAACTTTTTTTTTTTTTTCAGATCACAGATGTGGGTGATGCCATTTGTTTTGATCAGTGCTGCCATGGGGATCGTCTCATTCATCGTATCCTGTATTATCAGTGTTGGATTTAAAACACTTTGTGATGGGATAACAAGTTCGCCTGGACGATTAACAAGGTAAAAACACAACAACGATAAACAAGGGGAGATAATCAGACATGGGGAGATAATCAGAGATAAACAGACTGGGGAGGCATTCAGACAAGGCGAGATAATCAGACAGGGGGAGATAATCAGACAGGGGGAGGCAATCAGACAGGGGTAGATAATCAGAAAGGCGAGATAATCAGACAGGGGCAGATAATCAGGCTTTACCTGTGAGTTACGTTAACAAATTTATTTGCATTTGATCAATATTTATACAGGATGACTTTGTGACACTGGTCTAAATAATTAGTATTATACCATAAACTCAATTCATTCATTCTTCATTCTTGCCATTTCATTTCTCCATCAGACTTACTGGTACTTTCACTTTGACAGATGACGTATTTTTGACATCAGGTACTGACCAGTTGTAAGCAGGTTGATTTAAAAATGCCCCAAGCCTTAATTCTTTAAATGATTAGTAGTGCCATAAATATTTAAACATATCATCTATATATTTCCAAATAATTTACTACACGTGTTCCTTTCACTGATATAGCCATGCTGTACGGTGCCGTTGGTACAATGGCCCGTATGTAGGTCGTCTACTTTGACCCCCACATGACATCGCTTGACTGCCAATGTAAACGATTTTACTGTCCTGTCTATTTTAATATTATTTCATCACATCAAATTATTCTGTTTCCTTTTGAAACTTGGTTTGTAGAGTGTCGAGATTAATAAATACTATTTATTTTGTCAATCAGTCGGTACATTGAGGCTATTACGCTCCGTTACATAGGGCGTAGTAATTATAAACAAAGGATGTAAATCGGTCCTGGGGCCTATTTCACGAAATTTTAACTAAGATAAGATCCCAATTTTAGTAATTTGATTGGATAATATTAGATTGATTTTAGTGCTTAGCCAATCAAAATTGAAGTATCTACTAAAATTGGATTTTATCTTAAGTTAAAATTTCGTGAAACAGGGCCCAGGTCCATCGAATGTGACAAACGATACAGTTGTCTGTTAAAAATACAAATGACGAGAATGGTAACATTGTTCATGCGTTAGCCAGAGTATTGGCAACAGTCCGTGTACCAAACTGATCCCGCAGTGAATATTCGCTTGGTCGCTATAATCACTGATAAGCATGACATCGACGAGGCTTAATGCGTTCGGCATATTAACTTTTTTACTCCGACAAATTAAATTCTCAAACATTTTTTTGAGGTAAAAGAAAAATAAATAAAGGCATTTAAAGTATTTGTAGTTTAAAAAATATTTCCTATTTAGTGTAAATGGGTATTCAAATGAGTAAAATGCATCATTTTGCCCGAAGCAGCTAGGTGTTAAGTAAATATTGCACGAGCCGTTGAGCCAATGACTAACGGCGCGTGCAGTCAACGCACCTGTTGAGGACAGTCGTCTGTTACAGAGATAATTCGTAAGTAATTCTCTGTGAAACAGATTGTCCATGTACATCTATGTCTATTTTAGTTTATTATAATCATTGACAAAAAAACACCGTAATCGGTAAAGCATGGATATGTCTACAGCACATGGGTTAAAAGTGTATCGGTATTCGGTAATTGCAATATATTTGTCAGACTTTCGTATACAAAATGATAAATTTACATGACGTTATTACACGGTCAATCGACATCCTCCTGGTACTATTCTATAACCGGTACATTTAGTCACTATAATTTTAAGGATCGTAAGATCTACCACGGCAAAAAAAAATGAATTATGGGAGTTGCGTCGGCTTTTACCACGGCTTTGCCGTTTGCCGTGGTTAATTTCGAGCGCTGCCTGTATCCTAGCAACAGGGATAGTAATTATATCACGCTTATAAATGTGCACCAACACACACCCACATAGAATAATTCTGAAAATTAAAGGACTGAATTATTGATTTTCATGAATTCTTTCAGTTGTTCTCAAGGCCAGACAATGAATTGGAATGCCCAGAAAAATACCGATTATAATGGTTCGCATTACTACTCCTATTTTACAGTGGCACAGGTTTGTTATTTAAATATCATTCCCCGCTTGTACGTAACAAGGCCGAGCAAGTTTATCCAGATATTCCGGCGTGGTTTCCCGTTCCAGCTTGGTTTCCCCTTGTCAATGATGCTGGACGGAGGGTCTGGTAAGGACAGCTGTCTATTTGTTCGGATGGGACAAAAAACTGAGGTCCCTTATACACATTGGCTTGCGCGTAAAAGATCCTTTGGCAGTTGGGATTCCATGTAAGAGTAGGCCGTAGTGCCGCTGTCTGGGCAAAATTTGCCTCATAGCACACTGTATGGCGTATGCCAGTCGTCATTAGCCCAGTTCAGGAGTTGGATACTAAACTCCATTTCATTTCATTTCATCTCCTATCTTTGTTTGTTTCAGACAGCTTCCTGGATTGGTTTCTTAGTGTGGGTAGTACAGTGTGCTTTGGGCATCGTTAGATTCGTTCGCAACAGAAGATTGCGATCACAGGCGTATGATAGCTCGATTAATGCCGATACAGCAAAGATAGGAAACGTGGAGCCAACAGCATAAAGTTATTTATTATTGTCGTAAACATACAATCAAGTTTTTTCTGTAAAACAGGTTTTTATTATTATCATCGGCTTAGACAAATTAGTAAAGTTTTTGTCAACAACTTAGAATTTGGAATCCAAGAAACTGTTTATAGAAAAGATTATTTGAGGTTATCTGAAAAGGGTGCTAAGGGAGGTAATTATAATGATTTATTTGCTAAGGCAAGTAACTATAATGATGTATTGGTTAAGGGAGGTAACTCTAATGATTTATTTGCTAAGGGAGGTAACTTTGCTTGTCAAGTTCTATAAACAGTTTCTGTAAGACTTATGCCAGTAACAATGGTTTAATACACAAACAGTACTTAATAGCATTATTTCATTTATCAAAATCGCTTGAAGTTCAGCATATTTGATTCCTTCTTATTCGCCTTTGTTCATCTGTTTTGACAAATATGTAGTTTAACATACCGTGGTGTTTGTTTAAGGAAGCGATGTTATTATGTAATTAACGAGGGATTGTGTTCGAGAAAGTTGCATGTAACGAGAGATTAAATTGAAATATATTAGTATTATTAAAGATTGGGTAATGGTGGCAAAGACTCATTGCTGCTATTCAACTCTTCTTCACCTTTTGATCGTTATGGAAATGGGACTTTTCTTTCTCTGTATAAAATACACTCAAATAATCAGTTAAAGATACATTATGGAAGATTAGATAAAGAGCTGGCAGTTCTCACTATAATAGTTAAAAACTACATAATGCAAAAGGAATTTGATGAAAATTTCAGTCAAATTGATCCACTATGAACCAAGAATTAAGCGAATAAATTTTCAGCCTAATTTATTCAGCCTAACCGCGATTTTCATTACTAAAGTCGGTAGGATAAAAAAACAATTATCCATTTCATGATTACATCATCAATTAAAGTTGAGCATCAAATCAAATCAAATATTGTTGGCTAGTGATGTCATCGAGATTTAGTTTTGGTCACATTTAATAAAGAAATCAAAAAATATCAACGTCCTTGATTCGATCGAATTAAAAAGACGTTCTGTCAAACGATTTTACTCAACACTTACATCTGACACAGACTTGTTTATATCGTCTGCCGAATGTCAGGACATTTTCAGTTTTGTCATATTGTTGTAAATATTGTATAAAATTGAACCAGTTTTGGACGTGTATTCTTTTAAAAGATTGAACTTTCAAATTCTTGTACTTTGCAAAGGCACACTAACACTATTGATGATGAATTACAATTACTGTTTTATTCACATGCAAAGTAGCGACAATGATACTCTGCTCTGATACTTGCTTTATAAAGACGAGAGTATCATTGTCTAATCAAAAACAGTAATTACATGTATTAGTCCATAAATAATGTTACTGTGTTACTGTTCAATTACTAAATGCCACTTGAAGAAGAAACAACAAAAACACATACTTGTGGAAACAGCTACCTGTGTATTTTAGGCGACTTTTCGTAGATAGCGTTGAGAGAATACTGTACGAAACGTTGCCTAAAATACACTGCTAGTGTTTTCCATAAAGGGAGTTTGGATGGCCAAGTGATCTAGAGTGCCGCGCTTCGACCTCTAGCTGGCCGGTCACCTCTGGCTTACGGCTGTGGTTTCGTTCCCTGGTTTGAGCGTATGTGGCATGGAGATAGGGGATCCTTCTCAACCTCGTGGGTTTACTACGGGCACTCTGGTTTCCTCCCACTACTAAAGACCCTTACGCGCAAGCGAATTATTGAAATAAAATTAAACCATATGTTAGTCCCGAAATGACCTAGTTTGTGTCAAGTGGATGTTAAACCCCATCCAGAGGGGGTGGGGGTTTGCTCAGCTACATGAAAAAAAATTAATGCCTTGCATTAATGAAATTACATCACAAAGTGATCCTACATCAGTATAAAAATGATTTCTTTCTTTAAAAAGCTCAATTTATGCCTATGTAATTTAGAGACGATGATAGCAGATTTCCGTAACAGAAACCTGGCAACCCCCCTGCTGCAAAAATTCCTGGATCCGTCCCTGAGTATGTGTTTTTGTTGTTACTCTATCCCATTACTAAATGCCATTTAAAGATTACTTAAGAAGAATCTTTACAATGATTGAAATATTCTGTTCTATAATGATCAGCAACGGGTCATAATTGTAAATATAATTTATATCAGTATAGAACATGTACAGTATTTTTCACATCCTCATCATCTATTAATCCAAATATATATTTTTAATTTTATTTTACAATATATTTTATAATCAAAGTATTATTTCACTTTATATTAATATTGCATTCATATATATTTTTAATTTTTTCAATCAACCATATATTATTAGGATATAGAATGCCTTATATTATTAAATACGCCTTGAATATGTTCCGTTATTCCTGTAATCATGGCAATCACAGACCGGAGCCATAATACAGGGGATTCTTGATTGTCAGACAGAGAGAGAGAGAGAAATGGGGTTTAACATCCACGCAACACAAACTAGGTCCTTTCGGGACTAACATATGGTTTAATTTTATTTCAATAATTTGCTTGCGTGTAGGGTTTTTAGCAGTGGGAGGATACCTGAGTACCCGGAGAAAACCCACGAGGTTGGATGTGATTGTCAGTCTCAAATTTATGCAAAATTCAATCCCAGTAAGAGTGGAATTCTGACGTAATCAAACACAACAATATGCCATGTGCCTGCTGCATCATAAGGTCTATCATTGAGTCAACTAGGGTGGTTTCGTTAACAAGGAGTAGAGTCACCTGTCCAACCTCGTGGGTTTTCTCCAGGTCCTCCGGTTTCCTCCCACTGCTAAAAACCCCAACGCGCAAGCGAATTATTTAAATAAAATTAAACCATATGTTAGTCCTGAAATGACCTAGTTTGTGTTGAGTGGATGTTAAACCCCATTCCTCTCTCTCTCTCATCCTGTTCATTTTAACGTATAGCCAACACACCTACAGATTGGCTAACTATATAGCGACCATAGACGTAGCTGGCCATGCCCCGAGTTCATAAAGCATTCTCAGACTTAAGTTAAGAATTTACTCAAAACTGTTCGTCTTATAACTAAAATATAGTTCTTAATAAAACTTTTATTGTTTTCATGTATCAAATATATCAATAATAAACAAGGTGCCAATTTTTGTGTTTCTGGATCAAAGATATTTCTCATAAACTGTGATTGAAAGTTGAGTAAATTCTCAAGTTAAGTCTGAGAATGTTTTGTGAACACTAGGTCAGACTGTTTTTATATATGACTCTGCGATAGACCAATGATTTTCGTTGACAATGGGAATCATCCACGATAATCCTTGATGTGTTCAGGCCTTTAATTTAGCTCATTACATGTATAATGAAACTGTTTTATTGTCTGATTTTTTAATGTTATTTATTACAGAAACGCCTTAGTTGTTTACATGCGCAATATCTATTTAATATGCCTTAAAAATTATGTATTACTGAGGGTATTCATTTTGGACATATTTTGCCGTGATGGTGGAGTGATAGGGAACTGGCTTCACAACTACTATGTCCTGGATTTAAAAAAAAACCATTCAGAATTGTTTAGTTCTGTTTTTCACTGGTTATATTCTAAAAACACAACGTTAAAACAGGTATTTGTACTTGATGTATCATAAAGCCTGTCATTGAGTCAACTGGTGTGGTTTCGAATTCCCGGTTGTCCGTGACAAGGAGTTGGGTCTCCTGTCCAGCTTTCCTACTACTCGCTGCTAAAGGCCCCCACGCCGAAGAGAATTAGTGAAATAAAACTAAACCATATGTTAGTCCCGAAATGACCTAGTTTGTGTCGAGTGGACGTTAAACTCCATTTCTCTCTCTCTCTTTTGTACTTGATAACGATAAGAGGATATTTGTTGGAACGTTAAGCGTTTAGAATGAAACTAGTGATAGATATCCGATGAAAATGGTGTTATGTTAATGTGTTTCCTAATTCTAAATCCCCCGTAAAGATTAATGATAATCACAGTCCATCTTGCTAAAGAAGAGTAAGTTGAATTGCTGCTGCTATTGCTGCTGCCTAGGCAAAATCTTCCTCTAGCATTGCACACTTAACCATGTTTTAGTCTCAAGAGAACTAAGGTACTGATTGTGTAGACTAGATTTTAAAATGCATTCCATTTCTTTTTGGTTATTACCCAATTTTAACATACAACGAAAATTTGCACCCACAGAAACCACACAGGATGCCATTCGATTTGGATGTTGGGCTGATATCACAGACAAGGTCCAGGCATTTTGTACATAGTATTATGGATATTATATATGTTAAATGATTACATTCCTTACTTTGTGATAATAAGCTGATATTATTCTAATAAGATGTGGTACAAAAACTAGGGTATAATGATAATAAACTATGGTATGATAAACTATGGTATAATTTTAATAACTATGGTATAATGATAATAAACTATGGTATAATAACTATGGTATTATTATAATATGCCATAAAACAAACCTGTCAAAAGAGAAGAAAAAAACATCAACTTCATAATCATTAGATGTGTGCCCAAAGACTTACTTAAAATCATTGAAGAAAGATTTACCTTTAATCAAATTATGATCTAGAGACTTGATTATGGACCTACAATAGTCAGATTTATCTCCTACATAGCGGGTCTTTAATCCATCACTATGTTTATACTGTTATGTTATATAAAAATAAGTTAAAATATGAGCATAATCAAAAATAAAAATGATCTTTTCCTGTTGCTAGGTAGAATAGACATGATATAATCTTTTGCTGCCCTGGTAGAATAGACATAATGTAATATTTTATTACTTTGGTAGAATAGACAAAATGTAGTCCGTTGTTGTTATGGTAGACATAATGCCATATTCTGTTGCTATGATAGAATAGACATAATGTAATCTTTTGTTGCTATGATAGAATAGAACAAAATGTATTTTTTTGTTGCTATGGTAGAATAGTCATAATGTAATCTTCTGTTTCTGTTAAAATTGACGTAATGTAATCTTGTATTGCTCTGGTAGAATAGACATAATGTAATCTTTTATTGTTATGGTAGAATAGACAAAAAGTTTTCTGTTGTTGCTCTGGTAGAATAGACATAATGTAATCTTTTATTGCTCTGGAAGAATAGACATAATGTAATCTTTTGTTGTTATGGTAGAATAGACAAAAAGTTGTCTGTTGTTGCTCTGGTAGAATAGGCATAATGTAATCTTTTTTTGCTTTGGTAGAATAGACATAATGTAATCCTTTGTTGCTATTGTAGAATAGACATAATGTAATCTTTTGTTGCTATGGTAGAATAGTCATAATGTAATCTTTTGTTTCTATGGTGGAATAGAATAAAATGTAAACTTTTGTTGCTATGGTAGAATAGTCATAATGTAATCTTTTGTTGCTCTGTTAAAATAGAATAAAATGTAATCTTCTATTGCTTTTGTAGAAAAGACATAATGTAATCTTTTGTTGCTTGTTAGAATAGGCATTATGTAATCTTTTGTTGCTATTTTAGAATAAACATAATGTAATCTTCTGTTGCTATGTTAAAATAGACATATTGTAATCTTTTGTTGCTATGGTAGAATAAACATAATGTAGTCTGATGTTCCTATGGTAGAATAGACATAATGCAATCTTTTGTTGCTATGGTAGAGATTAATATAGGGCCTACAGTGTATATCAAAAAGTAAAAGATTAAACCACATATAGATATCAGTTACAAATGTCTGCTACTTGTTCATTAGGGTCTGACTTTTTTCATGTACAACTAAATGTATTATTTCCAGGGTGAAACAAGTAGTTTTTTCTAGTTATCATAATTTCAATTAATGTTTGTGGACTGTTCAGACATGATCCGCAATAGACAGTTCAATTCCACAAGGTTCACATGAAGTCAAAGTGCCTCCTATACTACTTAAAGATAACCAGATGTTGTAAATGATTAAAATTGTACATAAATATTATAATCTCTGGTTCATATATGAATATTTTACAGTGTAATAATATTTTCAAATTAAATATCATTGTTATTTATACATTTTATTCATCTTTGTTGTTTCTTTAAAGTGGGGGGATCACGTGGTCTAGAGTGCCACGCTACGACATCTGACTGGCCGGTCATCTCTGGCTTGCGGCTGTGGTTTCGATCCCTGGTGTGAGCGTATGTGGCATGATGATAGGGGTACCCCGGTTTCCTCCCACTGCTTAAGACCCCTATGCGCAAGCGAATTATTGAAATTAAATTAAACCATATGTTAGTCCCAAAATGCCCTAGCTTAAAGTGGAGACAGGGTGGGGGGGATGGCTCGCTAAAATGGAGGTCTGTGTTCGATCCTTGCATTGGCCGAGGAAGTTCATCCAGATTTTCTAGCGTGGTTTCCCCTTGTCAGTGATGCAGTCGTTCGGATGGGACGAAAAACCAAGGTCCCGTGTACACATTGACGTGAACGTAAAAGATCCCTTGGCAGTTGGAATTCAATATAAGAGTCCGCCGTAGCGCACATGTCCGGGCAAAATCTCCATCACATCACATGCCCGTCTTCATTAGCAGAAATGTTGTAGGATATTAAAATGTGGTGGTTTCGGGTGAAAGTGTCGCGATGTTGGTGTGTCGTGGTGTCGGGTTAAAATATCCGGTGTCGGGTTAAAATATCGGGTTGTCGTGAGGACCGTAACCAGCTCATAAAATTTGGTGGGGCTACGGAATTTTTTGGAAGGGCTGAGGATGTGGCTGGCTAAGAACACCCCTAAGAAATCATTATTGTTTGCGAAATATTTGTGGGGTCTAATTTGATTTGGCTATGGGCCCCGTGCCGGGTTAAAATGAGGCGACAACCGATATCACGACATTCTAACCAGACAGTTTGTAGTTCTTTTAGGAATTGTAAACGAAAAACCGTGTTGAAAATACGAGTATATAAGATGCTACTTTATGGATGTCTAGATTAGTAGGCCTAAGCAAAATAAAATGACAAATATTACCCACCGAATTACAACTGATGTGGATATACTACGCAGTCCAGAATTTGATAGTTTTAGACAAGTTCTTGATGGTCCGTTGAAGAAACCTAGTAGCACTAACATAGGACTGACAAAGTTCGTTGTCCGAATCGTTTGACAACATTGTACAAATAAAGTGAATAAAATGTTAAAAGAAAGAATGTTAGACCTGTTTCATTCCATAGTTAAATTAAGCTCGTGTGATGTCATTAGAAGGTGATAACTGATCTCGTCCCTTGGGTTGATATCAGATATATCTCTCTGATGACGTCAAATAGGTTGATACGTTTCATAACATGCATGGAGATCAAAGGTAATAACATATCAAGGTGTGTAATAACACATATATTACACTGGATCCAGATCATCCAAGTTAATGAACTGTTTTCGCATGCTTGGCTTTCTTCAGAGTTTTTTCCCGCAATTCTTTTACTTTCAATTCTTGGTTGAGTTTAACATTGTCTATTCTATGTTTGACGTTCTCGGTTAGCTTCTCTTGTTTAGCGAGGATATTCTTCTTGGGGATGCTCGATTCACAGTTCTGGAATTAAATTCCACGTGTCAATCGAGTGAAAAGGAGAATTTCGGAGTACAACGCATGTGTCGACTGTATAAAAATATCTCAACCAATCATGACAGCTGAAACATATTTTTTACTTGGAATACGTCACGATTCTACTCACTCCACCTCAACTGTCGGGACTGGCAGAACTGTGACAGGACTGAATTCCGCGTCACTCGATTGTAATTCTGTCGATTCGGGACGTTCTGGACTGTGAATCGAGCATCCCCCTTGGCTTCTTCGGTGTTATTTATTCCCCTTTTAACTTTCTAATCATGGCTTCCTCTTTTCTCTGCAACAAATACATAAATCATAATATGTTAAAACAAACTGCTTTCTGCAGGTATTGTCTGCAACAAATGTATAATATGTTTACCAAAATGGCCTTATGGCGACCATTAGCAGGTATAATATTTTGTCGTGGAAATTCCCGCGTTTCCCAATTAGAGAAACTTTGGAACACGGAATCTTAAAATACTCCATCGTTCGGGTCTTCAAACAAACCCCAATCGGATTCAAATACAGGTCTAGGTTTCATGTCGTTTTTTATACTTTCGATGGCCTACACTACGTGGATATCTGACAGGTTGTAGTGATAGGTAGCGTCAGAGGTTATGCGTGCGGCTTTTGACCCTATGGCGTCAGGTATTTGATTAACCAATCAGCATGGATGTTTCTAGTGGATTACCCAATATTCCGTGCACCACACGTCAAAAGCTCGCCGTAACATACTGTTTCATTGGCTAATCCCTCACATCATCTAGAACGCGGATTACATAATTCCCTAGAATTTACAGTTTGCCAATCCACTCAAAATATTATTCCCTCGCCACCGCCCCAGGCGTGCTCTAACTTTTAAATTACCGGTAAGTTTACAAGAAAGTTTTACGATGGATAAACCATTGTTAATTTAGGGTATTCCAAGATTTTAGAAACTTACTAACTATACCAACCTTTCGTCTTCTTTCAGCCTTTTCAAGTTTGGCTGTTATTTCCTCCTCCGTTGGATACTTGGAAGGTACCCAGATGTTTCCAGGTTGGCTAATCGGGCTGGTGGTCGAGCTACGGTTGTATTATCAAGTAGGTCATAGGTCAACCCATCAGTCGATTTCAGTTTTGGACCATCCAACAAACCCTCGTTGCGTAATTCGTTGATGACGTCAATCTACTCTGGTCTCTTATATCAGGGTTGTTTTATTAATAGAGCTGTAGGAATCAAAAGGAAATCAACAGTCCGCGACTGTTTAATAATTTCTATCTCCTTTGGTCTCTGCTGAGCCTTGGGGTTGATTAATTGAGCTGAAATGAAAACGAAATCAACAATAGATAACCAGGGGTGGATCCAGAGGGGGTGGGGTGGGGGTCCAACGCCAAACTGCTCAGCTACATAAAAAAATCGAGCCTTGTTTGCTCTGTATAGGTCAGGGTTTGGGTTTTATCCCCTAACTGATGAAATGCCGCCTTGCCACCAGATCTGAAGAGAGAGAGACAAGAAATTTTCAAACATCCATTATATTAACCGGAAAGGAAGAGCGACTACAACAATAATACATTACATCCATAATACAAAAGTAGAGTTATCTCCCTTAATGTAGACCAAGGCCTTGATTATATATGTTCTCGACATAATAAACATCAAGACATATTACAAATTACTCTATGCCACTAACTCTGCTTCAAAGATCTCAACCACTATGTTTGCCTTTAAGATTTATCACTATGTACAATTTGAATAAAGGAATAAAGATAATCAAAATCCCTCCCTAATTAGAGTTGTTGACAGGACCACAACGTGAGAGGCCTCATAAATATTCATAATGCGCATGAAAGACTTGCAGTGTTGCGCAGAAAATTGACATACACCTATTTGAGGGATTATTATGCATCAAGAAACTTACACCTTTACAACAGTCTTATAGTTAACACATTCCAACACATTTAAACAATGATATTATGTTCATGTGTTGCTACAATCATACATTTCAGTGGTCTGCAAAACCTCACGTCGACAAGTGTCGAAGTGACCGTTTCCCATGTGACGTGATCATTGAATATTACCGCGCTTTACGACTAAATTCTCTATCACCGATCACCGAAAGGCCTTTACTTGTAAAGGTTTAAATGTTTGACAGAATCAATCCATAATCTCTTATAACACAATCCCATACAGGATAAACAATGACAAAATATATTAAATTATCAAAATACCTGAAGAGAGACTGACAAGATATTTTCAAACATCCATTTTATTCAGCGGAATCGAAAAGCGACGCACTCCTTAGTCTCGATTTACAAGACTCTAATTACGAATTACCGCAACGCTTGACTGGAACAGGAATACGTGACTTTACCGATCAAAGTATGACTGTTGTTAGATTTGGAATATAAGATATTAAACACACGCAAATAGTCATATATTACCAATCGTTTACAACATAAGACGCTATATATATTTTACAAAATATATCTTTTTTTACTTCACATATAAAACCATTATTTTATTCAAATTGAGCCCCCTCGTAAACTTTTTTATTTATACCGATATACATTTCTTACCTCCCTTACATATATATACATTTCTTACCTCCCTTCTATGGTACGGCGACCCAACACTATCAGCGCCTTTGTCGGTATCAAACACCGCACGACATAAAATAAAAGCAGAAATAACTAACTTACCTGTGCGTACATTTTTCTACATTTTAACATACCATTTAGATATTATTGTAGAACATTTCTGAGCAAACAGAAATTCTGTTACAATTTTTGTGAAGTGACATTCTATATTCCCTTGACAAAAACGCATGTAGCATGCTGACTGAAGTTGTGAGTGTTTAATTTGTTCGACACCATATAGCTTGATTAGTCTCGATTGTCGAGTATCATTGCTACGATAATACTTTTATTTAATTTTTAAAAATGTTTTAGTAACGAAATACCGAAACAAACGAATGGTTTATATAAATCAGCCACAATGATTTTTTGTTTTTTAAAAGAAATATACCATGTATTTTTTTTATTGATTTTCATAATATTAGGTCAAAAGCCGCCCTTTTCTTCATTCAATAAAGCGTCTCTCTCTTTTCTGCTGACTTGGACATAGTCAAATAAATCCATGAGCGAAATTACATAACCTAAATCCCCCCTCCCCCACTACATCGTTCATTCAGTGAAATGCCTCTGTTTCAATTCATAACGCTACAAGTTTTATAGCTAGCACTTCTATTAAAATCTAGACGTGAAAAGGGACAACGATTCTACTGTGTGGAGAATTCCTAGCCAGACAAATTATCGGCGATGAGATACCGGACTATAGTGGACATAATTCATATTATATTTTAATATAAAAAGACATAGCTGAATCAATGTTCATTATTTCTAATTCAGTTTCATTGACGCGTCAATAAACTCTTGGCAGTTCGATCTTAGCCCGGCTATCATGACGTCACAATCAATAACGTCCCATAATTCAACAGTGACCTGACGACGGATTATGCCTAGTAACAACCAAGTCCAAAGTCTAGGCGTATACTATAAACCTAAAAATTAAAAATGGGATGCAAAAATACCAAAATTCACCCAGTTGGTCAAGCCCCGCGTGAAAACAGACTGGATAATACTGGTATAGATAAGGAAATCATCAAACAGAGAGCGACACCAAAACGTATAGATTATAATCATTTTATTACGGACCGTTCGAAACGTACGATATACTTTAATTTATTCATATAATCTATTCAATTTTTTAAGTGTTGTTATTGATGTGTTCCCATTTGAATATTGTTTACAATAAGAAACAAAATAAATAAGATATGTTTACAGGATCATTTTGTTATACGAGAAACTAAGTGATGCGTTTTCTATGGCGCTCAGTATATTTAGATAGAACTATCATATGTAGGCCTGTTTATATTAATATGTAGGCCTATTTATTTAGACGGAACTCATATGTTGGCCTATTTTTTTAGACGCAATTATAAATTTAATTGTATATATATATTTAGATGAAATTAGATTTTTTTATTTACATAAATCTTTTAATTGACTTATTTCCTCATTTATTTACTGATAATAGTAATATATTACAGAAATTCTATTTATAGTTATATCAGGTGTTATCTTGTATTAACAATAGTTGATTTCCTTTTCATTCCTACAGCTCTATTAATTAAACAGCCCGGATGTAAGAGGCCAAAGGAAATTGACATCATCAACGAATTACGCAACGAAGGTTTCTTGAGTGGCCCAAAAATTAGATCGGCTGGTGGGTTGAGCTATGACCTAGTCGACAATACCACCGTAGCTCGACCACCAGCCCGTTTAGCCAAACTTGAAATTTCAAGACCTATTCGAACTGAAGAAGAAATAAAAGCAAAGCTTGAAAAGGCTGAAAGAAGACGAAAGGTTGGTGGTTTCTAAAAACTTGGAATACATTACATAGGATTATTTTGTCATCGTAAAACATTCTGGTGAATTCACCTATCAAAGGCAGTAATACATAAGTTATAGCACACCTGAGGCAGTGGCGAGGGAATATTATTTTGAGTGGATTAGCAAACTCTACACACGTTCCTGGGGGGGGGGGTATGAATAGCTGTATTCAATGAGGTAATTTTCTGGTATATCTGTAGCACGTGGTTTGAAGTCGAAGTTGAAAATTACCCGGGTCACTGGCTTGGGGCCTTGAAGAATTGTTCTCGATGGAAGGGATCAGTTTTTGACGTGTGCTGTATGGAACTGTGGGTAATCCACTAAAAACATCAATGATAATTGGTTAATGAAATGTCTGGCATCATAGGATCAAAAGCCTCTGCAGTGTAGACCTGTAGTTGAATCAGATTCGTGTTAGTTTGGAGACCCGGACGATGAAGCATTTTAGGATGTTCGAAAGTTTCTCTATTAGGGAAACGCGAGCATTTCTACAGCAATGAAGGTTTCAAAGACAAAATACCCGCTAATGTTCCTACAGAAAGCCATTTCTTAAAACATATTATTATGTATTTGTTGCAGAGAAAAGAGGAAGCCATGATTACAAAGCTAAAGAGTGGAATAAATAACACCGAAGAAGCCAAGAAAAATATCCTCGCAAAACGTGAGAGGCGAAACGAGAACGTCAAACATAGAATGGACCAAGTTGAGCTAAACCAAGAATGGAAAGTAAAAGAAATGCGGGAAAAAAATATAAAGAAAGCCAAACATGCGAAAAAAGTTCGACAGAGGAAAGACATAAACTTGGATGATCTTGATCCGGTGTAATATATGTTTTATTACACACCTTGCGATGCTTTTACCGTTATCTCCATGCATGTTATGAAACGTATCAGAAACGTATCAACCTGTTTTGGCGTCATCAGGGAGATATATCTAATATCAACCCAAGGGACGAGATCAGATATCACCCTCTAATGACATCACATGAGCTTAATTTAACTATGGAATGAAAAAATGTCAAACATTCTTTCTCTAAACATTTTATTCACTTTTTGGTACAATGTTGTCAAATGATACGGACGACGAACTTTGTTAGCGTTTCTTAGTTTCTTCAATGGACCACCAAGTACGTGTCTAAATTCTGGACTGTGTAGTATATCTGCATCTAGTTCCCTTTGGAACAGTCTCTGATCGGGCGATGTCCGCTGACAGTTCCTATCGCTTGCAATAGGCCTATCGCTGCAATATGAAAATACCGCTCATCCCTACCTCTGGTCTAAGGCTATTTTTCACCCAGACTCTTCTTTGTTTGCCAAATGAATCATTTCTTGCCACAGCTGACACACAGTCATAAAAATTCATCACTATTTTCAAGTAGAATTCTTTGATTGAAGACATACACCAAATACGTTTGAACTGAACAACCATTACGAAGATCGCATGTTTATTTAATTGCTAAATTCTACTTAAACATAGTGTTGAATTATTATAAATTTGTGTCAGATATGACGAGAAATGACTCCTTTTGCGAACAATAAACATTCACAGTGAAAAATAGAAGGTAAGAGTTCCAAAATAGCCTGAGAACAGAGGTGGGGTAGATTGGTATTTTACCGTATTTTCATATTGCAGCTATACAGCAAGTGATATGAGCTATCAGCGGACATCGTCCGACCAGAGTCTGTTCCAAATGGAACTCAAGTCAGTTTTATTAGAATCCGTAAAGACGGAATTCGGTGGGCAATTTTCATTCGTCATTTTATTTTGCTTACCAATCTAGACATTAATAAAATAAGATCTTATATACTCGTATTTCCATCGCACGCAAGATTTTTCGCTCACAATTCCTAAATGAGATACAAACTGACTCTCTCGGACCAGTTCGTCGTCCGAATCATTTGACAACATTGCAATATACGACTTGTTTTCTTTAGTTGGTTATATCATAGATTTAACATTCATGTTTAACTAAATACTGTATTAAATTGGAGCGATTTGGTATATAATAGAGCGTGGAGCCGGTGTGTGTGTTGGGGGGGGGGGTGCACGGTCGGAGATGGTTTGAAAGTGTTTGCAAGGGGGGGGGGGACATCCTCCATTCTGGTAATCCTGAATTAGTATAGAATAGGAATAGAATATAGAATAGAATATAGAATGGAATATAGAATGGAATATAGAATAGAATATAGAATAGAATATAGAATAGAATAGAATATAGAATAGAATATAGAATAGAATATAGAATAGAATTGGTATAGTATAGAATAGAATATAGAATGGAATATAGAATAGAATATAGAATAGAATTGGTATAGTATAGAATAGAATATAGAATAGAATATAGAATAGATTATAGAATAGAATGTAGAATAGAATGTAGAATAGAATTGGTATAGTATAGAATAGAATATAGAATAGAATAGAATAGAATAGAGTATAGTATAGCATAGAATAGAGTATAGTATAGCATAGAATAGAATATAGAATAGAATACAATTAGTGTAGAATTGGTATAGTATAGAATTAACGAAAATGTTTGCATTTCTCACTATAATAGTTTAAAATTTTATAATGTAAGGTGAAACGACTAGTTTGTAAACTGTTTTTGATTGGTTCGTAGTCTTTATCTACAATCAAGGCCAGAGGTCGGTTTCACGAAATTTTAACTAAGATAAAATCCAAATTTTAATAATTTGATTGGATAATATTAAATGGATTTTAGTGCTTGGCCAATCAAAATTGAAGTATCTACTAAACCGGCCTGTTTTTGATTGGTTCGTAGTCTTTAGCTACAATCAAGGCCAGGGGCCGGTTTCACGAAATTTTAACTAAGATAAAATCCAAATTTTAATCACTTGATTGGATAATATTAAATGGATTTTAGTGCTTAGCCAATCAAAATTGAAGTATCTACTAAAATGTGGATTTTATCTTAAGTTAAAATTTCGAGAAACAAGGTCATGGGGAGATAATTTGAAACAGTGGAAACCCTATGGATTAACCAGGGTATAGTGGATTAGTGGGTTGTTTCCACATGATAGGTCAGTGATAATCATTTAAAACCAATTATTATTGTTATATTAACAACTTATGATTTAAATAATAAACAACTGTAATATTGAATTTATTTTATTTATTTTCCATGTTATTACTGAAAGCTACTGATTGGTATTTTAATAAAATATTTTTTGAGGAATTTATCAGATTAATGGTTATGTTTGCGCGCTACTGTATCACAAGGTCTGTCATAGAGTCAACTGGCGTGGTTTTGACTTACAGGTTATACTGTACGCGACAAGGCGTAGGGTCGCCTGTCCAACTTCATAGGTTTTCTCCAGTTCCATCCCACTGCTAAAGGTCCCTTAGTGCAAGCGGATTATTGAAATAAAATTGAACCATATATAATTAAGGTGTGTCGAGTGTACGCTACCCCCACCCCCTCTCTCCCCGACGCAAGCGCAATTCACACCTACCGGATATTAGGGTTTTATTAACCCTAGTGTCCTTCATTATTACATTATATTCCGTACATTAGGTGGAGCTAAAAAAACCCAACAACTTCTGCGGGACCGGCGCCGCTAGACCCGGCAGACCAGCACCAACCCTGGCTGGACCGAGTGTGTCTTCACTATTACATCATTATCTTCCGTACATTAGGTGGAGCTAAAAACAAATCTACAGCAACAACTTATGCTGGATCGCCGCCGGTAGACCCGGCAAACCGGCGCCGGTAGACCCGGCAGACCAGCACCAACCCTCAACTCCTAGTATCATCTTGACTAATTTTATAGTCGAAAATGTCAGCATGTTTGAAAAAATAAAAAATAATAAAACGTGTGGATCGGCAGCACCATATGAGACTTGTCCATGGTTTCGTAACAAGCCGTCACATAAACCTGGCTTTGGCAACTGCCACCAACTGAACTGTCAACAACAATATTCCATACCATAAGCGCCCCCCCCCCCCGTTTTACAACAAGGTCTACATTTTGATTTTGATAATGGTATAAGCTATATACAGTGGTCTCTTGTCACATCCGACCTCTGATTACTCTGGGCAATCCGTACTCTTAATATTCAGAATTACCACATCATTAAGCCGTCCCGTCACATGATTTCCATTGAATCAACACTGTATCTGTATAATCCGGCCTTCAGTCTGTGGGTGTGAAGCAATCAATCACCAATCAATTATTGGTGAGCTATGGGTATGAAGCCACAAAAGATTACGAGGCATTCACCAATCAATTATCAGCGAGATTAAATCTCGCTCGCGTACATCTTTGTTGATTACCGGTACTTCGATATACAGGCTAGATGACTGTTGTTAGGGGGCAGAAACCGAACTCATTTGCGAGGGGCGAAGGGGTGGGGCAATGGCGCGCCTAGTAATGGGATTATAAAATTTGCTAGCGACTTTGATTGTGGCATTCCCCGCGCTCAGTAACTTGGGCATTATATGAGGCGCCCCACCACTCTGCTGCATAACCACTTTTAAAATCCATCCATACCGTCCTAGCTGGTAATGTATTAGTCACGTGGCACAGTATTCAATTTATGAACACACAAATTACAAATAAACATAGCCTATACACTTCAAAATTAAAAAAAAGGTGTCTTACGGACTAAAACATTGCAAAGAAACTGATATATATGTGGTCTATTCAAATTTGTTAAATTGTGTAGGAAAATCAAATCAACATTAGGAAAATAATGGTAATATCGGGCCATTAGGTCCTCTTCTTTTTCTTTTTTTTACAACTTCCTGAATGTATGAGAGTGATCTCCCTTGTCTAAATAGTTCAGGAAAATCGTCTGTTTGTTGAAATGGAGTTAATATTTCATGAAAAGGTAACTTATTTCAATGAATATGCCCAGTTAGTTCTGAACACACCCAGACAGCCGCGCAGACCAATTTGCATATTTATTTAGTTTTGAATACGAATTTATTATCGACGTGTGACCGAGTGACTCATAAATAATATTTCCTGCTTAGGGCCTAATCCTAAATTCATCCTAATATTCCTAATGTTAAATTTAAGCTTTAATTGTTTAGTTTCAATTCATTTCATTTCGTGGACAGACTACCTGTCTTTCTGTGTTTAAAAAAAAAATGTTTAATTCCATGTCCGATAGACACGTTGTTGATAACTGATTTACACATACAAATGGTTGTCACAAACAAATTCATGTGTTTTAAGTATGATTTAAGCCTATCAATTCTACCTTCACCTTGCATTGCAATTTGCAAATGAAAATGTAAATCGAATTCCAACTGCTAAGTGATCTTTTATGTGTATGCCAATGTCCAATGTGTATTGGGGACCTAAGTTTTTTCTGTCCCATCCGAACAACTGGACATCTGTCCTTGCCAGGCCTCTGTCCTGCACCATACCTACAAGAAACCATGCTGGATAATCAAGATGAACTTTTATGGCCATTTAACACTTGGAACAAACCAGCAAGCCCCACACTAATCCTTTAGGAACTGTCTCTGACCGGACTCACTAAACTCCCAAGAAGTGTAGGCCTAGTGTACAAATTTACAAAAGTCAGATGTGGTTTTGATTCCCTGGTTGTATGTGACAGTATAGGGTTGTCGGTTGTCTGTCCAACCTTGTCGTTTCTCTCTGGGACCTCCGGTTTCCTCCCACCACTAAATACTCCTAAGTGCAAGCGAATTATTGAAATAAAATCGAACCATACATGTGTTAGTCCTGAAATGACCTAGTTTGTGTTGAGTGGAGGTTATACTCTCTCTCTCTCTCTCTCTCTCTCTCTCTCTCTCTCTCTCTCTCTCTCTCTCTCTCTCTCTCAGTATTCTCACACAAATACAAGTAGAACCTAATTATTTGTCTCTCCGAATCGCCAGTGTTAATAAACTTTCATTCTGATCTGTTTTCAGCAAGAAGGCTCCTTGTGTGCGCAACATTGTTTAAATGCATTGCTCCAAAATCAATACTTCTCTGCGGTAGATTTAGCTCAAATAGCGGAAAGACTGGATGTAAGAGAAAGAGAATTTATGGCAGAAGGTGGTGTACATACGCGGGAATATCAGCAGTTTCTACAGGTGAGGTTTGAAAGTAGGCTTAGATCGATCTTTTCCACAGAGGTATTGTAAAACCGCCATCTTGAAAGTAGGCTTAGATCGGTCTTTTGAGAGGGTTTCATTAGATCATGGGTGCAATAGTCCGCCGCTATAAGAAATACTATAAATATTGGTATCAATAACCCTAACCCAATGCTCTCCCTAAATTATAACACATATTGGTGGACCAATGACTTCTAACCCTAACCCTAAAGCTAATAATAGATATATATCTATGGACTAATGAACCCGTAGACTAGTTTGCATTGCCCTATCTTTTCCACAGAGGTATGGCAAAACTAACATCTTGAAATATGCCCAATAGTGACTCGGTAGTAGTAACACGTATCACAAAAATGTGTATGGAAATGGTTCATTTACCCCGAAAACTTACATTTTGATACCAAACTCTATCATGTTATGATAATTGGGTGGAAATCTGAATTTACAAGCCGAAACCGGTGTCCATTTCAGATTTTGGCCAGTTTGGCCCATTTTGGCATGGATTTCGTACTGGGATTTTTTGGGGAATGATAATATAGGTCTAGACCGACCATAAACTGTGGTCAGCAGTTCTATTGCAGCAACTTCCCGCACTTATGCTCAGGGCTGTTACTAGCTCAGAACCCCAAAGGGGGGGGGGCAGAAAGTGTTCTCAGGGGTGCTATAAATGTGACAGACAATGAATATCTTTTGTTTTTATGGTCACCAATTTTTTTCACAGGGGGGGGGGGGGGGCTTTTTGCGGAGGGGCTTCACATTCATCGATTTATTCCAAATGATCGTTAGACTAAGTAAGGCACAGACTGACCATTATAAGGGTAAAATGATACCCGGGGTCAAACAGCAAAGTTACCACAGCATCACAACAAAGTCAGTAACGGGTAAATCCTCCTCTGTTTGCCAAACAAGCATTGATCCGACGTGGCATACTCCTAATGAGATGTCTAAGGTCATTTTGGTCCAGATTGTCCCATTCCTGTTGCAACGCAGCAGCAAATTCTTGGACATTGGCAGGACGTTGTTGACGTTGACGTAACCTCTGTCCAAGCATGTCCCAGACATGCTCGATGGGGGAGAGGTCGGGACTCAGTGCTGGCCAAGGTAATGTGGTGATGTTCTGTTGTTGGAGGTAATCTGTAACGATCCTGGCCCTGTGACATCTTGCGTTGTCATCCTGGAAGATGAAACGGCGGGCCATGACGTCGTGCGAACGGCACAACATGAACTGCCAAGATGTTGTCCCGGTAGTACTGGCCTGTAACACGCCCTGCAACAACATGTAAAGCCGTTCTTCCAGCAAAAGTGATGCCTCCCCACACCATAACAGAACCACCCCCAAATCGATCATGTCTGATGACGTTAACGTCTTGGAAGCGCTCGTTTCGACGACGCCACACCCTCCTACGTCTGTCCAAAAAATCAACAGTGAACCTTGACTCATCTGAAAACATCACATTGATCCAGCGTCGATTATCCCAGTGTTGACGATCCCTACACCAACGACGTCTTGCCTGAATGTGATGATGTCTCAAACAAGGGATCACGCGAGGACGTCGGGCGCGAAGGTGACCCCTATGCAGTCGATTCCGAATCGTCTGGCCACTCACTCTCACACCAGTGTCTGTTTGAAGACAAGCGCTGATCTGATTTGCTGTGATGACACGATCCTGGGCTTGAGTTGTCGCCCTTGGTCGACCTGAGCGTGGTCTGTCCTGTACAGATTGTGTATCACGGTATCTGGACCATAGCCTGCTTATGACAGACTGAGAAACATTCATCGTCCGCGCCACAACCGCCTGTGTTGTGCCGATCTGTAGCATGCCAAGGGCACGTAACCTTTCATTTTGGGTGAGCCGACGCATATCAAAATTTGTTTTCTGGTCACTAAAACAATTAAACTGATGTTTCCACCCTGGAATTCAATGCCACAATGACTGTAACATTCAAAGTCAGAGTCGTGCAAATCTTGGGTTGGACCCCCATGATGATCCCAAGCATCACCTGCATTCCATGCGGTAGCTATTGGTGCGTTTGGGCGTCACATGTAACTGGTTAGGTTCTATAGTGACTTTTTTCGTTGTCATTTGCATATTTTAGTATTATGCCCCCAAAATCAAATATCCCCTACTTTTTTTGAATAGTATAGATTGGCTGATAAAGTTTTCTCCACATGGTTAGCCACATTCGGACGCTTTGGAATAACCAAGATCCCATGTACACTTTGACACATTGGAATGCATGTCAAAAAAACATTTAGCCCTTTCTTATTTTTAAATTAAATTTTTAAATGGTGAACTGTTCTAATCTAGTTAAAATCGTGAGTATCCGATGCCATTGACAGTTGATTATGGTCTTGTTTTGTTAATTAATGTCTAATTAATATTTTAGATAACATTTTAGACTTCCAGTAATTTTACTGTATTTGATATTAATAGCAACCCTCCAGTAATTTTGATGATAGTGGTTTTTTCTCAGTACAAGTTATATCTGATGCTCTGGCAGTCTGGGGGTTAGAGATGATACCATACAACAGTCAAACAGAACAAGCTAATCAAGCAAGAATAAATCCCAAGTAAGTCTTTTCCCCCTCAAAGTAAGTCTTTTCAACCCTCAAAGTAAATCTGAGTCACGCTGGTTAGCGAGCCTATAGGTCGCATAATCGATCCTTGCATTGGCCAAGAAAATTCATCTGGATTTTCGATCATGGCTTTCCCTTGTTAGCTGTGCAGGATGGAGGGCCTGGTAAGAACTAGGGCTGGGTAAAATATCGATATAAATCGATAGTATCGATTGGACGGCCCTGAAAAGCACTATCGATAGCGGTGGGTCACTATCGATACCCAGCCCTAGTAAGGACAGCTTTCCAGTCTTTTGGATAGAGCAAAATCTAAGGTCCTGTGTAGATATTGGCATGCACGTTAAAGATCCGTTGGCAGTTGGTATTTGATATAAGAGTAGGCCATGGTGCCACTACCTGGACCAAATTCCCCTCGGAGCAAAACAGCAGGACGTTAAAGTTGCTAAACCCCATTTCCGTTGCTACTTAAAACCGTTATTTTCTATTTCAGTAATGAGCGAGCATTTATTTGTAATTTTCAACAACATTGGTTTGCTGTTAGAAAGTTGGGTCATCAGTGGTTTAATTTAAATTCTTTATTAACTGGTCCAGAACTTATATCCGATACATACCTTTCTTTATTTTTAACACAGTTGCAACAAGAAGGTAAGTCGTTAACTATACATGAGATTTCTGTTCAACTGTCCGGACGGAATTCTGAGGCGGGATACACACGGATGCTACCTTCATACCCTCCCCTTTTTGTTGTTGAAGGAAATGAAATGAAATGGGGTTTAACATCCTACTGTTCTGCTCTGATAGGCATACGAGATACAGTCTGGTATGAGGGAAAATGTGTGTGTACAGCTAGAGGTGTTACAGGCTACTCTTATATTGAATTCCAACTGCCAAGGGTGGGAAGGTGGGATGGCCTAGTGGTTTAGAGTGCCACGCTTCGACCTCTAGCTGGCCGGTCACCTATGGCTTGCGGCTGTGGTTTCGATCCCTGGTGTGAAGGTATGTGGCGTGAAGATAGGGGCGCCTTCTCAACCTCGTGGGTTTCCTCCAGGCACTCAGGTTTCCTCCCACTGATAAAGACCCCTACACGCAAGCGAATTATTGAAATAAAATGAAACCATATGTTAGTATCAAAATGACCTAGTTTGTTTTGAGTGTTAGTGGATGTTATACCTCAGTCTCTCTCTCCCTCTCAGATTTTGAAATGACCTAGTTATGTTGAGGAGAGGACATTATAAGCCCATTTCTCTCGATTTTTGTTGTACGGCAGGTTATTCCATATTTATTATAAAAGGTGTTTTTGTTGTACGGCAGGTTATTCCCTATTTATTATCAAAGGTGTTTTTATTGTACGGCAGGTTATTCCATATTTATAATAAAAGGAAGAATACCTGATTGTGAAGCTGACCAATTATTAAAAATAGTACCAGCAGTTCAGACTATTAGACCTAGTCTACTAGAAGACCCTAATGCCCAGACAAGTAAAGGGAGTAGCACTGGTGAACTACAAACTGCATTAGAAGAAAGTCGTCATGCATCTGATATGGATGATGTCACTTTACAAAAGGCCTTAAAAATGAGTATGCAAGGTACGTATAGGCCTATAACACTAACATTAGACTAAGTCTATTAGAAGACCCTAACGCACAGACTACTGTGTGAGTTCTTTTAAATAATAAACGGATTTCTTCGATTATGAACAAACTAGTTAACTTTGGTTATTATAAACTTACCCGTGTGTTTGAAATGAACTCCCGTTAAATAAAATACTTTGCACCACTAAAAATCCCAACGAATAAAACCGGTTCTCTCTTGAAAAATTTGAATATTTACTTGTTATTTCGACAGAGTGGATAATAACATTGCTTTCGTCACATATTGGACGAATCCAACACATTGAAGCGAGGTTGTTTAAATTTGACGCATATTTTGGCAACCACGTGCTATGCTCAAAGCAAAGCGCCAACATTACGATCGTTTGAGTTTGGGCGACGAAAATATCAATTGAAGGCAATTACATAGGAGCTTTATATTGAAACCATTGATCGCCAGTCTATCAAATTTTATTCACAATGAAAGAATCACTGATTGCACGGATACTCGTAAAAATAAAGTCATATATAAAATATAAATTTTAATATCCTATCTTCTTTATATTATAAATAGTTTAACACGGATCACGAAGCACACCTCCGAAGTGTCTGAGGACTCTGAGTGTATTATTAATTTGATCTCATTCTTTCGATCAAATAATAACCGCTTCAGTGACATTTTTAAGCGTGTTACGGCAGCGTTCAGGGTGCCTAATGGCATTGGGTGGCGGATACAATGCCGATAAGTCCGTAACACCCTGTAAGAAGCGGAACATTAATTGTAAATGGCCTGCATATATGTTAAATAATAATATTATCATACCATATTATAAAGATGGGTAATATTTAAGGCCCGTGAAAAGAATGTAGTTATTTTTGTTCCTCATGCGTGTTAAAAAGAAAATTATCCCATCCGAGCCGCTAATCAAATAATTAAGTCGGTAACAAATTTTAAAAAATACAGGTTGTTATGTGTGCGAACGCTCAAACTCAATGCCGAGTCGAGACGTGCTTTTAAATGCCACATTTCCTATGCTGTCACCCCTGATACAAAGTGATATCTCCCGAGGTGTGACGTAACCAGCTGCCATATTGATATTTTTCTTAACCGAAAGTTTGTGGGATTTCAATTTTTCAAGAGAGAACTGTTTTTATACATTGGGACATTTAGTGGTGCAATGGATTTTATTTAACGGGAGTTCATTTTAAACACACAGGTAAGTTTATAATAACCAAAGTTAACTAGTTTGTTCATAATCGAAGAAATCCGTTTATTATTTACCAGAACTCACACAGTAGTAAAGATAAGCCTATAACACTAATATTAGACTATTAGACTAAGTCTACTAGAAGACCCTAACGCCAGACTAGTAAAGATATGTATAGGCCTATAACACTAATATTAGACTATAAGACCTAGACTACTAGAAGACCCAAATATGCCCAGACTAGTAAAATTATATATAGTCCTATAATAACATAAAATAAACGGCATTATTTATGTTCGTCTTGGCGGGTGAGGTGCAAATGGTTAATGCATGAGTCAAGAGATGTGGTTCCGAATCCTAACTTGAACGTGACAAGAATTAGGGTTGCCGGTCCAACCTCTAGGGTTTTCTTGTTTCCTCCCACTGCTAAAGACCCCTATGAGCAAGCCAATTATTGAAATAAAATTGAACCATATGTTAGTCCCAAAATGACCTAGTTTGTGTCAAGTGGATGTTTGACTCCTTTCTCTCTCTCTACCCTCTGTCACTGCTCATAGCACATCCTAATATGGAAACTCTGGTGTCATAAGACCAAAATAGTTGTGATGTCATATTTAGTTCCTGGTCATAGTACATACATATTTGGTTTTTGCAAATTTAATGCTCTCGGGTTACCAATAGCAACAAAAGCTATTTTACAGATGGCTATAGCAAATCATTTATTTATGTTAATAAAACACAGGTTATCATGACGATGAAGCTATTTTACAGTCAGCTATAGAACAGAGCATGAAATGTGAAAATCCACCAGCAGCAGAAATATCAACTCCATCAGCGAAAGAAGTTCGTCAAAAACGTCTGGAATTTTTTAACAAACAACAATCAAGTACTCCCAGTACGAGTACATCGAGTACTGTTGATATATCATCACCTCAAGGTTGGACCTAATACACAATCTAACAATGTACAAGCAATCTCATTAAAGAAGACAAAATACAAATATTAGTAAATACTTGAATTTTGATTGGTTAGACACAGGCTAAGCACTAAAATCAATCTAAAATAACCAATCAAATTATTAAACTTTGGATTTTATCTTAGTTAATATTTCGTGAAACAGGCCCCTAGATCTATATTATATTTCCTTTTTTTTTTTGACTTAATATGGAAATTTCATTCCTATTACTCTATTCTGACGGTTCAAAAGTGTAACATCGATCGTTTATTACCATAGCAACGCTACTTGTCAATTTGTCAACCAAGACTAAATCCTAGTCATCTGGTGCTCTAGAAAGTTAATTCAAGGCTTGTCATATGAATAAATGTCTAAATATAAAAAAATAGTTCAAGGAGTCGAGTGAGTCACTTGTCCAGCGACGTAGGATTTCTTCAGGTTCTTCCCACTGCTAAAGACCCCTACGCACAAGCAATTTATTGAAATAAAATTGACCCACATGTTAGTCCCAAAATGACCTACATGTAGGGGATGCTCGATTCACAGTCCAGAACGTTCCGAATCGACAGAATTACAATCGAGTGACGCAGAATTCAGTCCTGTCACTGTTCTGCCAGTCCCGACAGCTGAGGTGGAGTGTGTAGAATCGTGACGTATTCCTAGGTAAAATATGTTTCAGCAGATATTTTTTATACAGTCGACATATGCGTTGTACTCCGAAACTCTCCTTTTCACTTGATTGACACCAGTTTTGGAATTTAATTCCAGAACTGTGAATCGAGCATCCCCGTAGTTTGTGTCGAGTGGACCTTAAACCCCGTTTCTTTCTCTCTTTTCTTCAGGTTCTTCCCTACGCATAAGGAAATTACTAAAATAAAATTGAACCATTTGTTAGTTCAAGATTTTTCTCCCTTTCTAATTATGTATATATCTATGTTTCAGAAGAAGATACTGAGGAAGAAATGTTGAAACAAGCTTTAGAGATGTCCATGCAACAAGGAAATACCTAGTAGTAGGGAGTAGTTAGATAGATATACATCTCGTTTCATCTTGTATATGTACTATGTCATCTTATTTATATCAAAATACTGTGATCAAAATATACAGTCTATTTAATGACAACTATCTCTGTCCAGATCAGCCACCATTAAAATATACAATACTTTCGGCTCACAGACAACTATCTCTGTCCAGAATATAAAATACAGTTGACTCACAGACAACTATCTCTGTCCAGAATATAGCCACCATCCACAGCTCACAGAGAATTATGTAGTTTCATTCATAATTGATCTCTGTCCATGCAGAATGGCTACCATATTATGTAATGAACAAGGGAAAACACACTTTTGGGGGGAAAGAAGTACAAAAAATATAGGTACACCATATCCCTAGCACTAATAAAGATAAATGTCTAAATTTTGTACTTATTATAATAATAATATCGTTGTTTATAAAGCACTGAAGAAAGGGTTTTGAAATAACAATGTTTTAAGTTGAGATTTAATGCTTGTTCTTTAATGATAATCCTAAAACCAGACAGAGTTTTTCTCTATAATTTGTATAGTTTCTTTGAAAATGGTGTTTAAACATTTGCCTGACACAACATTTTCTTTGAAGAAATATTTTGATAACTGTTGAAATATTAATGATAAATCAAATTGCTTTTTGTCTGATTCTATGGTAGATATTTGTATGTGTCTTAAAAATGTGGTGAAGATATCTTAATGACCTGGGTTCTTCATATTTTTTTCCCCAAAAATTTGTTTATTTAAATTTTCAGGTTTGAGGTTTTGTCAAGCATAATATTTATATGTAAATTTAGAACGAGTTATTACCAGTTGATAACCTTTCCATTTTATACTAGGATAACCTCCAGTTATAGTTCAAACTCAACAATGTCGAACCCCTGGTTGTATGTGGCAAGGAAAAAAGGGTTGCCTGTCCAGCCTCGTGGGTTTTCTCTGGGTACTCCGGTTTCCTCCCACTGCTAAAGACTCCTATGCGCAAGCGAATTATTGAAATAAAATTAAACCACATGTTAGTGAATTATTGAAATAAAATTAAACCATATGATAGCGAATTATATAAATAAAATTAAACCATATGTTAGTCCCGAAATGATCTACTTTGTGTCGAGTGGACGTAAAACCCATATCTCTCTCTCTCTCAAACTCAATAATGGTTTCCATGGAGAATAAAGATGGTGTGAAACCGTTGTCATAACAACTGTTCAAATTCATTGATTTTAATCATATTCAGTTCACCATGCTTTTTATCAAGACTACTTTCAAATTTAAATACTAGATTTGTTGTGTATTATGGCGCCGTTAAGAATCATCCATTCATAATAATTTGTTTATCTAAGGATAAAATCTTTAGAATTAAAGTGTTTGTTAAAGCAATCTGATTAAAAACACAGACCCTATTTCGGTTTGTAAAGTGTCAAATTTCACGTATTTGTCTGTACTACACTAGGATCTGGAAGAATTCTAGTTGATGTGAGAAATTAGCCAATGAAACGGTCTGTTAATGTGTGTTCTTGACATGTTCTGCACGTAACTGTGGGAAACCCCTAGAGACCTCAAAGCTGATTGGTTAATCAATGTCTGACATCATAGGGTCACTTGTATGACCCCTGATGCAACCTCCGAGTTCATTGAAAGTAAAGTAAAGTTTGTAGATGATTAAAATAGAGTATGATAAAATCAAAGCCAAGCTTAACTGGAGCAGGGCCACGAACACAAATAAATTATTATTTCATATACTTTTGAATGGCATGCCTAGATCGATCACCGAGTGGAACTTCACCGAGAAGTTTGAGGGAAACACGAAGCTCAATCTTCTTCCTCGTGTCTCAAGATTAACTACTGTGAAACTGGAATTTGAATTTGTTCTTTTTGTCATGAACTGTGGGGACCCCTAACTGTGAGGTCCTAAACCTGGGTCACTCAGATCCATGCTTAAAGTTACATTATGGCAGATAAGATAAAGAGATGGCAGTTCTCACTATAACAGTTTCAGTCAAATTGGTCCACTATTAGCCGAGAAAAAAAGCGTTTGAAATATTCACATAGCCTCGGTCATCATTACTCAAATCATTAATATAAACAGCATAGTCTCGATTATCCACTTGATTGATTTAATTATCAACGGCCATTAAGCGGCATATAGGAATTCAATCCGCCAACATCGAAGGCTAGCCTTGACAACAAGAGTTTATTATGGTCTGGATATGTTAATTAATGTCTAATTGATTATTTAGATAACATCTCAGGCCTAAAGAAAGACCTGTAATAAGCCGATTTTGCTCTTGCATAATGCTATTTTAAGCTGGGCTTTGGATCAGACTCTAGGATATGATCTCAAGGATGAGTTTGTCAGTGAAAGGGGCTGAACCTTACAATTGCAGAAGAGAGAGATAGGGAAATGGGGTTTAACGTCCACTCGACACAAACTAGGTCATTTTGGGACTAACATTGTTTCATTTTATTTCAATAATTCGCTTGCGCGTAGGGGTCTTTAGCAGTGGGAGGAAACCGGAGTGCCCGGAGGAAACCCAAGAGGTGCCCCTATCTCCATGCCACATACGCTCACACCAGGGATCGAAACTACAGGTCGAAGCGCTGCACTCTAGACCACTAGCCCCCCCCCTACAATTGCATATGTACAAACTTTTACGGCTCATATTAGATCATGTGACTCACATGTGCTGAATATGTAAATTAGGTGCCACCATTACTATTATTTGTTAAATAGTACATGAGGCACTGATTATCAGATTTAAATGAGACAAGGACCAATTTAGGGGAGAGCCTTGCAGTGTTGCATACCTATAAACATTTTCATGTACATGTATAAAATCTATCCCTAATTTAAGGTAATGTAATTTATTTTGTTTTTAGCTTATCGGCCCAAAGGGCTTACGAGGTAAACTTTGTTCATCGTGAACCTCAAATTCATGAAATAGTGAGTAACTTCTGTCCATTTTCAACCTCTAATTCATAAAAATAGTGAATCAACTTCGTTTATTTTATTTATTGTAAATACTCATCATTTATTTACACACGATGTGTTCCCTTTTTCTTTATCTTATCTTTTCTTTTAGAATATTGATGAAATTTTGTCTTTTTTTAAATATTTTGTACAAAAAAAAGACGTTTATTGACTATGCAATAAAAAGCTTGCTATTTAAAACACACTAGCCATGTAGTTATTAATTCAGTTGGGGGGATCCTGGTGGCTCGATAGCCTGAATGTCAGGCTGAGAAAGTTTATCCAGATTTTCCGGTGTGGTTTCCCTTGGTGCAAAATAAAAACGAGGTCCTGTGTACATATTGACATGCACATAAAAGATCCCTTGGCAGTTGGAATTCGATATAAGAGTTGGCTGTAGCGCCACTGCCTGGGCAAATTTCCCTCATACATGAAGCACACTCTATGGGGTATGGCGTATGCCCATCTTCACAAGCCTAGTTTAGGAGCAGAACAGTAGGAAGTTAAAAACGATTTCATTTCATTTAATCCAGTTATGTATCCTCATTTAACATTCTACACACAGAGGACTGCCTACTCTTTCCAACCTCATGGGTTTTCTCCGAACTATCTATGAGAATAGATATGTCCTGAATGGCGGCCATATTGATAATTATATTGTCTGATAAATAATGTGGGTCTAATCCGTTTCAAACACAAAAACATTTTTATTTTCATGACATATGAAAATGGTAGCAGGGTAAATACTTGTCAACATACTTTATGTACATATATATGCTTATTAAAGTCAAGATTTATAAGGGTTTTTCAAAAAAGATTCCACACATTGCAATGTCTTTCATATTCATTTTCCTTCTACATGTACGTAACTAGCTCATCGTTTTAGTATTCTCCAATTACAGCCACTTACATGTAATCCAAGCAGGAATCTCAATACCCAAGATACACCAATCGTTGATGTTTTACACATATGTATCCAAATACCATGCTGTGCTCATCCAAAACCATCACGTATCGAAATATGTTGTGCTTGTCCCAAATCATCCATCTTTTAACCAATCTGACATTATCTCCGCTTTATTTACCAGTGACACTTCGTTGACTGCATTCATCCTGATTTATCGGACTGTGTAGCTAAAACATGAAACATAAAATAACGAAATGAAATGGGGTTTAACGTCCTACTCTTCTGCACCTGACCTGGGCTAATGGAAGACAGGCATACGCCATACATTGTGTGATGAAGGGAATTTTGCCCGGGGCAGCGGCACTACGGCCTACTCTTACATCAAATTCCAACTGCCAAGGGATCTTTTACGTGCACGCCAATGTGTACACAGGACCTTGGTTTTTTCGTCCCATTAGGCCCTCCTTCTGTATCACTGACAAGGAGAAATCACGGCCGATGAACTTTCTCAGCCAATGCAGGGATCGAACACCCGACCTCCAGGCCAGCGCCTTGCCCACTTAGCACAATAACTACTCTATTTCTATAATCCTTGTAAAACATATAGAAGTAGATTTCACAAATTAAAAACACTTATATTGATATACATGTATATTACTTTCGAATTTATTAACATGCTACGTTTCGATACACTCACATACTGATATCGTCAATTTGCTTGCAAACGTAATATGTATGTGTATCGAAACATAGCATATAGATAAATTCAGAAGTAGTACAGTAGAATCCGTGTGAGCAGCCACTCCTATTCAGCGACATCTCCTTGTATGCGGTCACAATAAATTCCCCCCGTAAAAATTTTATTGTTTCATCTCTGTATTCAACGGCCACTCCTCTAACGCGGCCAGCGGTCACTATTTTGCTAATAAATTTAACAAAACATCGCCCATTTAACGGCCATTGTTGAATGATAGCATCCTGTCGTTCTTCGTAACACCCCCGCTAATCCCGTGAGTAGTAATCAATTAACTGGACTCCCACTGATCAGGTAAAAAGAACTGTGAAAATACCAATTAACCCGTGATTATCTGTTAATTAATCTTTTGTTTTATTAAACGACTAACCTGATCAATGTTTCCACTTGTAACGGGACATTATTTGATACTGATTGAATAAACTGAAAGTACCGACTAAAAGCCGCCATGTTGTTAAATAGACGTAGTTAGCGCCACCTATAATATTACATACAGAGTTACACCACCTTTGAATCGGTAGTAAAATCAGTCCTGTTTTTTGGTTCATGTGCTTATTTGATAAAATAAAATTAATTCATCGATTTTCTTCACAAAAATGGATAAATATTATCGAATGCAACACAATGATAGACAATAGTATTGAAGGTTGGTACAAAATGACAAGTTTACGGAAGTTATGTCCGAGATTCAGTGACGACCAAATTTACCGATGCAAGTGCACCCAAGCGTAATATTAATTGATATCAGCAAAAAAAAAGTCCCACAAGATTTTATTAAGAGGCCACTCCCGTTAAGCGGTCAATCATAAAAATTCCCATGGGTGGCTGCTTAATGCAGATTCTACTGTATATATATTCATAGAAGTGTTTTTAATTTACTCTATTTCTAACAATAAACATACCTTCAAATTTTATCAGTGTTTTGGCACAGGAAGTGATGAGCTACATGTACCTCACATAAATAGATTTTTCTCTGTCCTGATCGATTTTTTTTTTATAATTTTTTAAAACATGGAACATGCAGAATTAGCTAGGTATATTTGACTTACAATATTTGCGACATCAATCCATTGTAAAGCTTTTGATACCATGTCTTCTTTTGAAGTATGTTTATCCAAGTTCCAGTACGTAAATTCATTAAATTTAGATTTTATATCCAGCATCCTGTCTTCCTCTTCAGTGGCTGCTTTTCTACTTTCAATAACTACAAGTCCTGTAAAACAAAATCTAATCAATGACTAGATCATTTTGGGACTAATACATCTCTATTTCAATAAGTTTACACACAGGGGCCCTGGGGGTGGGGGGGGGGGCGTCTCGAATTAATGAAGTGGGGTTTAACACTTATAAAGTGAAATAAAATGGAAGTTTAACGTCCTACTCCGAACAGGGCTTATGAAGACAGGCTTACTCTTATTCCAACTGTTAAGGGATCTTTTACATGCTCCCCAATGTATACACAGGCCTCAAGTTTTTCATCTTATCACTGACAAGAGGGAACCACAACGGAAAATCTGGATGAACTTTCACGACAAAGGCAGGAATTGAACACCCGAAATCCAGGCCAGCGAACCAGCGTTTTACCCACTATGAGTATGACCCCTTAACACTAATAAAAGTGTTAGACCATCGGCATGGATAATTGACCCAGTACTAATTATCGTCACAACCCCCAGCCAATCACGAAGCAGTATGTTTTAAATATTATAGTTTTGAGATTATTTGTGAATAGATTTCTGCTTCTCTATCACCATAGTTACCTGTATATCCAGAGGGTAAGGCCACTTTTTCCCCATCTAAAGGTCGACCATGCATACATCCAGTTAACAAGCCTGAAAATAGAAATATTATTCATTTAATCAAGCCTTTTCTGACAGGGCTAATGAGAGAGAGAAAGAGAGAAAGAGAGAGAGAAATGGGGTTTAACCTCCACTCAACACAAAATAGATCATTTTGTGCGTACCGGTAGGAGAAAACAAGAGTACCCGGAGAAAACCCATGAGGTTGGACAGACGATGCTATTACTTGACATGTACAACCGGGGGTTTGAAACCACGCAAGTTCACTCATTGTTGCCAGGCTGCATGATACAGTGCGTGCACGCAAACCATTCGGCCATCCGACCCCCTTAGGCTTACGAGGATGGGCATACGCCATTGCCATGTTATGGTGAGTGAAATTTTTCCCAGACAGTTGCTATTGTACTGAATTCAAACTGCCAAAGGATATTCCACCTGGATGCTAGTACTGGTACACAAGATCTCTGCTTTTCATAGAATCCAAACTCCTTAACAGCTGTCCTCGGCCTTGTACTCCGACCCTCCATCCTGCATCACTGACAAGGGGAAACCATACTGGTAAATCTGGACGATCTTTCTCGGCCAATGCAGTTGTTGTCTTATATCTCGATCAATGTTTAACTTTTAAAGTTCGGCGATGAGTTGTCTTCTAACTAAAGTTGGGGTGAGTTGTCTTATATTAGGGTGAGTTGTCTCTATACATAGCATTTTTCAAGCATGCATTATTTAATCAAACTAATTCTATTTCTAACGACCATTTATTTCATCCATACCTTCTTCTTTTCTGATTGTTGTTTCAAAATATTTACAAACATTAGCTTCTTCGTTGTGATGTATCTCACATGGCAATAAATGGCACGAGATTTCTGGGGCCGTGGAAACGGTCTCTGTGTTTATTTGCATCGACATTTTCGGTTTTCCCGCTATTTCCTTAATCTCATAGGAAATTTGACCTTCACCCCTTTTAAGATAACCTTCACCTAAAAATATAAACTTCCGGTTAGTGTGATCTAGATTATCCAGCGGTTTTAACATTGGAGTGACACGATGAGAAAAAAGACTGGTTATTTGTGCATGAATTTGTCGTTTGCAATGGCGGAGAAGCGGTACCGTTTTCCACAACGAAAAGGCTTGTTCGGACTTTTCAGAAAGTATTCGTCGCTATTTTATGCCTTCGCCGCTTGGAATGTTCTTGGTTATGTAATATATAAAAGTGTTGACAGTTATAAAAGAAAAACAGACGACTCTTGGGATGAAAAAAATTCGAGTATGTTGAATGTTAATTTTAATGATTACATGTCATTTCGGTCCCGCGTCATTTCGGACTTACGACATTTCGGACTCCAAAAAATATGGCCTCGACGTTTCGGACTCGGGCACATGACATTTCGGACTCGGGAATAAGTTGGAAGGAAAGGTTGAACACAACTGTCAAATCAATATAAAATACGCCGTGGCTATTCTTAATAGCCCCACAATAAATTATATAATTTACCGCTCGCCATCAAGTTGGCCTTCGGCGTGGAGTCGTGCATCACGAACCTACACGACAAAATTTCCAATGTTGAGTGTTTACGAAAAGAACGTTTTACTTCTTTATACATGTATTGCTGTACTGATGAATTTATTAGGAATAGGCCAATTTAAAACACGAAAGAAAATATTTATTAACATAAACACGTGGTTAGTAAAAGGCTCCACCAAACGATAAAACATTAGTTGCACTTTTTTTTTTTTACGGTTCTTTGATAATCGTCGTTTCCCGTAAAAGTAATGTATTTGTTTAAATCCAATAATATGCCGAAAAATTTATTTGAAAATGACCTACACAAAAACAAAAATTTACACGATATGCACTGTTTTTACAAGTCCCTAGAAATTGTTAACGATCACCCGGTGAGCTGCACGTTGACTTGCATTCCGCCCGCTTGGCAATACCAATCGATAAATTAGTGCGTACCTACAAAGCAAAGTATTTCTGAGGAAAATATTAGAAATAGCAACAATCAAAGCGGGATAATTAAAGCTGATTAACCGATAATCCCGATGTTATTGTAGTATGTGCAAAGAAATCTTGCGGTTCTTTGGTGGATGATGAAAAACGTGAGTTGTCAATCATCGATAATGGCAGACGTGTGTTGATTGCAATTATTCCGTTTCACAAAAAAAAAACATTAGCAGTGATAGATCAATCAAGCTCGTTTAATTTTTGACAAAAGAAAAACAATGAAGTATTACTAAATATACACAAATTTTCAACAATATTTTATTGCCAAGTTCAATACTCGCCGATGAAACAAAAGAGAACTACCAGTGTTAATCGCGACATCAACAATCGCTGATCAATTAAATAAACTATCAGTCTCACATAAAACGAAAAAACAAACAGCTGTACTATTAGTATTGCTCAAATTTTCTACATTATTTTAATTATTAATCAGAGTCCGAAAAGTCGCTTGACTGAGTCCGAAACGACGCCAAGTAAGTCCGAAAAGTCGCCAGTTGAGTCCGAAATGACGCGGGACCGAAATGACGTGCTACCAATTTTAATTTCCATTTCATTCATTCATTCTGCCTGAAAATGAAATGAAATGAAATGGCCATGGGGTTTAATGTCCTACTGTTGTGTTTATTCCAGGCTAATGAAAATGTGTTGTGACCTTTTGGACTCTATATCAACAACGGTTAATTGGGTCCCACAACTGTGGTTCGAACTCTATTTGGTTTTCGATAAAAAATAACTAATAATATAAAAATAACATTATGATAACATATATATCAAATATACAAACTTATTACAGATACAAATAAATATATGTCGTCCCCCTTTGTCTGAAAGGACACCTACCCTAATCCGAAATGTATTTTAAATAATGATGTTGTTGGTCCAAAATTTCGCGGACTGACTTAAATGTCATGTAATCCTTACAGTTACTGAATTTGGTTCCTACAATTTCTGTGTCTGGTGCCTTACACGTATTTCCCATTTTCTTGAAGCAATAGTCTGAGAAATCCCACTCTGGCCATTACTGGATGGGCTTCTGATAATTACTGTATAAGCTTTTGAGGGAGTGTGTCTGTCTATTCTTCCTGTTTAATCAAATCTGTACCAAGTACAGCAACATGACAGCCCTTCGTTTAATCAGAGGTCTTCCCTAATCTTTTGGACAGTGATTTAAGGTATTAAAAATGGTGAAAGTCTTGTTCGTCTCCATACTGATTTGATTACATTGTATCCGTGTTGATAGCCATGTTTGTCACACAATTAGTTTATCTGCAATATTCTGCTATACACTGGTTAATTGAGCATAGTAAAATCGTGAGTCATGATTAAAAATATTTTGTCCAATTTGGAGCTCTGGTTAAAGCGTAAACATATTGTTACACAGTTAGCTATTGGATGTTAATTGGACATTTGACCAGTTATAATTTGGAACTGAAATTTGCTTCCATTAAAGCAGTGTTTAGTGGATTAGCTGTAATCAAACAAAACACTGCGGAAAGTGTAATATTTCCGGTCTTTCTTAAACATGCATTATGCAAGAGCAAAATCTGCCTATTGTAGGTCTTTCTTTAGGCCTGAAATGTTATAAAAACTATTAATTAGACATTAATTAACTTATTCAGACCATAATTAACTCTTGATGTCGAGGCTAGCATGAGATTTTTGTTGGATTGTAGTTTGATACCCTGAAATATTTTCCTTCGTGATTAACCAATAAAAATGGATAACCTTTCCATTAGCTAGTTTTTAACTATTATAGTGAGAACTGCCAACTCGTTATCTCATCTCTCCTGGTATCTTTAAACCTGTAATCTGAGAATTAAAGTGTATGTAATTATATAATTTCAGCGGAGAAATATCTGAGTCAGCTAAATTTTGGTACAGACAGGTCAAATATGGAGAGAATAAAGATTAAAGGATTTACTATTCAAAGTCGACAGACTGAAGAGAAGGCAAAGAGTGAAGAATTATAATAGGTTTATTCTAGCTGACTTCTTAGTTTTACTACAGGTTGGTTTATTTTCTGGTGTGATTTCCTCTTGTCAGTGATGCAGGACGGAGGGCCTGACAATGACAGCTGTCTAGTTGTTAGGATGGGACGAAAAATGGAGGTTCCGTGTACATATTGGCATGCACGTAAAAGATCCCTTGGCAATTGGAATTCAATATAAGAGTAGGCTGTAGCGCCGCTTCCCGTGCAAAATGGCCCTCATAGCAGGCTGTATGGCGTATGCTTGTCTTCCATTAGCCCAGGTAAGGTGCAGAACAGTACATGTACATGTAGGACGTTAAACCCTATTTCATTTCACAGGTTGGTTTGCCATTCAAGGCCTATATCAATGTTATTGAATTGGAAAGAAATCGGGTGTAAAAGAGGACAATATTGGTGTTGGTCATTATCACATATGTGATAGAACTGGTTAAACACATTCCAAATATGATTTTAACATAGAGATCATTGCTATGGTAGATGAGTAATAAAGGTTTCAAAAAAACGGAGGTGACGAACAAAGTTACATGTATCCTTCTATATCACTGACTGAAGTAACAAGTGATAACAGATACATGGAGAAATTTCTGCTCACTAATAATTCCTTTCATCTATTTCTGCGTGTTTTTTTTTTTCAGATGTGTGATGATCGTTTAAATATAGTTCGTTGATGAAATACAAGTGTGTGATTGGTTGAATATACTTCATGTGTAAAATACAAATGTGTGATTGGTGGAAATACAGTTATTTCATTGATGAAACATGAATGTGTGATTGGTGGAAATACAGTTCATTGATAAAACATGAATGTGTGATTGGTTGAAATACAGTTCATTGATGAAACATGAATGTGTGATTGGTTGAAATACAGTTCATTGATGAAACATGAATGTGTGATTGGTTGAAATACAGTTCATTGATGAAACATGAATGTGTGATTGGTTGGACTGTTGAAATATGAATGGGTGTGTTATTCCCGGAACGCCAATAGCGGTCGATTCGTGGAAGATCCGAGAATGTGGTGGATCAAAACTTTTTTTCTTGACACATCTCCATGGAGATCACGTCGTGGGACTTACATCTTCATGGAACAAACCAATATACTGTTCGGAAATAACATCCAAGATTCTTACTAATCGTTATGAAATAAAACCGGAGCTCGTCCATTCTTTGTCTGAAAATGAAAGTCACCTGATTTCTATTGATATAACTGGACATGATCAGGAATATGTTACCGTGACGGTGATTGATGCGAGACATTGTCCCGGAGCAGTCATGTTCTTATTTGAAGGACATTTTGGTAAAATTCTCCACACCGGTGACTTTCGTTTCTGTGAGTCGATGATCGAGGATTCGTTGTTAAAGAATCATCTTGGATCCATTGATGTTTTGTATCTGGATAATACGTATTGTCATCCGAGCTGCGCATTTCCGTCACGAGATAGCGTTACCCAGTCAATAATAGCCTTAGTTAACACTCATAAAGATTACGACGTCGTGTTCGGTTTGAGGAATCTTGGGAAGGAAGAAATGCTGGTTAAAGTTGCTCTCGCATGTAAGGAATGGATCTCTGTACCGTCTTCCATGATGGAGGTTGCTAGTATTTTAAATCTCCCCGATGTCTTTGTCGTTTCCGATAATCCAATGACGTGTCGATTGCGTGTGCTTCCAGCCACATCCATATCCGCAAAGTTTGTAGCAAAGTTTAATTTAACGAAGCCGACTATAGCGATTCTACCCACTGCTCTCTACACCGGGTTGTATGTTGAACCGTTTGGTAAAAGTGAACACATATTTGTCGTACCATATTCTGATCATAGCTCCTACACAGAACTCCGGCAATTTGTTTCATACGTTAAACCTTCGAGAGTCGTGCCAATTGTCAGATCAGACACGCATGGTCCCTATGGTGCCGATTTTAGTGCCAGGGCAGATATGAGCTGCTTTGACGATCTGCTTAAAGTCAAATCTACACCAGAGAGAGCGACCAAATACAGAAAACTGCAAAATGGTGGCAAGGCTAAAATACGATTATTCAAAGAGAATGATAGTTTTGATATCCGGTCAGTTTGTAAATCAAAGACTAAAAGACGTAAAAGGAGAATTCTTCGCAAGGGGGTATCTAAAGTGTCAAGGAAAGGGGTAACATACGATTCGGACATTAGTGAGTTGGCTGAAAAATCAAATTCACCGCCTGGCCATTTTGGATATGGAGAAACTGATAGAGACTCAAATCAAAAATCTAGTGGAGAAATTCTTAAAACTGAAAGTCATCTTGCTGAAATATCCACTAACGATAATATTTCTTGCCAGACCACACAGGAAATCCCTCCTGACCATTTCGTGGATAAAACCCCCGAAAACACGAATCAAAAATCCCTTGGAGAAATTCATAAATCTGATGATTATGTTGTAGAATTTAACACTGAAGATAATCGTTTTTCTCTGACCACAAAGGAAACCTTAGCGACAAATTCCGATAAGGATGAAGAAAACGATCAAACCAAAGGCACAGACAGTAAACATACAAATTTTCAATCAGAAAAGCTAAGATCTTGTATTTCTGACAATGAGTTTGATTTTCAACCTATTAAAAGTAATTGGTCAAAATGTTCAGAACCATGTGTTTTAACTAGTGCTAACGATGATATTAGTTTGATTGAGCCAGATGTGTCTGATGGTGACAGTTGTCAAACGAAAATCTGTCGACAATTAGATGGTAGTCTTGTATCCGATAGTCTTGTATCCGATAATCATACCTTGTCTGTTAAAAAATATTCCAATGAAAATAGAAGTAAGAAAAGAAAGCGTTTTTATTCTATTTTGGAAGAATATCTAAAGTTTTGATCCAGTTTATAAATGTAGTGTCTCTGTAGTGGTATTGATCCGTTCTACTCGAATAACCCCTGGATTCATCCATAGGGTTTTCATGAATTTAAATTATTTGCCCTTGATTGTAGCTTGATTCTACGAACCAGTCAAGAACAGTTTACATACATGTACCAGTCTTAGGGTCATTGTTAACATTCACAAAAATTAGTTGCAATAAAATGCAAATTACATGTTCTTCCCTTTGCTCACTCAATTTGTCAAGGGCAGATGGATCCAGGGGTTAGTGAAGTAGAAGGAACAATACCACTGGTGGTACCGAGAACTCGGTCTCCCTCGTGGATAGTCAGAGGTTGGTGGAGTAGAATGGAACAATACCACTGGGGATTACGAAGTGTCAAGGGCGGATAATTTGACTGTGTCTCCCCCATGGATAGACCCAGATGTTGGTGGAGTAGAAATAAAGATACCACGAGAAAATACCAAGAATTCTGTGATGAGTGGCTTACATACAGGTTTGATGTCAACCCAGGGCAATGCCAATAAGAAGACATACATTAATTATTTGGTGATATGTTTACCTTTTACACTCAATTTTTAACACAATTTGATGATGTAGTACCGATTTCTGAATAGGACATTAATTATTTGGTGATTTGTTTACCTGTTGGACTCAATTATGATGATGCAGTTCTGATTATAATTTGTGTTATAGTGATATGATCAATGGTTGTTATAGTGATATGATCAATGGTTGATGATTTATTGATTTGTATAGATATAATGAATTAAATAAAAAAAATCATCGAAGAGAAAAAGAAATGGGGTTTAATGTCCAATTGACTCAAACTAGGTCACTTTGGGACTAACATATGGTTTAATTTTATTTCAATAATTCGCTTGTGCCTAGGGGTCTTTAGCAGAGGGAGGAAATCGGAGGACCCAGGGAATACCCACGAGATCGAAAAGGCGACTCTACTCCTTGTCACATAGAACCTGTGTTGCTAGGTAACGCGAGAACATTACAACCAGCCAACTTGCTCCAGAGTATATCATGTGGCCCTGGAGCCCCCCAATAGGCATGTGTGGGGTATTATGGTATCATTCATTATATGCGCCTACATGAATTTCCTGAAAAATATATTTTGTCTCTAGATATAATTTAGTTTTGTGAAATAACTAATTCCTCCCCCCCCCCCCCGCCAGGGCCATATTGTCTGGAAAATTGGATTTATCTATCGTCTTATCCCCCCAGAACATACATGAGGGATCGTAGTGTATTCCTTGACCCTCAAAACATACACCAAAATTATCATCCTAGACTAAATACTGTGAGGGTTATCGGGGGGGTTATTTGAGATGCTAGACGCCATCTTAGATCTGGCAGGAAAGAGTACAAGCTATAATATAATTGGTGGGGTACCCACAATGAGATTGGCTTAGTGCCCACGAATGAATTGGTCGCCCAAAACGGCGTGATAATCTTCAAAAATGCCTCATCCCGGAAGGGGGGGGGGAGGCATGATGCCTGTAGATGATGTACGAAAAATCACGGTTTTAGCTTGTGGAGTCTATAGAGGTCACAATTGTTATCTAATTTTAAAAATCGTTTACATTTATCACCGTTACACCCTCATGACGGTTGATTTCCTACTTCGTGAAAATGGGGCCAAATCTGCCGGACAAAATAACTTCGCCTCGTACTCAAACACAGGTATATGTCTTAACAAGGTTGTGGACTATTGTTATCATATTTTGATAAAACCTAAAATATATGTTTATTTCCCAACGATCTCGGTTCCTTTCGCTATTAGGACATATCCGATCGTAAATTCTTGGATTATGGCCCCCGACTGTACGAAAAATAATGTTTTTTTTTTACCCGATTTTAAAAACCGTTTAAATATATCAGCATTCCAAAATAACGAAAGTTGAATCAAAACTAAACGGCCCGACAAAATGTCCGCTCTTTGTACAAAAATTGTGTAAAAGCATGTAATACGAAGGTCATGGACCCTCTAGAGGTTACAGTTTGAAACTGATATCTTTATATCCCAAAGACCTCGGTCCTATTCGATAATTGCACATTTCAGACCATAACTGTCTGGATTATACGAAAAATTGCTTTTTGTTTTTAGCTTGTTCTCTATAAATCTCTTGCCAAATGTGGGCGTATCTTTCCTGGCAATCGCTGGTTACATTAAAGGAGCTAAATTGCTAACATTTGGGACCTAGAAATTGACACAAGTGGGTCGCAACGCGTGTAATACTGTATTATGAATGTATATAAACTGATTTACATTCAATGGTTTCCGTTTTACTCTTAATTTCAAATCAGTTATGTTCCGCGAAATAAACCAACAGTCTCAATCGAATGCAAATTTCTTGCGTTTGGTTATTCCAGTCTACATAACGCCGTTTGGTTTGGTACAATGTGTGTAGCCTCGTCCCCCGAGTCTCTTGTTAGAACTGGAGCTGAATCGCCATTATGGTACACGATTCGTGTACAAATGGTAAAATGTTTATTTTGTCTTAAATATTGGATATCAGAAGCACATCTTTTTTTTGGTAAGATCACAGCATTAATGTTGATTCAAATTGACAAATAATTCGTGTTTTCAATGTTGAAGACTTTGGACGATATTGAGTTAGAGACTTAGCTACTTTTAAATTATTAAATGGCTGAATCGTTTTAATCAATTTAAAATCTGATTTGTGTAACGACATTGACACTTGATTGTATTCGTTTCATGTTAATAAATGTCTAACTAATAATTTACATAACATTTCATGCCTAAAGGAAGACCTGCAATAGGTAGATTTAGCTCTTGCATAATGTATGTTTAATTGTATTTGGACGTGGAATAGGGCCGTAACTAGCTCAGAGCAACGAGTTGGGGTTGGTAGGGGGAGAAGCCTGACTTGGAAAGATGTAATAAATAACAATAATCAATCGTTGGCAGTTGGATTATTCAAGTAAAGAACTCTGATTCAAACCTGCACAGGATCGTGATTCCGATAAAATCCAGTATTCACTTGTAAATTTCACACATTTAGACATTTTCACTTTCTCAGATCATCAACATTACGACCCCCCACCCCCCTGCTCAGCTACATATAAAAAAAAATAATGCCTTGCATCAATGAAATTACATCACAAAGTGATCCTACATCAGTATAAAACGATTTCTCTGTTTAAAAAGCTCAATTTGTATGTATGCCTATGATATTTAGAGACGATGATGGCAGATTTCCCTAACCGAAAGCTGGCAAACCCCCTCCTGCAAAAATTCCTGGATCCGCACCTGACCCCCCCCCCTTCGGTTTCTGTGAGTGTGATGTATATAATGCATTATGTATAGAAATCAAGCCTCGACCCAATAATGTATTACAAAGCCAAATTCAAGTTTTATTTTCATTTTTTAAAATATATACATTTTGAAATAATGTTTCTGATATATATTTGCACTTTTAACAAGAACCTGTATTTCATGTTTCGTATTCAATAAATATATATTACAATTCATTTTATATTCCCTATGTCATGTATATGAATTATAATCAAATATTAACATTTATTTATGATTTAATATTTCATACATATACATCAGGAAACATGACGCCATTTACATATAACGTTATTATTGAATGGACATAGAGATAACGACAGAGCGCAAATTTCAAAGTATAATTCTCAATACTTAAATATACTATTCAAAAAAAGTAGGGGATATTTGATTTTTAAGTGTTATTAAAGTCACCTAATGAAACTGACGAAGAAACAAATGACAAAATGAAATGAAGTTCACATTCATCGATTTATTCCAAATGATCGTTAGACTAAGTAAGGCACAGACTGGCCATTATAAGGGTAAAATGATTCCCGGGGTCAAACAGCAAAGTTACCACAGCATCACAACAAAGTCAGTAACGGGTAAATCCTCCTCTGTTTGCCAAACAAGCATTGATCCGACGTGGCATACTCCTAATGAGACATCTAAGGTCATTTTGGTCCAGATTGTCCCATTGCTGTTGCAACGGCAGCAGCAAGTTCTTGGACATTGGCAGGACGTTGTTGACGTTGACGTAACCTCTGTCCATGCATGTCCCAGACATGCTCGATGGTAATGTGGTGATGTTCTGTTGTTGGAGGTAACCTGTAACGATCCTGGCCCTGTGACATCTTGCGTTGTTATACTGGAAGATGAAACGGCGGCCATGACGTCGTGCGAACGGCACAACATGGAATGCCAAGATGTTGTCCCGGTAGTACTGGCCTGTAACACGCCCTGCAACAACATGTAAAGCCGTTCTTCCAACAACAGTGATGCCTCCCCACACCATAACAGAACCACCCCCAAATCGATCATGTCTGATGACGTTAACGTCTTGGAAGCGCTCGTTTCGACGACGCCACACCCTCCTACGTCTGTCCAAAAAATCAACAGTGGACCTTGACTCATCTTAAAACATCACATTGCTCCAGCGTCGATTATCCCAGTGTTGACGATCCCTTCACCAACGACGTCTTGCCTGAATGTGATGATCTCTCAAACAAGGGATCACGCGAGGACGTCGGGCGCGAAGTTGACCCTTATGCAGTCGATTCCGAATCGTCTGGCCACTCACTCTCACACCAGTGTCTATGTTTGAAGACGAGCGCTGATCTGATTTGTTGTGATGACACGATTTCTCAAGGCCAAGGTACGGATAAATCGATCCTGGGCTTGAGTTGTCGCCCTTGGTCGACCTGAGCGTGGTCTGTCCTGTACAGATTGTGTATCACGGTATCTGGACCATAGCCTGCTTATGACAGACTGAGAAACATTCATCGTCCGCGCCACAACCGCCTGTGTTGTGCCGATCTGTAGCATGCCAAGGGCACGTAACCTTTCATTTTGGGTGAGCCGACGCATATCAAAATTTGTTTTCTGGTCACTAAAACAATTAAACTGATGTTTCCACCCTGGAATTCAATGCCACAATGACTGTAAAATTCAAAGTCAGCGTCGTGCAAATCTTGGGTTGGACCCCCATGATGATCCCAAGCATCACCTGCATTCCATGCGGTAGCTATTGGTGCGTTTGGGCGTCACATGTAACTGGAAATGTTTCTTCTGTTAGGTTCTATTTTTTCTTCTTAAAATGTTTTGTGGATATTTGTATGCTGCCGCTTATAGGGTGTTTAGATACAATAAAATCTTATCTTATCTTATCTATAGTGACTTTTTTCGTAGTCATTTGCATATTTTAGTATTATGCCCCCAAAATCAAATATCCCCTACTTTTTTTGAATAGTATATTTCAGATTCGTCGGTTCGCCAGACAAGCAACGAATATGGGGCCTGCAATGGGAGTTATGATACAATAAAATCTTATCTTATCTTATCATATAACGTGTTCGTGGACACATTTAAAAATAAGTAATAAAATCGATTCGATGTTGTAAAGGCATTGTTATCTAACGCTCAAATAGCTAAACATTTCAAATCTTATTATATATAGGCTGTTTAATGAAAAGAACTGAACCGACCCGTTCAATGAATAGTCCCCTTTATATTATATTTCCTCTTTAGAATAACACGGCCTTTGTCCTTTTTTGTATTCTTTATACAAGTCAAGCTGTATAAGGTGATTGTATAACGGTTATTTATTAATTCAAATTGTATCAAGTTAATTCAGTAGATTCAGTTTGTATGAGGGATTAAATGTACGGAGCTAGGTAAGGAACACAAAATAAAAATAAATATATTGCCCGCTAGTGATTATCTGGCGCATTAGAAAAATAAAACGTTCATAACAATCTACAAAGTCAAAAAATGAAAGGGGTTTAACGTCCTACTGTTCTGCTCCGACTGGGATATTGAAGACAGGAATACGTCATGTTGTGTGCAACGATGGAAATTTCGCCTGGACAGCGTTTGCAAAAGAAAGAGGCTAATGCAGACGGGCACCCGTCATACAGTGTGCTATGAGGGAAATTTTGCTCTAACAGTGGCACTAATTTACAATACCAACTGTCACGCCAATTTTTACACGTGACCTCGGCTTTTCGTTCCACCGAGTGACCATACACGGTCCTTAAAGAGGAAACCATGCGCCGGGAAATTACAAAGACATTTCTCAGCAAAGACTGTGGCCATGGCGTCACCCGCGTAATTTTTGTACATCAATGAATTATGCAGCAAGCTTTCATTTTCCGTGTGAATTTGTTAGTCATATTATTATGTTAAGCTATGGTTATTACCACTTGGGGTCAAATTAATTGAAAGGTTATAAAAACTGGTCAATGAAAGAAGAATTTAGAACCATACTACTGGGATTGGAGCCAAAGACAGTTTCAATGGCATTTAGTTATTGAACTGGAGTATGCAGGTCACAATTCTATGGAATACAATAATTCGCTTTTGCATAGGGGTCTTTAGCAGTGAAACCGGAGTACCTGGAGAAAACCCAAGAGGTTGCACAGTCGACCTTACTCCTTGTCACGTACAACCAGGGATTCGAAACCACGCCAGTTGACTCAATGGCAGGTCGTATGATACAGCGCGCGCACGCTAATCATTCGGCCATCCACCCGTATACGTCGCTTAGTAATAAGCAGTAGTTATATTCCATGTATAGAAATTACCCAATCGGATTAAAATACTGATCTATATTTCGTTTCGTTTTTTATATACTGTCGATGGCCCAAAGACGGAGAACGCTAGATCGGACACGGTCCTACGCATTTTAGCACATATGACGTCATATATAGATTGTGGGTTAGGGTAAGGGCTAGGACCTGTAGATTTGGTTAAAGTCCCGAGATGTAAACAGGGCTAGCCCTAACCCTTACCCTAAGCCCACAATTCACATATGACGTCACAATTTGCGTAGGACCGTCTCCGATCTAGCGTTCTCCCCCAAAGACAAGTAAAACGAAATTTTGAACTATAAAAACGAAACGAAATAGTATCTTGTGTTTTGGAAGTTATCATCAGTAGTGGACACGCACCGGATAATTAACTATTATTTTCCTCACTAATAAATACCCAGCACACTCCGGGGCTAGAAACCAATGCAGGTGCGGATCCAGGAATTTTTGCAGGAGGGGGTTTGCCAGCTTTCGGTTAGGTAAATCTGCCATCATCGTCTCTAAATTACATAGGCATACATACAAATTGAGCTTCTTAAACAGAGAAATCGTTTTTATGTAGCTGAGCGGGGGGGGGGGGGGTCCCCCCTCTGCATCCGCCCCTGCAATGCGCCAGATATATCATTTTTATTTTTATGTCCCTTCAAGGCCCCCGTAACAAAATGACTATTTTATGCGTGTAGGTGAACCAAATATTTTTACTATTAGGTTTATCACAGCCCAGACGAAAACATATGCCGAGAAATATAGGCTAACATCACTGGCATGGCTTCCATAGGTAATATTTCCTTTTGTTCCCTATTCTTTGTCACCTAAATATGGACACAAATGGGTCGCAAGGCATATAATATGATGAAAACTAATTTACATTCAATAGTATCTAATCATCTTTTAAAGGCATTTGGTATCTGGATAGAGCAATAAACTATAACACATAACCTTCTTATGGAAGAACAATAATTACCTATTCATTTAGGCTACGTTTCGAAGAGTATTCTCTCGACGTTTTCAAGTAAGTACAGTAACGTAGGCTAGTATATATATATACAAGCAATAACAACAAAATTTTCTGATTTGTTGTTATTGCTTGTATATATTGGGGGGGGGGCGAATGGTTAAAAATTGCACGTTGTATCACGAGATCCGTCATTGAGTCAACTGGCATGGTTTCGATTCCCCGGTTGTTTCTCTTCTTTTGTCATATTGAATGAAATTAAATATGTTTAATTAGCCGTTGTGTGTATGAAAGATGTCAAACTGATCAGAGCCGAATCACAAAATCACAAAATAGTCCTCTAATTATCTAACCTTGTTTTGAAAGATAATCATATTGAAATTAAAGAAATGGTTAAAGGAGCTAAGTCTCTAACTCAATATCATCCAAAATCTTTAACATTGAAAACACGAATTATTTGTCAATTAAAATCAACATTGATGCTGTGATCTTACTGGAAAAAGATGGGCTATTGGTATCCAATATTTAAGACAAAATAAACATTTTTTACGAATCGTGTACCATAATGCGTTTCAGCCCCAGTTCTAGCAAGAGACTCGAGGAACGAGGCTAGAAACATTGCACCAAATAAAACGGCACATGTAGACTAGAATAACCAGACACTCGAAATAGCCACTCGATTGACATTCATATTACAGTATTATATGCGTTGCGACACACTTGTGTCAATTTCTATGTCCTAAATATTAGCGATTTAGCACCTTTAAGACTGTATTGCAATATTACCCACTGGCACATATTATATATCGCTTTTACCCGAGTGGCAGACGTCGACATTTGTTTATATACAACTGATAGTAGTTTTTTTCTTTGATGTCCATAGCAGTTATATCTCATAACAACCTCTCATGACGTCATCAGAGGTTGATATATTCGGTTCGTATCAACCGCTGATGACGTCATGGCAGGTTGATATTTCATATTAACCGCTGATGACGTCATCCAAGGTCGATATATTCGGCTCATATCAACCGCTGATAATGTAGATGATCGAAATAATACAAAGAACACAGACATAAAATTTTATTCTTTTGACAATAAAAAAAAGTTATGGTACAGTTTGTAGCATTCAGTAACGAAATAGACGGTGTACTTATCGGCATTTAATTTAAATTTTAAATCGGTTATCCATACTCCATGTCTAAGATATATTTCAGAATTTTCTTCCGCCCACATTATTTCTCCACACACTGCAAGACTTGAAAGTATTTATCGCTCAAAAGTTCCTTTGTAAAGTATTTTTGGATACAGTCCACTTAAACCAGTCGGTCAAATCCTTCTCTGAAAATACCTAAATTTCAATCACGGTTCATTGTCAGAAATATCGGAAAAGATTGCCTTTTGATCCAAATTTTCTTCAGGCTTTAGATAGATCCTCATCATATTTACATCCACATCTATTCCATCGTCAATATGATGACTAAAAAGGATTGATTATTCGTCTGACTTCGTTTAATTTTCCATTTTGTTCTTGCTTTCAATTCAATTTCCCCAAAATGGCGACGTGTAAACAAAAACACGCGCGATTTTACATCGGTAATTCTCGCTATTTGGCGGAAACTACCGAGCAATTATCCAATCACTGTTGCCTTTTATAGACGAGTCCATTTAGATTAAGGGTGAACGTTGTATATGTCAGATATAAACCTACTCTCCCTCGGATTGATATGATAGAGAATCCTTGGGTTCGCCCGCGTGTTCTCTATCATATCAACCTTGGGTAGGTTAATATCCTATACATATAAACCACGCGCATCGGGTATACACTGCTGTACAGAAAGAAGTGCAAGTCGAAAACTCCCGCCCTAAGAATGATCACATGAGAGTTTTAAATGGAAGGTATTTAAGGCAATGATGTATTCGCGAAGTACGACGTAGATTGGATCGATGCGTGCAGTATTGGAGTAGAGTCGCCTGTCCAATGTCGTGGGATTTTTTCTGGGTCCCCCACAAGCGAATTATGTAATAAAATACGAAATGTGTACTAATCCCGAAATGACCTACTCTCTCTCTCTCTCTCTCTCTGTCTCTGTCTCTGTGTCTCTCTGTCCCTCTCCGACCAATCCAATTTTCGTCAAGGTTGCTGAAATGTACCCCTAATCAGAAGTACTGTGCTCCTATTCCGAACTACTGTGCCCCTATTTGGAACTTCTGTACCCCTTATGCGAACTACTGTGTCCCTAGTCCGAACTATTGTGTCCCGAACTATTGTGTCTCTAGCTATTGTGCGTCTTAGGCATATTGGGTCTTCTTTTTCTTATTTCTAGACGATCGAGCTTTGTATGTTGAATTAAAAGACGACAAAGGAGACGTGGAGAATGACCCCTGTGAGAGCTGGTGTAGGCGTAAGTTATTAATGTTTCAGTACGCCCACATGGTGGGTTGGTGGTTGGATGATCTAAAATTTCGGATTCCATATTTTAGGGTATGTCCATATTTATGGCGGGTTGGTGGATAAGTAATCTAAAAGCTAGGATGCCATGTTTTAGAGCCCGGACGCAAAATGGGTTGGTTGTTCGGGTGGTCTAAAAGCTAGCAATCGATGTTTAAGAGTAGTTCCGCATAGTGGGTTGGTTGTTGGGTCGTCTAAAAACTTGGATTCCACGATGTCCACAAGGTGGGTTGATTAAAATACAGATCCTATATTTCGTTTCGTTTTTTTTTTACTTTCGATGACCTCCACTACATGGAGATCTGACCAATTGCAAGGAGAGGTCGCTTCTTGGGTCATACGAGTGGCTTTTGTTCCTATGACGCCTGACCCTATGACGCTGCAACAGACCGCTTCATTAGTTTAACCCCTCACATCAACCAGGTCCTAGTGTAGGGCTAGCTCTATTTGTTAAGGTCAACTCGCCAAGGTTGCTTAGATTTAAATAAGGTCAGGGCACGTGATCGTTGACGAGATTATTCGTTAGGGTTATTGGTAGGCGCAGGTAATAGCGTTGGGGCTAGGTCCAGGGTTAGGGTTGGGATTAGGTCCAGGACTAGGAATGGGGCTAGGTCCAGGGTTAGAGTTGGGATTAGCGCTAGCCAGCTGTTTGCATCTTGTGACCTTTGATAAAAATAAGAGTAGGCCACAGTGCCGTCGGGGGTTGGATGGCCGAATGGTTAGCACGTTCGCACTGTACTATAAAGACTGTCAGTGAGTCAACTGGTGTGGTTTCGAATCCCCGCCTGGACGTGACAAGGTGTAGGGTCGCCTGTCCAACCTTGTGGGTTTTCTCCGGGTCCCCCGGTTTCCTACCACTGCCCAAGCGAATTATTGAAATAAAATTAAACATTGTTAGTCTCGAAATGACATAGTTTATGTCGAGTGAACGTTTAAGCCCATTTCTGTCTGTCTCTCTCTCTCCCATAGTGCCACAGGCATGTTGTATGTCTGTTTTCATTAGTAATTCATAAAATGTTATGTGAATTACTGAATTTACGATGGGGTTTCTTGTTATTTTTAGTTTTCAGTATTTCTGTGTCGGCAGTTGGTATCATCAAGATTATTAAAGGTAAGTTGATTGGGCGGACTCGTGATTTCTGACGGGGGATGGGGGGTTCAAAAACTAGATTAATTATACCTTTATATTATTACGATTTTCGGAGAAGAAAAAAAAAAAAAAAAAAAAAAAACACGACAAACTTATGTCATCGAGAACATCTTTCCATTCCGTATGGAATAGTTTCGTACCGTGAACAACATTTAAAGGGACAATAACACTCTTGCTGGCTTGGCAGCTCCAGAAAATAAATAATAGTCTTAAAAGTACTGGATGTTTATGTGTCCTACCTGTTGTGTAAATGATCCATTACATCATATTTTACTTGTCCAGAGAGTTCGAAAATATTTTAAAATCCAAGTCACACTTGAAAAAGTTTATGTTAACCTTTTCAAATCATGTAGTTGAATTTTTTCAATTTTTTAAATTAGGTGTGTTACGATGAAATTTGTATCATCAATTTATTTGAATATTGTAAAATAATACGATTTGTTGACCAGAATGAAGATTTGGACATATTATTCAATCAACAAGAGTGTTATTGGGGCTTTAAGGGAGATAACTAGTTCTAAAACAAAATATCGACGCCAATGAAATTATAGGGACTTCACAAAGTTCTCCCGAAAACTAAACTCGACCAAAGAAATTCATGATCATTTATTTGCTCCTTTTTTGTTATTTCTTCTAGGTGTCTTTTTGTTTCCAATATGTCCGAATCACGGCCCCGTTGTTGTTCCAATCCTGCAAGGCCTTATATACGTGATGTTTGTCGGTCAAAGCATTACCCAACGGCATGGAGTGAGAAATTTAATTCAGCGAAAATACATTCTAACGGCTCTGGTGATTATTGGACAAATATATTCTGGTGAGTCCTGAAATTCGAACTTGACAATTTTGTAAATTTAGGGGCCATTGTCTTGTGGGTCTCATTTTTATACTAATGTGAGTTCGATGTACAGGTAGCCTACTGACATGTTGATAATCATACTAAACCTAGGCTGCTTGTCTACAGTCAGTTCCGCTTGAGTACTGACACTGAGTTAGTTGACCGAAACTTTAAGCCGAAAACACTAAGTAAACGTCGATAATTTTTATACACCCACATTTTCATGTGGACGTATATTGTCGTCGCCCCGTCTGTCTGTCCACAACTGTTTGTGAACTCTCTGCAGGCCACAATTGTTATCCGATAACAAAGAAACTTGAAATATAGGTTTATCACCTTAAGATTGTACGAAAAATTTCCTTTTTCGCTTGTGGTCCGACTGGAGGTCACAATTATTATCCGATTTTAAAACAACGTTTGACATTATCACCGTTACACCGTAATGAAGGTTGGTGGACAAAATAGCCGCCGCTTGTACGCGAAAAGTGTAAAAATATGGCATGTCAAGGTTGTGGACCCTGTAGAAGTCGCAATCTTGAACCGATATTGATGAAACTTGACATGCATGTTTATAACCAAAAGATCTTGGTTCCTGTTGATATTTGCGCACATCGAATTGTAACTTCATGAATTATGGCCCTTAATCGTAGGAAAAATGGTGCGCGGAAAAAAAGTCACAGGAAAAAAAGTCGCAGGAAAAAAAGTCACAGTAAAAAAGTCACAAATTTGCCTAGGTAAAAAAAACACAGGCAAAAAAGTCACAGTTTTTTACTACATTTCAAATTCAATAACAATAACATAAATATTTAACCTTTCATTACACATATGTTCATTACACAGATGTAACCAGACATTTTGATATCATAGCACATTTGATGTATTAGCATATATGGCATATTAGCACATCTAACATTTTAATACATTATAGCACATTTGACATATCAGTACATCAGACATTTTAGCACATTCTAGCGCATTCAACATTCTAGCACATCAATACTCTTTGTTAATTCTAATGTTCCATCCAACTCAAACTCAAAGACAAATAACTGAAAAGATCAAAGATATACTACCTGTGGTTTTTTTACTGTGTTTCTTTTACTGTGACTTTTTTTACCCAGGCGCGGATCCAGAGGGGGGCGCACCCGGCGCACGCCCCCTCTATTTTTTAAGGTGGCGAACAATGTTTGGCTCCATATATTCTCGTGGGAAAGGAAAACAAAAATAGTTTAGGTTGGAAATCGTAATTTATAGTACTAGTATAAAATTAGTCCATTTTTTGCACTCAAAGATCACGGGCCGGGCTTCGCACTCTCAAATGGATGCAGCACGCCCCCCTTTTCTGAAAATCTTGGATCCGCCTCTGTTTACCTGTGACTTTTTTTCCTAGATTCGGAAAAATCACTTTGTTTTTAGCTTGTCCTCTATCCATCCCTGGAAAATGTGGGCGTATCCTTCCTGGCAGCCGCTGGTTAAAAGTATTTATTCTGTTTTCATTTAATATGTTTCATTTTATTTAATAATTTATGGAAATCTATACGGACTATTATTATTAATATTTAACATTATAAATGGGTTTCGTTTTATTTAATCAATGATTCAGACTACGCCATTTGCTAACTGCTCAGATGACGTATCTGTTTCGTATGCCTATGATAATTTATTTTATTTCGGATAAATACTTCTAGAGTTAGCGCCCTTGATTATGGTAATCCATTTTATATTACATGTTGTCATTTGATATATTTATTGTAAATATTTATTGTCGCTATCTCTTTGATTAGTCAGCAATATTTATTTGATTAGTCAGCAATATTTATTTGATTAGTCAGCAATATTTATTCTACTTCTCTCTTTGATTAAACAGCAATATTTATTTGTATTTGTAGAAATCCACTCGTTTATTGTTGGTTCCATTTGTTTCCTTGGGTTAGACCCGTTCGGGTTTCAGATGTTAATACCAATTGCCATTGACTTCTGCATCTTGGTGCTTGCAACCATCAACTTATTTGGCTCGAGCCTCAGGCCTTGGGTCTGTTTACATCCGCTTAAAGATGCATTATGTAAGATTTAGACAAAGTGTTTTATTAAAGATACATTATGTAAAATATACATAAAGAGTTTTATTAAAGATACATTATGTAAAATATACATACAGAGTTTTACTAAAGATACATTATGTAAGATTTAGACAAAGTGTTTTATTAAGGATACATTATGTAAGATTTAGATAAAGAGTTTTATTAAAGATACATTATGTAAAATATACATAAAGAGTTTTATTAAAGATACATTATGTAAGATTTAGATAAAGAGATTTATTAAAGATACATTATGTAAAATATACATAAAGAGTTTTATTAAAGATATATTATGTAAAATATACATAAAGAGTTTTATTAAAGATACATTATGTAAAATATACATACAGAGTTTTACTAAAGATACATTATGTAAGATTTAGACAAAGTGTTTTATTAAAGATACATTATGTAAGATATACATAAAGAGTTTTACTAAAGATACATTATGTAAGATTTAGGTAAAGTGTTTTATTAAAGATACATTATGTAAAATATACATAAAGAGTTTTATTAAAGATACATTATGTAAAATATACATAAAGAGTTTTATTAAAGACACATTATGTAAGATTTAGATAAAGAGATTTATTAAAGATACATTATGTAAGATTTAGATAAAGAGTTTTATTAAAGACACATTATGTAAGATTTAGATAAAGAGTTTTATTAAAGATACATTATGTAAAATTTAGATAAAGAGTTGACCGACCAGGCTATAATAGTTTAAAAATAGATAATGAAAGTAGAATATATTGAACGTTTATTTTATTTTGTGCGAAGTTATGAGTGTTTGTAGTTGTGACGAGAAATGCCCCAGTAATTTCGGTTGTCAAGTGCTATTGTCACTGTTATAAACGTAGTCTCGATTTTCAGTCTCTGAATTCAGTCTCGACGAGTATCGTCTATGACGTTTATCATTGTCTAATCCACTCAATGTCGTAGCCAATCGATGTTCTAGAGGGTTGATTATGGGCTTGTCATACATTTTGTCTAATTAATAATCCACGGAAAGCTTGAGGCCGAAAAAGACATGGGTCCGTATTCAAAGTTTTTCTGAACTTTTCCAATTAACAAGTTAACAAGTGTCTTATCTTAAATCGGTATTCAACGCTCTATTTTACATATACTTGGCTCTGTGAAAAACTTAACTGCACATTTAAAATATGTATTTCACACTTTAGTCAAAAAACACGTATCTTTAATTACACGGCATGGAATATACGTCACTGCCAAAAATCACGAATTACTTACATTGCATGCAAGTTATGTTCCCTTAAGAGCACCACAATACTCAAAATATTATATTGTAACGCATGAATAAAGCAGTATGACTATAATTTATGATAAATTGTGGTAGTATTAGAGAGAGAGAGAATGACAGAGAAATAGATGGAGAGGGAGGAGAGAAAGATAGAGAGATAGATAGTGAGGGTACATATTTTGATATAAAGTAAATAGAAGGTCTCGGTGAGTAAATGTACAGCCTTCTTACATGGCAAGATCACATTTCAGTACAAGTTAGTCTTGCAAACACTTCCACTGATGACCTGTTCAGTCCAAGTTAGTCTTACCAGTACTTCCACTGATAGCCTTTTCAGTCCAAGTTAGTCTTGCCAACACTTCCAATGATTACCCTGTTCAGTACAAGTTAGCCTTGCCAGTATTTCCAATGATGACCTGTTGAGTCAAAGTTAAGTCTTGCCAGCACTTCCTCCGAGAACCCGGTACGTTTTCATCGCTTCTTGCTATTTTTGTTTTTTATTGTGTGTCGGGCTGGGAGGTTTTTTAGTTTTATACATTTATATCATTTTAATTGTTCATCTATTGTAAATATTTGAATTTCTATTTATTGTGTACGATATCACCTCGGTTGAAAGATAATTAAACGTGTTTCTCACGCCGCCATGTTTGTTGAGAGAGAGAGAGAGAGAAATGTGGTTTAACGTCCACTCGACACATTGAGTCAAGTGTTAAACACCCCAACGCGCTAGCGAATTATTATAATGAAATTGAACCCTAACATATGGTTTCATTTTATTTCAATAATTCGCTTGCGCGTAGGGGTCTTTAGAAGTGGGAAGAAACCGGAGTGCTCGGAGGAAACCCACGAGGTTGAGAAGGCGCCCCTATCTCCATGCCACATACACTCACACAAAGGCTAGAAACCACAACCGCAAGTCAGAGGTGACCGGCCAGCTAGAGGTCGAAGCTCGGCACCATAGACCACTAGGCCATCCCAACCCCCCTGTAATATATAGACAACATTATTAACATGTTTACAGTATTAACATGTTTACTGTAATATACAGACTACAGTATTAACATGTTTACTGTAATATACAGAGTACAGTATTAACCTATTTACTCGACCAATCCTTGTAGTGAAAAATCAACTGTCAATTAGTTGAAATAATCCTGTTTAAATATCTTGAGGTGAGGTGTAGGGTGGGGCCTAGTTGTTTAACGCGTGCGTGTCAAATCACACGGTCTGTCATTGAGTCAAGTGTTAAACACCCCAACGCGCTAGCGAATTATTATAATGAAATTGATCCCTAGTTTTTGTCGAGTGAATGTACCCAACCCCCCTTTTTACTAACCACAGGGGCAAAAGGGGGGGGGCAAAATGTGGGCCCTGACCGCGGAGACAGGGCACGCCGCTGGAGGGGGGAGGGTGTCCCCTAAGATAATTATCCGTCATTTCCTTGCATCTGTAGCCATTCCAAGAGCTATTTGGCTGATGTTTTTGTCGAAATAAACGTCCGGAACGGACATATTTGGGGCTGAGAAAAGGCACTTTCAGCAGTAAAAAAGGGCACTGTCGAAAATTAGCCCCCCCCCCCCTGAATCCGCCTCTGAGCCAGAGAGTATGCCCTACATCATTAATAAATACAAAAGTACAAGCAGTTGTGCTGTGTCCGTCTCTATGTTTCTCTGTCTGCCTAACCGCCTGCCTGACTGTCCGCCTGCCTGTCTCTCTCTCTCTCTCTCTCTCTCTCTCTCTCTCTTTTTCTTATTACGATCTCTCGTTATAAATAGCCACCAACACCGCCCTTTTCGTCTATTATATTCTTAATTCATATGTTAAATTATAAAAGGTAATTTTTTTTATTATTTACGTAGATTCATTTTGTATCCGGGTTTAAATGTATGGAGCTGGGTAAGGGACATATATAATATTGTTTGAATAAACTGTCGCTAGTGATGATCTGGTCCTCTATATTAAAGCGACATTAGATATGATTAGATAAAGAGCTGACAGTTCTAGCTACAATAGTTTACAATATAGATAATAACAAGAGCTGGCACCTCTAGCTATAATAGTTTACAATATAGATAATAACAAGAGCTGGCAGTTCTAGCTATAATAGTTTACAATATAGATAATAACAAGAGCTGACAGTTCTAGCTATAATAGTTTACAATATAGATAATAACAAGAGCTGACACCTCTAGCTGTTATAATTTACAATATAGATAATAACAAGAGCTGAAAGTTCTAGCTATAATAGTTTACAATATAGATAATAACAAGAGAACATGTTGAAAACTTTGCTCAAATTTCTCCAGCCTGAGTCAAGATATTAGCAATACAATTATACATACAATGTTCTACATGTTAAAACTCGTATCATTTTATGGTTCTGGGATTGTTGCCTATTTGGATAAAAAAAACACTTTTATATAAAAATTATCATCCATTTTGGCGGATAAAGTTGAAAGTCAGTTTGGCCCTTGCATATCTAATTATGAACCTCTGCACCCCAGATATCAGTGGGACCATTCATTTTATCTGGCCCCGAGATCACAAAACATTCTCAGACTTCAATTAATAATTTACTCAAAATGTTTTGCCTCATATTAAGTAAAATATAACCGTTTATAAAACTTTTTTTGTTTTAATGTATCAAATACAACGTTTTGTGTTTTGTGTTTCTGGATCAAAGATGGTTCTCATAGACAGTGATTGGAAGTTGAGTAAATTCTTAACTTATATTCCATCACTAACTTTATCCATCAGTTAATATCGAATGATTACGTCATTTTAACTAAATAACGTAACAAAGAAGAGTCCACATTAGTCAATATCAGGATTGAAACCAGAGACCCAAATATATCAATTTATATTTATGCCCTTCACGGTTTCCGTAACAAAATGGCTATTTATACGAGTAGGTAACCAACATGCCAAACCTATATACGTTGTAATTCGTTTTACCAAAGACCTGACCAGCTGTTGGTCAAGAAGTTGACACCACAGGCATGGCTTCCACAGGTAAGGGTACCTCATGTCGTACATCATTTAAGTGGAGTGGGTGCGAAGCGGTTTAATTAGGGTCCTCAAGGCGTGTCCCCACAATGAACGGATCACCCAACTACAACCGACCTGCTCATAATGCTACATAAGAATTTCAGCATGTTAGGATATCAGCGTGTGCATGACGTGCGAAATAAGAATTTCACGTGCTATTATAAGTAAGTTCCTGTATATATAACCGTCAAACAGTTTGATCCTTCTATTTGTTTTACCGTGTAGTACGGTCAAACAGTGAATTGGCAAGGGGGCAGAATCAGCAAGGAACATTCAGGAAAATGTTGATGCTGTTCAGGACACAAATAACGCAGGGGTGGCGAGAAGCTGTTAGACAGTTAGCTAATACACGAGGCCATTCTTGAACTTTAACCCAGAGACAAAACGCTAAAGTTTGCAGTGGGATCCACGGTGGCTCAGCGTGTAAGACGCTTGCTCGCTAACCAAGAGGTCCCGTGTTCGAGCCAATAAGTTCATCGGAATTTTCCCGGCGTTTATCCCCCTTAGTCTGTAGTTCAGGACAGACGACACTAGTCTGTGGTGCTTGGAATATTAAATGTTTAATATTTTATTTTGTTATTGATAAAAGATGTAGCGGTGTATATTGTATCAGAAGATGGTAAAGACACCTCTAATCAAGACAAGAAAGATGATTGGTGTAAGAACAGGTCCAGGTGTATGTACATGTATATTTGTAAGTATAAGTTATGTTTTAGTCGGTTCGGTTGTCGAGTGGTTTAAAAGCCGTGATTATATGTTTTAGTGAGTTCGTCCACATGGCCCTTGCATAGGGGGCGCTTCTAGTACATGAAAGAAATATTCAAAGGACCCTGAGGTGGTAAATGGAAAAACTGGAGTCAACCAGTTCATATTTCAGCAAATAGAGAGGGTAGAATTATAAAGTATAAAAAAAAGGTATTTTGAAACTTCTTTAAAATATAAAAATCAACTAAGCCCAGGCACTGGACAAAACAGTTACAGTATGCATGTGGGGTGGGGTGGGGTGGGGTGGGTACTGTGCATCACTGAAATTTTTGCCCTGAGTTTGTGAGGGCCCTGTTCGTCCATGTGTTGGATTAGGCGGCCTAGTGGCCTGAAAGCTGGGATTCCGTGTTTGCAATTACGTTTTAGAGTCTACATGGTAGGTTAGGTATCCAAGTGGTCTAAAAGCTAGGATTACGTGTCTTAGGATCCACATAGTGTCTGAGTGGCTTGAAAGCTACCACAGTTATCATTGAGAGAGGGGCGGATCTAGGAATTTTGGAAAGGGGGGGGGGGCGGCGCCACAAAATAGGGGCACTGACCACGGAGACGGAGAGAGGGGTGGGGTCCCCAAGAAAATTATCCGTCATTTCCTTGCATCTGTAGCCAATTCAAGAGCTATTTGGCTGATATTTTCGTCTAAACGTTCGGAAATCGTAGAGGCCACTGTCGAAAATTAGGGGGGGGGGGCGCCTCTTGCGATCTGTAGAGATAACCAACAACTCACAGATTTATTTAACAGATATCTACTGTAGAGATAAACAGTTTTAATTCACAAATTTCTTATTCTGTATTACGTTTTCTTCCACTATATTGTAATCGACCGAAAAGTCCTTTGGCCGAAATGTATAGAGACTCCGACTTGATAATCGGGAATCACCCACTATCAATTATTGCCACTACCGGAAGTCTATTTACAGTACCATTAAATGTCTTGTGTACACTTCCTTCCATTTCTGATATTAAAATACCAATTGTCATTCATACGCCCACATTTCATATTAGTGACTTTTGGCAAGTGGCATTTTCCCTATCCGTATCACGTATCCGTATCGTATTCATGACACGTTTCGTCAGAGTGGTTTTAGAGTTTTGGCAGATTCTTGCGTCGCGTACGTATGCGTCACTGAGCTGAGCTTAGTTCTGTACAGCATGATGGCAGTTATCTACCAAGATCACCAACACCATGAGCAATTATAAAAAATTAATGTCGCATCTTATTAAAAAAAAAAATAATCTTTTGACTTCGACTCGACAGCAATTTTCGGTTTCATTAATTTATCATTTATACTCCTTTACCATAGAATCACATCATTTTTAGATTTGCAAGTTACGATATCTACCAATATCTAGCACGTAGATCAACCAGCGTGCAGACAGACAGACCGGAAAGGTCTAAAAAGACGACAATGATATACGAACCGTCTCCGTATGAAAGCTGTGCCGAATCACGTATGAGAAGTATACACATATTGATGACGTCACACACAAAATCCATACGGATACGCGATACGTACTAGGAATTTACGCTTGCCAAAAGTCTCTATTATGTCGTCCATGGATCCGTCAGTCTGACAACAGGTGACGTAATAGAGGCTACATTTTCCTATGTTTTACATCAGTAGGTCATGTAACTGAATCAAGTTGTGTGGTCCCGATACACGCTTGTACGTGGCAAGGCGTTGCGTCGCCTACCCAACCTCATATATTTTCTCTTGCCTCACCACCCCCCCTCACTCCATCATAGAACCCAGTAAGAAAAGGTTTATGCCCCTATCCATTAGCTTAGTCGGTGCAGAACCCAATACCATTTCTATTTTCGAGAATATTAAAAGAACGTTGTATGAATTATTGATTTGGTACTAGGATTCCTGATTCCTTTCAGGTTGCACCGTATATATAATTATCCCGATAGCTTACCTCATCCAGTTTGCCTTCGGTAAGTTTCTTCAGGGAGTATACATGATTTCTGTCTGGAGGCTAGATTCTTTATACCTGTATCAAAACGAATTTACTTGTTCTTTTAGCGAGGGGGTCGCGGTGGCTAAGTGGGTAAGACGCTGGGTCGCTAGCCAGGAGGTCCGTTGTTCGATCCATGCATTGCCCTAGAAAGGTCATTCAGATTTTCCCGTTGTCAGTGATGCAGGTGTCTAGTCGTTCGGATGGGACGTAAAACCGAGGTACCGTGTACACATTGGCATGCATGTAAAAGATCCCTCGACATTTGAAATTCGATATAAGAGTAGGCCGTAGTGCCACTGTCCGGGCAAAGGTTTCCCTCACAGCACACTGTATGACGTATGTCAGTCTTCATTAGCCCAGTTAGGTGCAGAACAGTAGGACGTTAAACCCCATTTTCTTATCATTTCTTTCAGCGAGAACTCCTTTAGCCCTCCGTACTGCAGAATGTTCTAGTTGCCGGGCGTTGCTCCTGTTTGCTCACTACACTTATTGTTTTAGCGTTTTCCGAGATTATGTCCGGATTATCGCCCTTATTGTTGAAATTGTTTGACGTTCTAACACCTGACGTCAACTGGCCATTGAAGAAACGGCCACTTTCAAGATTTGTCGCCACTGTCGCATTATTTCCCGGATTCAGGGGTGCCTCTGAAATTATCTGACGTATGCTTGCCTATCACTTAAATATGCTAGCTTTTGTAGCTCTCTGGTTTATTCCAGATAAATGCATTGTTACATGGTTTTTAGAATATAAAATCGGTCCTTTTGTCTTCTTTTGGGTTAATACAGCGGCATTTTCAAAAGCCAAAATGAATCGTACTTTAGCACTAGATATATGTGAGTCAATCCAGGAAGGGTTATGTTGTATTTTCGTAGAAAAAGGATTCACGAAATTCTCCGGAAAACTCAACTCTGCAAAGCAATTGAAGATCACTTATTTGCGTATTTTTGTTACTTCTTCTAGGTTTCTACGAGCTTTCAATTTGTCCGGCAGGCAGTTACGGTCCTTTTGTTCTGATCGCACATGCCTTGATATGTCTGATCAGTACTCTTGCAATATGTCGAATTAGGGATAGAAAATACCACAAACACAGCGGTATTGCTCAGCTGATAATTAGTATTGTTGGCCTAATAATATATGGTGAGTCTTTAATTATTATCCAGGTAGGACCGATGATAGTTGGCGAGTCTTTAAATTCAAACTTGACAATTTTGTAGATGATCCACTTAATCTGATTCCAATACAGATCGATATTCGATTTTCATAATTTCGATGGTTTGAACATGAAGACCCGACCAGGTGTAGTGGAAGGTTGGGTCAGGGGTTGGGTCACGGGTAATACGGGTGGCTTTTGACGCTATGACGTCAGACATTTGATTAGCCATTGAGGGTTCATTGACTAATCCCTAACATCAAGCAGAACGCGGGTATTATAACAACTCTTCCAGATCCTAGTTTAGTGAAGACAAGTAAAATGAGATTTTGAATTATAAAAAAACGAAACGAAATAGGATCTGTGTTTTAATTGGATTGTGATCCACCATGATCCTGATACAGGTCCCATCTTTTCATCACCAGCTTTGAATAACTCTGCCTTAAAATATACGATAGCCTACAATAAATAGTATCGCCATTTTGATAAACCCAAGCTGCAATATGGAAATACCACCCTTCACGACCTCAATTCTAAGGCTATTTTTCACCATGATTCCTGTTTTCTCCAACGGGAATCATTTCTCGTCACATCTGGTGCCAAATTATAGTCATTTTTATACGCCCACATTTTCATGTGGACGTATGATGTCGTCGCCCCTGTCCGTCTGGACGTCCGTCCACAATTTGTTTGTGGACACTCTACAGGTCACAATTCTTGAATTATCTGATTTTGACGAAACTTGAAATTTAGGTTTATCCCCATAAGATCTCGGCTGCTTTCGATATTGGCATGTATTGGATCAAAACTTCATGGATTATGGAACTTGATTGTACGAAAAATCACATTTTTAGAAGGTGGACCCTATAGAGTTCACAATTTTGAACCGATTTTGATGAAACTTGACATGCATGTTTGTAACCCAAAGATCTTGTTTCCTGTCGATATTTGCGCCTATCGGAACGTAATTTCCAGAATTATGGCCCCTTATTGTCCGAAAAATCACCTTTTTTTTTTAGCTTGTTAGCTTGTGGTCCCTCTGGAGGTCACAATTTTTATCCGATTTAAAAAACCGTTTGATTATATCACCGTTACACCCTAAGGTAAAATGAGTTCGTTTTTTGGGAAAATCGGACCAAAATTGCCGTACAAAATGGCCGCCGTTTGAACGCGAATACTGTTAAAAATGGTATATCAAGGTTGTGGACCCTGTAGAGGTCACAATTTTAATTCGATTTTGATGAAACTTGAAATTCATGGTTATAACCCAAAGATCTTGGTTCCTTTCGATATTTGCGCATATCGGATAGTAACTTCCTGAATTATGGCCCCTGATTATACGCAAAATCGCCTTTTTTTAGCTTGTGGTCCCTCTTGAGGTCACAATTATTATCCGATTTAAAAAAAAACGTTTGATTAAATTAACGTTACACCGTAAGGAAGGTTGTTTTCGAATTTCGGGAAAATCGGACCAAAATTGCCATACAAAATGGCTGCCGTTTTACGCGAATACTGTTAAAAAATGGTATATCATGGTTGTGGACCCTGTAGAGGTCACAATTTTAATTCGATTATGATGAAACTTGAAATGCATGGTTATAACCCAAAGGTCTTGGTTCCTTTCGATATTTGCGCATATCGGATCGTAACTTCCTGCATTATGGCCCCTGATTGTACGCAAAATTGCCCTTTTCTACTTTGTGGTTCCTCTGGAGATCACAATTATTTTCCGATTTAAAAAAACGTTTGATTATATCACCGTTACGCCTTAAGGAAGGTTTGAGATTGAATTTCGGCAAAAACGGACCAAAATTGACAGACAAAATTGCCGCCGTTTGTACGCGAATACTGTTAAAAAATGGTATATCATGGTTGTGGACCCTGCATAGGTCACAATTTTAATTCGATTTTGATGAGGAAGGTTGAGTTCTAATTTCGTGAAAATCGTACCAAAATTGCCGGACGAAATGGTCGCCGTTTGTACGCGAATAGTGTAAAAATATGGTATATCATGGTTGTGGACTCTCTACAGGTCGCAATTCTTATCCGATTTTGACGAAAAGTCAGATTTCTAGGTTGTGTACCGTCACACCATAATCATTGTCGGCTTTGAATTTCATGAATATCAGACTGGAACTGACCAACAAAATGGCTGCTCCCAATACAGTATGAAATACAGGACTTAATGATGTAGGAAAAATCACTTTCGGTATTACTTGTTCCCAATCCATCTCTCGAAAATGTGGGCGTATCTTTTATATTAATTTCGGATAACTAATTCTGGAGTTAGCCCCTTGATTATTGTAGTCCATTTTTATACGTCCACATTTTCATGTGGACGTATATTGTCGTCGCCCCTGTCTGTCTATCTGTCCACAATTGTGTGTGAACACTCTGCAGGTCACATTTTTTTTATCAGACTGGCATGTATCAGACTGTAACTTCTGGGGGTATAAAGCCCCTGATTGTATGGAAAATCACGTTTTTAGCTTGTGAACACTGTAGAGGTCATACTTTTGAACCGATTTTGATGAAACCTGAAATGCATGTTTATAACCTGTCGATATTTGCGCATATCGGATCGTAACTCCCTGTTAGCGCCCTTGATAATGGTTATCCATTTTATAACAAAAGGTGTCATTTGATATATTTATTGTAAATTTAATGTCGCTGTCTCTTTGATTAATCAGCAGAATTTATTTGTTTTTTGTAGTTTTCCTGATTGATATAGTACTGCCTGATCCCAAGCTCGAATCTCGAAATGCAGATCCCTTTTGTTACATAGGAAGCATGTTATATTTCCTCTTGTTAGTATCAATTGGCCCGGTCTCAAGCGTTCTAGTTATCAACATCCTCTGGAAAATACTATATATTATTATTATTTACGTCTATGAAAGGTGCTCTGGTTAATAATTTGGAGTTGTAGGTAACAAAGGTCTATATTAAACAGAACACCTTTCATAGCACTAAAATGATCCCTAAAGTATTACAATGAAACACTTACCCAAATATGGTAATGGTCCGCCATAATAGATGACGTATCTAAACGTTTTATAAATATTAAAGAGCACGATTTGATTCGGACACTTGCCCAAATATGGTAATGGTCCACCATAATAGCTGACGTATCTAAACGTATAATATAAATTTAATAGCACGATTCATACACTTACCCAAATATGTTAATGGTCCGCCATAATAGATTAGACATCATCCAGGATTCTTAGAATGACTTACCCACAGCCTCCCCAGCTTTAAGAATTGGAGGGAGATAACATGCAGTGGTTGCGTTAGGTCTCTATTTTATGTTTATTAAATTCAGAATGTAGACAGTGAAATAACACATAGTCAGGGCTGTAGTGGTAAAGTTTTTAGTGAGTAGGCCCTCACTTTACTGACCGCGGAGCCTGGGGGAGGGTTCGGGGGGTTCTCCCCCCGAAAAATTTCGAAAATTTGATGCCTGGAAACGCCATCTGCGGCCATTTCCGAGGCCTGGTCATCCTGGAAAATCCTTCGATTTTTACCAAACAAATCTAGAAATTCTCATAAAAATGGAAAAAATTCAATCAATTTATCATAAAACAGTAAAAATTGCGCACACAGTCAGTCCCAGAGAATATGAATTTCGGAAATATATCACATTATTTTCTTGCGAAAAATGCTTGAACTGGATTCAAATCGCCAAGAGTCTCTAGCCTGTGAACTCGTGATCTGGTAGTATCATTTGCATCTCGATAATGATCATAGCTTATGAAGTACAGCATGGTCGTTTATTTAGTGACTATAAATGTGTGAAACAGATTTAAGGCTTCGTAATATATTAGTATTGTGGTGTAATTGTCGAGATATTTGGAGATATTCATTTAGGGTGGGGCACCCTAGCATTGGCTGGTTCCCTTCTCGCCTGAATGTCGTCAGGCCGCTCACCTTACCGTCACACTCCAAGATTAGACTGCAGCAGAGCAACGAAATAGGGCCTTTTTTTCAGTGGGCCTCACAATGCCTACTTTTTCCCGCCGAAAGGAGGGTAGGCCGGGCCTACCCAACTTTTGACGAGAAAAAAGGTGGGTAGGCCGGGCCTACGTGGGCCTACGCACCACTACAGCCCTGCACATAGTATGTACTATCATAGATATTATAGTTTCCTGTATTTCATATATAAACATAGAACAACTCAGGGTTCCAGAGTTAAAGGATAATATTGGTGCCGGCCATTACCACATATGTGATAGAACTTGTTAAACACGTTCCAAATATAATTTTAACATAGAGATCCCTTCTATATAAATGACTGAAGTGACGAGTGATAACAGATACACGGGCGAATTTCTATGCACTAATAATTCATTCCAAGACCAAAAGTTGTTATATGAGATTGTAGAGGGATATCTAGGATTCAAAAATATAATTGACTGTCAATAGATAATAAAAAAAAGCGAATGTACGGACTATTTCTATTTTTCTCGTGTTTTTTATCTAGTGACATTCAATTGCTTTCTGGAATTGTCAGATATCCTCTCACAGTCTCACATACCAACTCGTGGACTTTGAAGGAATTATTAGTGAGCAATGTATCTGTTGTCCTATGCTAGATATTCTAAAAATATCAATTTCAATAGGATAGCAATTTCAGTTATTTAAGTGGTGGTATAATGATGAATATTGTAAACTTTAATATTTTAACAATGTATAACGATATACAACATATTAGCAATACGCAAGGTCTTTTGGCTTTTAAGTTAGAATGTACAAATCATTCGTTGTTATTTATCAATCTATCATTTGAGAAATTCATAGAAATAGTGTCACAGCAAAAGGCCTGATTTTGACGGCACATTTCCTGTATTTCTACCCGAATAAATTTTACCGATTAAAACGCAATACGCAAGACAGGAAATTAATTGCAAGTCATTGGTGGCACGCGTCGGTCAGCAGTCATTATCATATATTTGTAAATTTATACACGAACTATGACTTCAACATGTTGCAATTTTGTCAGCACTTCCACTGATGACCTGGTGTGTTTTCATCGCCTCTTGCCTTTTGGGTTTTTTACTGTGTGTGGGGTTGGGAGGTGATTTTTTTTATTTTTATATATTGATATATTCTTACTATGATAATTGCTAATATATTGTAAATATTTTAATCATTATATTCATTGTCTAGGATATCATCTTGTTTGAAGATAAATAAACGTGTTTCCCACGCCGCCATGTTTGTTATTGTGAAATATACAGACTACAGTATCCACCTGTTTACTGTTATATACAGACTATTATCCTGTTTATTGTAATATACAGACTACAGTATTAATCTGTTTACACGACCAATCCTTGTCGTGAAACATCAACTGTCAATTAGTTGAAATAATCCTGTTTAAATTTCTTAGGGTGGGGTGTAGGGTGTAGGGTGTGGTGATTCAAGTACAAAGGAGTACGGTCGTCTGCTCAACCTCGTGGGGTTTCTCCCCTGTTAAAGACACCAACGCACTAGCGAATTATTGAAATGAAATTGAACCATATGTTAGTCCCAAAATGACCTAGTTTTTGTCGAGTGCATGTACCCCCTCCCGCTTTACTAGCCAGAGCCTATACCCTACATCATTAATAAATACAAGTGTACAAGCAGTTGTGCTGTCTCTATGTTTCTCTCTCTCTCACTCTCACTTTCTCTCTCTCTCACTCCCACTCTCTCTCCGTCCCAAAGCTCACATATCTAAAAGTTGTATATATGAAACAAATTATCTTATAGAAGCCACTAAATATATGTAAGTTCAATGAATAGATTTCCTTTTATTACGATCTCTCGATATAAATAGCCACCAACACCGCCTCTTTCGTCTATTATATTCTTTATTCATATGTTAACTTGTAAAAGGTGAATTTTTACCATTTACGTATTTTCATATATCTCTCGTTATAAATATCACCACCCGTGTCCTCTACTGTATTCTTTATATATGTCAAATTATAAAAGGTAATTTTTTTTATTACTTACGTAGATTCATGTCGTGTCCGGGTTTAAATGTACGGAGCTGGGTAAGGAACATAAATAATCTTATTTGAATAAACTGTCGCTAGTGATGATCTGGTCCTCTATATTAGGTAAAATTAGATAAAGAGCTGGCAGTTCTAGCTGTAATAGTTTACAATACAGATAACAACAAGAGCTGACAGTTCTAACTGTAATAGTTTACAATATAGATAATAACAAAGGCTGACACCTCTAGCTATAATTGTTTACAATATAGATAATAACAAGAGCTGTCAGTTCTAGCTATAATAGTTTACAATATAGATAATAACAAAGGCTGACACCTCTAGCTATAGTTGTTTACAATATAGATAATAAGAGAGAATATGTTGAAAACTTTGCTCAAATTACTCCACCCTGAGTCAAAATATTCGCAATTATACATACAATGTTCTACATGCTAAAACTCGTATCATTTTATGGTGCTGTGATTTTTGCCTATTTGGATGAAAAAAAACACTTTTATTTAAAAATTGTCAATCATTTTGGCGGATAGTAAATGAAAGACAGTGTCGCCCTCGCAGGTCTAATTATGAACTGTTTCTCCCAAGATATCAGTGAAACCATTTATTATATTATCCCATATGTGCCAACAAAAATTAATTCTGCAAGTTAATATAGAGTCCACATTAGTCAATATCTGGATAAAACCAAGAGAACCAGATATATCATTTATATTTTATGTCCCTTCACGGTTTCCGTAACAAAATGGTTATAAATACGAGTAGGTAAACAACATGCTGAACCTATATACGTTGTAATTCGTTTTACCAAAGACCTGACCAGCTGCTGTTCATGGCTTCCACAGGTAAGGGTTCCTTTTGACCTCCTGTCGTGCAGGGTTAGGGTTAGGGTTAAGCTGAGTGGGTGTGAGACAGTTTGAAACACAATATATACGAGGGTTGTTCTTCATGGACCTGCTCATAATGCTAGATAAGAATTTCAGCATGTAAAGGATCTCACCATGTGCATAACGTACGAAACAGGAATTCCAAGTGCTACAATTTCCTGTATATATACGTGTCAAATAGTTTGATCCTCTCGTGTAGTACAGTCAAACGGTGTTTTTATCATGTAGTACAGTTAGTGTTGTGTTGAAAAAAGGGCTAATCCCGGTATTTTTAAAGAGGCAGAGAAACTAACTCATTATTTGTGATACGTTTTCAAACAAAAACCGTCAATCTTCATCTGGTAAGGAAACCGGTGTCCTAAGCTGTATTCTGCGGTGTCTACGTAAAACCAGACTTCTTTCATAAAAAATAAAGCGTAAGTGAAATTTACCTTCCGATATCAAGTACAGTACATGGGCAATTCACTATATAGACCTCGCAATAAACGTGATTCGATTATCAGGTCATCAACGAAAAAACAGATCCAAATTCTTTAAAGGGTTACGTTTTCGGATAAGCAGTTTTGACGTTCACGCCCAAACGACTCAATATTTTGAGCTAAAATTTTGAGACAAGGAAAATACACCATTCTTCGATATTTTGGCGCTTAAATTTTACATCTACTCGGACTTTTATTTTTAGACTTTGTTTAAAACGGGATAGTCCCTTTAACAAGGTGCAGAATCAGCAAGGGGCGCCTAAGAAAATATTGATGCTGCTCTCGACAGGGGTGGTGAGCAGCTATTAAACTAGCTAATACAGATGTTCATTCTTTAACCCAGAGACAAATCGCCAAATGGACTCGAATCCACGGTGGCTCAGTGTGTAAGACGTTGACTCGCTAACCCAGAGGTGCCGTGTTCGATCCTGCGTTAGCCAATAAAGTTCATCGAGATTTTTCCGGCGTGAATCCCCCTTGTCTGAACCGCTTGGAATATTGAATGTTTAATATTTTGTTTTGTTATTGGTAAAAGATAGAGCAGTGTATATTGAATTAGAAGATGACAAAGAAAAATCTAATAAAAACACGAAATGTGATTGGTGTAGGAACATGTGTAAGAACAGATGTAAGAACAGGTGCAGGTGTAAGTATAAGTTATCTTGTAATGAGTTCGGTTAGGGTTAGGCTGCCGAGTAGTCTGAAAGGAGGACACCGGAGTGCCCGGAGGAAACCCCTTCTCAACCTCGTGGGTTTCCTCCGGGCACTCTGGTTTCCTCCCACTGCTAAAGACCCCTGCGCGCAAGCAAATTATTGAAATAAAATTGAAACCATATGTTAGTCCCAAAATGACCTAGTTTGTGTCGAGTGGAAGTTAAACCCCATTTCTCTCCCTCTCTCTCCCATTATTAAGCCAGGATTCAATGTTGTATGGTCCACATGGTAGGTTAGGTGTTCGAGTGCTTTATAAACTAGGATTTCATGAATGCAAGAGTTCAAGTGGGTAATCGATGGTGTTGTGTATGTGAGCATTGAGAGAACAAAAATCTACTACCACTACCGGAAGTCTATATACAATACCCTTTAAAGACATGTCTTGTGCGCACTTCCTTCCATTCCTGAAATCAAAATACTAACTCTCATTGATTTATCTACACCCATTTCTGATTCCTTTCAGTGCGCTGGATTTATATCCCGATAGTTTGTGTCAGCCTGATTCTTCCGGGAATAGTAGGTGGTGAGTGGGTGTTTTTAATAAATAATCTATACAGCAAAGTGGGCCAAAAAGTGCAACTTGTTACATGCTACACCGTACATGTTCTTTCACCGAGAACGTCTTTTCAAATCGTTTTGATGACCGAATGGTTAGCACATTGAGTCAACTGGGGTTTCCCCCGTTGTTTGTAGCAAGAAGTATGGTCGCCGGGTTTTCTCCGGGTCCTCCGGTTTCCTCCTACTGCGAATTATCGAAAGAAATTTGAACCTAGTTTGTGTCGAGTGGACGTTAAACCTCATCTCTCTCTCTCTCTGACACAAATCAGCAGTGAATGTTCGCTACAGTCGTTGTATGTGACGTCACATGTAGAAGGGATTTAAACTTATAGAAACCCTTGAATTAGACGCTCGCAATATTGATGATATAGCTGCCATTTTACTTTCGGGACTGATTCAAACTTATTTCTCAGATCCGGGTCTGACTCTTGTCTGAAATTATCTGACGTATGCTATCCTATCACTTATAAATATGTTAGCATGTGTAGGTCTGGTTTATTCTAAATGAGTCCATTGCTACAATGATTTTGGAAAATACACTCAATTCCTCGGGGGGGGGGGGGGGTAAATAAATCAGTCATTATAATAAGAAAAATGAACTGCACTCTAGTACAAGATATGTAAATTAATCCACAAATTAAACTCGGTCAAAGAAATTGATGGGCATATACTTGTTTCCTGTTGTTACTTACAGGTCCCCTATGGATTTCAATGTGTCCTGTGGGGAGTTACGGTCCTGTTGTTCCGGTGGTAGCAGGCATGACGTACCTGTTAATTCGTCTAAAGTATCGACAGAGGAATACAAGTTACCTGAAATGCATTCTAATTGATCTGATAAGAACCTACACGGTTGAAGTGATAATTGTTGGTGAGTCATGAAATCCAAACCTGACATTTTTGTAAATGATCCAAGATGATCTCATGGATACAGTACCCATCTTTTTACCAACAACTTTGATTAACATAAAATCTGCGGTGGCCAAGTTTCTTTAGGAAGGGTCGCTGGTCGTTCCTATTCGTCCCTATTTAGGCTGTTTTGGAATCCTTATCGTCTATTTTTCTCCAGCCGCCATCTTGTCGAGGATTGTGTGTTAGGGTAAGAGGAGAGGGCTTAGAGCTAGGTTTAGGGTTAGGGTTGTAATCGCTAGCCATGTTTACATGTCGTGACCTTGCAGAAAAATACAGGTGCCCTTGTGAAATAGATGGAGCCAGCAAAAATCCGTCTTATGATTGTATAGAGTCAATTTCGAATAAATTACACCTTGACTATGGTAATCCATATTGTAACCCTCTCGGCAATATTTATTTGTATTTGTAGGTGTCCAGTTGTTATTAGTATCTCAATCCGTATCTCAATGGACTGATCCCACGTGTTACTCAGGAAAGGCGTTCGTATACTTCTTCTTATTATTACCAGTAAAAGCCGTCTGCCTCCAGGTTTTTGTTGTCATCATAGTTTTATTGGCCTGGAAACTGTGTCTAGGATCTGTTAAGATTGTCTTTAGGTGCATTAATGGAGATTTTGACATAGCAGCACGAGGTAAGATAAGATAAAGAGTTGACAGTTCTAGCTTTAATAGTTCTCTTTAAAATATAGATAATAAAAAAGAGAATAGGTTGAAAATGTCGATCAAATTACTTCATTCCTAGCCGAGGTATCCGCGATACAATTATAACTAGCCTTGATTATCATTACTACTGTTGTTACAATAATAAACAAAGTCTCGATTATCCATTTTTACGGTAACAGCATCAAACACAAAACCCATAGTGGCAGGCCTGGATCCAGGATTTTGTCGAAGGAGGGGCCATTTATTAGAGCAAAGGGTGATAATCAGGTTTGATGTAGTCCCCAGCGGAGATAATGCGAAAATCGTGTTTATGTCATCTATTAAAGAGCAGATATGTGAGCTACAACAGACCAACACCAAAACAAACATATGTTGGTTTACGTATTCGTATCCGTATCCTCTAACACACCGTTTCGCAATCTGACGTACGAAAAGCTAGATGACGTTAATTTCCACTTTTCTGTCTGGGCAAAGGTTAAATCGATATTTAATTCTACAATTCTACAAACTCTACATGATCAACAATATACACAAGGCCTCGAAAATTTGTCGAAATTCAATATATGAGACAAAACAAAACTTTTTCGTTTGCATACCTACGTGAATCCCGCTCCAAACGCGTAACTTTTTTCACTGGCCGAACACTCATTATGGATTGACGTCACAAGTACACACGAATCGATGACGAGTATGTTTTCGTATTCGTTTTCGTACCGACGCGAAAGGTACCTAGTAACAAATCAAACGAAAAACAAAAAAAAAAAAAACAATGTCTCACTGGGGCTGACGCGGGGGAGGGGCACGGCCCCCTGGGCCTCCCCCTAGATCCGCGCCTGAGTGGTATAGGGTAAAACTGACAAAAAATTGACTGTGACTGACGACGTTGTAATGGACGTAAAGACAGATGACAACATTATTTTTCTATAGGTTAAGGGGTCATACAATATCTATTTTTCTATAGGTTAAGGGGTCATACAATATCTATTTTGACCATCCTTGGGATTGATCACTGCCATTGGAGCCACGGAAGATCAGTGACTAGAACGCTTTGCATCGCTGGAGGTCGATCCCTGCATTGGTCGAGAAAGTTAAGGCGTGTGTCCCGACAAGGCAGTTGATATAAGAAAAGGCCATAGCACCGCTTCTCGGGCGAAATTCCTCCATAGCACGCTATACATACTCTGCCAGTTAATATCGGGCCCACACGTGTCAATATCTGGTGCACTCCTGTTGTTTGTATTCCTTCATGTTTTGGGCAAGACACAACGTATATTCCTTTGCCTATGTCCGGACATAATTTCCCTCGCTATTAGTTGATTTGATTAAATGTGGATAAAAGTTCGGGAATAGCAAAGTAATCTTGCAACGCCAAGATGAACAACTCGCAGTCGTTGTTTCCTCTAGTCTGAAATATTGTGCCTCTACTTTGAAATATTTTGCCGCTTGGAATATTGGGTCTTCATATGTTTTTTTCTTGTTTTTGTTATGGTGTTTGTTAAAGTTCTAGCCTTGTATATTAAATTAGTGAAGTGTAACTGCAACTCAGAAGAAGATGAACGCACGTGTAAGTACAGTGTATAACTTATTATGTTTAAGTCATGGGTTGGGTAGGTGAGTGAGTGGTTTAAAAACTGGGATTACACATGTTGGGTTTGGTAGGGTTCCATTTTTGAGGGTTCGTCCACATGATAGTTTGGCTAATTAAGTGATCTAAGGGCTGGGAATCCATGTTTTAGGGTACGTCCACATGGTAGGTTGAATGGTTAAGTGGTCTAAAGCCTAGGATTCTATGAATTAGTGCGTACACATGTTGGGTTGGGTGTTCGAGTATTCTAAAAAGTTATAATCGTGTTTGTGAGAAAACCGTATTGATCATTGAGAGAACAGGAAACTTCTGTGGAGTTAACTAGCAACTCGCAAAAGTCTTATTCTTTTTTACGTTTTCTCCGAGCATTTTGTAATCCACCGAAAAGACCCTTGACCGAAATTCATAGAGAATCCGACTTGGCTACATTTTCTTATGTTTTACATCAGTACATGTAGGTCTTGTAACCGATTTAAATTGCGTGGTTGCGATCCCACGCGCGTATATGACAAGGGGTTGGGTCGCACGCGCGTATATGACACGGGGTTGGGTCGCACGCGCGTATGTGACAAGGGGTTGGGTCGCACGCGCGTATATGACAAGGGGTTGGGTCGCACGCGCGTATGTGACACGGGGTTGGGTCGCACGCGCGTATGTGACAAGGGGTTGGGTCGCACGCGCGTATATGACAAGGGGTTGGGTTGCACGCGCGTATGTGACAAGAGGTTGGGTCGCACGCGCGTATGTGACAAGGGGTTGGGTCGCTACCGCAAGCTCGTTGGGTTGGTTTTCTCTGGGTCCTTCGATTAATGAAATAAAATCGAACGATATGTTGGTCCCGAATTGAACTAGTTTGTACCGAGTTAACATTACCCCCCCCTCCTCTCTCCAGCATAAAACAGTGTAAGGTTTATACCCGTATCCTTTAGCCTGGTCGGTACAGACCCCAATATCATTTCTCTTCACACAAACTAAAAGCATGTTGTATGATTTATTAATTTGGCACTATTCATTTCAGGTGTCTGGATACTTATACTGCTATATTTTCTCAACCTGGTTGCCAGCGGTAAGTTACTTCAGGGCGGAAACATGATTTCTGTCTGGATTCTTTATACCTTTATCTTACGATTTTCCCAGAAACAAAAACACGTCAAAGTCGACCAAAAAATGCACATTACACTGTACATATTCTTTAACCGAGAACGTCATTCTAGTCCGTATGGTATAGCTATAAACTACTTTCATTCAACCTTATGAAATGGGGCATGTTTGGGAAGGGGGGGGGTATTGGGTATTTCGGGTCTGATTCAAACTTTTTTCCCGGATTTGGGCCGGACCCTTGTCTGAAATTATCTGACGTATACTTGTCTATCTCTTCAATATGGTTAATTTAAAGGATGCATTCAATCATTTTATTTTCGTTAGGGTAAAAAAAGCCAACTTTAAAAAAAAGCAAACAAAAAAAAAAACAAAAATGAATCCAGTAAGGGTTGTGTTGTTGACCTTTCGTAGAAAAGCGAATTCAATGATTATATTTTTGCTCCTTTTTGTTACTTCTTCTAGGTTTCCTTTTGTATTTAGTTTGTCCAAAAGAGAGTTACGGTCCTGTTGTTCCAATCATACAAGGCTTACTGTGTCTCATCTTTCTACGTCCAAGGTATCGAGAAAGGGATACAAGTTACCTGGACTACATTGTGATTGCCGTGTTGTTTATTATTCAGTTTGGACTGATGATAGTTGGTGAGTCTTGTACATGATCCTCTCGATTAGATTAAAATACAGATCGATATTCGTTTCGTTTTTTATACTTTCGGTGGCCTCCACAACGGAGAACGCTAGATCGGAGACGGTCCTACGCATTTTAGCACATATGACGTCATATATAGATTGTGGGTTAGGGCTAGGGTAAGGGCTAGGACCTGTAGATTTGGTCAAAGTCCCGAGATATAAACAGGGCTAGCCCTAGCCCTAACCCATGATCAAGCCTAACCCTTACCCTAACCCACAATTCACATATGACGTCACAATTTGCGTAGGACCGTCTCCGATCTAGCGTTCTCCCTCCACAACATGACGATCTTAACAACTGTAGTGGATACAAGTAAAACAAAATTTTGAACTATAAAAAAACCGAAATGAAATGGGATCTGTGTTCTAATCAGATTGTTACCCACTGTGATTATCGCCAGCTTTGACAAGAGAGAGAGAGAGAGAGAGAGAGAGAGAGATGGGGTTTAACGTCCACTTGACACAAACCAGGTCATTTCGGGACCAGCTTTGAATAACTCTGCCTTAAAATGTACGATAGCCTATAATAAAGAGTATCCCCATTTTGTTTAAACCACTGATAAGCTTAGTGTGTTACAAACCTTGTGGTCACAATGTTAGTTCTTTTAGGAACGGTCTCTGATCGGACGCTGTAATCTGACCGTTCCTATTTGTCCCTATTAAGCTGCAATATGAAAATACCAACCTCCACACCTCAGTTCTAAGGCCATTTTGGAATCCTTACCTTATATTTTGCACCATGATCCTTTCCTTTCTCCAAAGGGAATTATTTTTAAAAATTCAACACTATTTTCAAGTAGGATTTTGTGATTACAAAACATAACCAAAGCACAACTACTTGGTTAAAATCAGCACATAGGCTTAGTCCCATTTTTCCGCTATAATTGACTGCCATCTTGGATATAGCTTCATGAATTGATGGGAAACTATCTGAAATATAGCCATGAAGCTTATTGCACGATTCTTACCCGACGGAATGGTAATCTGTAGCAGTAGGATTTTGTGATTAAAAAACATAACCAAAACACAACTACTTGATCAAAATCAGCGCATAGGCCTAGTCCTATTTTCCCGCTATTATTTACTGCCATCTTGGATATACATTTAGCTTATTGAATTGATGGGAAACTATCTGAAATATAGCCATGAAGGTTATTGCACGATTCTTACCCGACGGAATGGTAATCTGTAGCAAAACGAGACGGACTATTAATATTTAACATTATAAGCATGTTTCATTTTATTTAATCAATGATTTAGACTACATCATTTATTGACTACTCGGATGAAGTATCTGCTGTCGTCGTCTGTTTCGTATGCCAAGCAGAAACCTATTTTATTATCATTTAGTTATTTTATATTAATTTCGGATAACTTATTCTAGAGTTAGCGCCCTTGATTATGGAATCCCTTTTATATTACATGGTGTCATTTGATATATTTATTATTAATTTATTTTAGCTATCTCTTTGTTTAATCAACAGTATTTATTCGACCAATCAGCAATATTTATTTGACTAATCAGCAATATTTATTTGATTAATCAGCAATATTTATTTGTTTTTGTAGGTTTCTTGTTGGGTCTCGGGTATCCGAATACTGATCCCATGTGTTACCTAGGAAACGCGTTCAAGTTCACTAACTTCAGCATCCCTGCTCTTGTTATCGTCATACCTTTATTCGTCTGGAAACTGGGTCTAGTGCAGTGGTTTTCAACCCTTCTTTACCAACGGCACAACTACACATGAAAAAATAGCGCCACATCCGGCTAAATATATATATAAAAAATATTTGAATTTTGCAAAATGAAAACATGGCAAGTTATAGACGGCATACAAAATGAAATGAAATGGGGTTTAACGTCCTACTCTTCTGCACCTGACCTGGGCTAATGGAAGACGGGCATACGCCATACAGTGTGCTATGAGGGAAATTTTGCCCGGGCAGCGGCACTACGGCCTACTCTTATATCGAATTCCAACTGCCAAGGGATCTTTTACGTGCACTCCAATGTGTACACGGGACCTCGGTTTTTCGTCCCATCCGAACGACTAGGCAGCTATCCTTGTCAGGCCCACCGTTCTGCATCACTGACAAGGGGAAACCACGCTGGAAAATCGAGATGAACTTTCTCGGCCAATGCAGGGATCGAACACTCGATCTCCAGGCTAGCGAGCTAGCGCCTTAGCCACTTAGCCACGTGATCCCCCAGAGAACCGTAGAGACAAACTGGTCATAGAATGACCCAAACTAAATAAAGAAAAACACAGCTATGCTCTTGTCTGCAGCCGTGGCACATGAAATCAGTGGTAATCTGATGTCTTGGAAACTGCCGACGGATGTGGTCGAAAATTAGGCTATCGTGATCTGAAAGTTTCATTGAAATTGGATGATAATTGTGGTACGGAGACTTGCCGCATGTGGCAAATAGACTTCGAATTGTCTTACCACATGTGATGAATAGCCACAGCCCTTACTTTCTTGCAGTACTTCGGGTTTCCTTAGTCAAATAGCTGACTTCTTTAATGAGAAATTTCGTAGCACACTTAGGGAGATCTCGCGGCACACTTGGTTGAGAATCATCGGACTAGTGTAATACTATAGCGGTTATTTTAATTGTTTGAAAGGTGCTCGGTTTAATAACTATTCCACAATTGGGTTCCCCCCCCTCCATACTTCCAAAGACCTCTACGTGCATGCGAATGGTTGAAATAAGATTGAATGTGTTAGTCCCGAGATTATTTCCAACACTGGTTTCTAAGAATTATCGACACGCCAGTTTCTTGTAATTTCTTCCGCGGGCCACATTTATACCTTTGGTGGGCCGGTTCGGGCGCTACGTTATAATCAGGCACGTGGGCTTCTTAGAGACTGGGATAGAAATAACAATTGTCCACCATTAGATCTGAGTTCTAGGTTTATTAAACTCATAATGATGTAATGTAAATGTATATAAACTGTCTTACATTCAATTGTTTCTGTTTTCACTCTAATTTCTAATCAGTTATGTTCGACGAAATACGCGACGAGTGCATATTGAATGGCAGTCTTTAGCGTCTGGTTATTGCAGTCTACTCCGGTAGTCGTCCTTATACTGGGATATGTTTAGCCTCGTTCACATTTATATTCACCACTATAAAGATACATAAAATGGAGACTGGCGAATAAATAAATGAATTGAATAAAATGTTAGTTATGTGATAGGAACCTTGTTGCATGACAGATCTAGAATATATTCTACAGCATATACATCTCTTGTTCGGACAGATAAATATCTTATAGAATCAACATTCCTTGTACCTTGCCACTGAAGATCAGCCCCTTCTCCAACTTGACTGCCAGCATCAAAAATAATAGAATCTGTTGCCCATTTTATCCAGAAAGGTTTAAATTTGCCTGTGTTGGTCTCCAATAATAGCGTTGGATTATCCGTTTCGTTGACCTTTTTATGACCAGAAAATATAACTGACCTAGAGTTCGAATTCCTGTCAATCACAACCCGAAACACGTGTTCTAATTGACCTCTATCTTCAAAAAATGCTATAACAGCATCAGCATAACCACGAACCCAAAAGACTTTCTCGTTGACCCTTTCCACATTTCTGAACAGTGTAAAAGGGGTGTTCTTTTCCAAAGATAAGATTTCTGCTTTTAAGGAAGCACTAAACATCATCAGATGAATCACTGTGAACTAGGTAATATATTTTATCAAAAGTTGGGATTGGTCTGGGCTCATACTCAGCATCTCACGTACGATCTTCTTAAAAACAAATCTGACAAGTGTCCTATTTCAGTTCGGTGACTCGTTTAAATACATCTCTGATAAAACAAACACGATTCAATTATAACTCCATATTGATTCACAACCTCTCTATTTATTCAATTGATTGTCATTTAAAGAACGATTGTTTAACATTTATCCATAGTGGTCTCATTCCGGTCCACTTTACTAAACCATTGGTTCATCCATGGAGGCAGCAGACCCTCATTAAATTTCACTATCTCGTTACCCACAAAATATAGTTCGTCTATTTATAGCAATTCCCACTCTTCTTCCCTTTTGCGTGCCCATTTCTGTTGATATTTTGGTCTAGAACGGACGAAGGGGGTTTGAATCACATTTCCTGCAAGATTTTGGTAAACATTCATGATTATGAGGCGGCGGGATAACAGAGTTATCAGGTTGGTTATGTTTTTAGTATGCTTATGCAAGTTTGCGGAACTCAAAATTTTGGTGGTTAACCGCATACAAATTTTAGTGCAAAGACATGGCCATTTGTTCCTCTGTCTGTAGTGAAAAGCTTTCAGATACACGAAAATTTGGCGAAAAGTTAGAGGTGAGCAAAAAGGAAAGAATTAACAATGAAGTCAATGGGGAAATTGCGTGGTCTGCCTCCGCATGGGTGGGACAGATATTCAAATTATCTGCCCTTAGTGACTGTGCTATTTTATCCACCATTCAAAATTATCGTTAATTGTAACATGCTTAAGAGTGAATCTTGCGTTTTGATTGGTCAATTAGACACTGTCTATTGGACAATAACACCCCTCCGTTTTAGTAATTTCTTTTAAAATCCTAAAATAGCATGTTACAATGTCGATAATCCCTAACGCGTACTGGGTCCTAATGATCTCAGGCCATGTTTATTGGACAATAACACCCCTCTAAATGCGAAACAAGAGACGTTTATCTCCTAAATAAATCCCCATTAAACTAGCACCGTTATATTGATTGATCCAATGGCTTGTAATATTACATATTGTATTAAATATGATAATAGCATATTATGTACTAGAGTATTGTGTAAATATGATGTTAACTTTACGATCGATTATATCTGTATCTTCACCGTTATTACACAACATTATTCAAAATTGTGACCTCAACACTGTTCACAAGCTAAAAACGTGATTTGTCGTACAATCAGGGGCCATAATCCATGAAGTTAAAGTCCGATACATACCAATATCGAATGGAACCGGGATCTTAGGGTGATAAACCTATATTTCATTGAAATCTACACTGTTCACAGGCTAAAAACATGATTTTTCGTACAATCAGGGGCCATAACCCATGAAGTTACAGTCCGATACATGCCAATATCGAAAGGAACCGAGATCTTAGGGTGATAAACCTACATTTCAAGTTTCATTGAAATCGGATAAAAACTGTGACCTCCAGACTGAAATTTCCACCTGGCCTCGATCATCATTGGTAAAGTCAGTACGATAAACAACATAGTCTCGATTATCCATTTAATCAAAATCTAGAAGGAAAGAAATGCAGTAAATCGGCTTATAATCCACTAAAGATGGCATGCTAGTGATGCCATCGAGAGGTGATTATGGTCTGTGGATAGGTTAATTAATGTCTAATTCATAATTTAGATAACATTTCCAGCCCAAAGAAAGACCTGCCATAATTCATGTTCAACCCAGGTAGAAATAATATTGCGTTTGCATAATGCGTTTGGGATGATTTAGATTCACGGACACATGGACTATAAATCTTGTTTCTGGCAACGGAACATATTTCTGATATTTTATAGAAGACTCTCAATGTATGTTTCTGCTTAATTACTTGCACATTAAATCTTTCTAAATTTAATGGGCTCTTCTAAAAAAAAAAACCAACAGTGATTGGATAATTGCTCGATAGTTTCAGCCAAAACGCGAAAATTACCGAAGCTATCACGTGCAGGTTTTGTTTATACATGTACGTCACGAATAATCAATCCATTTACGGCACCATAATGACGATAGAATAGATGTGAATGCAAATATAATGAGGATCTATCCAAAGCCTGAAGAAAACTTAAAAAAATTCTGAAAGATATCTTAGACATGGAGTATGGATTTAAATATGCCGATAAGTAAGCCGTCTATTTCGTTACTGAATGCTACAAACTGTACTATAACAATGGGTTTTTTTATTGTCAAAAGAATAAAATTTTATTTCTGTGTTATTTGTATTATTTCGATCATCTACGTCATCAGCGGTTGATATGAGCCGAATATATCGACCTGTGATGACGTCATCAGCGGTTGATATGTAATATCAACCTGTCATGACGTCATCAGTGGTTGATATGAACCGAATATCAACCTATGATGACGTCATGAGAGGTTTTTATGAGATATTTACAGACTTGTAGATGTAGACTGGGTGTATTGATCGAGGGTATTTCCCACTTGATGTACTAATGCGTCCGCAATAATATCAATGTTACCTATTTGAAATCTAAAGCATAATGGAAGCCGTGACGACTTAAAAACAGTAATATATAGGGCACATCGCCCTCTTTGTGTCGACTCCGCAAAAAGATGGAAGAAGACCCGGTTATCCTGACGAATACCTGTATTTTATAGGACAAAATCACAACAATCCTCCTTATCTTAATTTCAAATCTACATACACATAATTATTTAGCAGTTTACAGGAGAGTCACCGTAGGCAGAAATATAGGACGTTAAATCCCTTTCAATTCATTTTATTTTCATCTGACTATAAATCGAAAAATTATCCAAAAAAAGAAGTAAGCTGAATGCACTTCTCCGGGAAAGCGTTAGATCCTTCCTTGCGAGGCCGATTTTAACGATTATTACTGAGCGGGGCAGATGTAAACCCGCCTTTTTATTGTTTAGGTCCCTCCCATTTTATTTGAAGGTCGAGTTTAGAAAGGACTATTTATTGTTAATCATAAAAGAAATCTCAATTGCTACTACACTCACGTACACCTGGTGGTTTCCGTTGTCCCAGTGTGTGTGATCATCAATAGTAGATCGTAACACTTCCTGTAAATTTCAAATCCCTACGTCTACGGGAGATACTAGCGGTACGAAAATTCATTAACGACAAAATGTACCTGTTCTACTGTGTAGTTAGTCTCTATCGTCCAGACTATGGGGTTTTGGGCGACCGAGACTACTGTGTACTCGGAGTATAAAGTGGTTGATGAATTTCCCTATTTCTGGAATATAATATGTGAATCACTTACTGAAATATCATTTAATTTACAAAATATTATATTTCTATGAAAATTAATTCATAGAAATACTTTATAATCTTTCAAAATTAAGAAAGCTAAGCTAGGCCGATTGGGTTCAAAGTATGCTGACTGCGTAGCTAGACAGATTATACTCTATACGCGGTATTGGATGATGAATTTAAAAGCTCGAAAGAAATATTATTATTTGATGAAAATCAATTGAAATCATATCCCCAACTCTTTAAAACATAATAAAAGGGCGCACTGCTAAGCTAGACCGGTTGTATACTTCGTGTGGTATAGTGTCATGTCTGTGATATATTTATATAATACATTCACTCAAATATTACTTTTCTATGAAAATCAATTCATAGAAATACTTTATAATCATTCAAAATTAAGAAAAGGCCCCACCGCTGAGCGAGACCGATTAGACTCTATTCGAGGTATTGGGTGATACATTTCAGTGTTTCTGGGATATATAGTATACTGTCCTTAATATACGTAAAACGCTCGAAAGAAATATGACTATCTTATATATCAAATGAAAAAATATCCCCAAATCTTTTATTAAACATAAGAAAAAGGCGGATCAAGGCCGTTTACCGAACTGTCAATCAAATTGACTGACATGCGGCCTCGCTCAACATTGGTCTCGCTCTGTACGCTCTATCATTTTCCACTTCTGCGTGGAAAAGCACGAGAACAGCGTAGTCTCGATAATCCACTGCCTTTCCTGTAGAAGCATCAACAGAGTCGCACAAAGACTTGTGGGCGAATCATTTACAACGGGCTTTCCCAATCAGTAGGCCTAACCGTGCCTGCGAATCGAGCTATCCATTATTAGCGATTAATTTACGAATCAAGGTTACGGAATATGTAAGTACTCATCTAATTTGTTTATATTCTTTATAAACTCGGTACTGGTGACAAACCTCAACAATATCGACCTACTAGGGGATGGGGTGGTTTAAAGCTTGCGCACAGTGAAGGGGCATCTTTAGACGGTCTACATTCCTTTGCTTTCTTGTATTTAGTTTTGATTGTTTCTGTGACGGTTGTAATGTGTGTCCTAAATGCATTCAATATACTTCAATCCTCTTCTTTATTGATTTAGTGCATTTAGTTTTTTTAACTACTTCTCTGATGCAGTTACCGGTGTGGTTACTTATATTACGGCTAGCCCCCGTATCCATTCACTCTTTTTGAATTGTTTTGTTTGTGGTCTCTGAGTACGATGTCTTGTCCATATATTTGTTTTTGTGTAGAGTTGTGTGTTGTGCAGCCCCCCCCCCCCCCTCCCTGCACTTACTATTATCAGTCGTGGATGATGCTACTCTTAACGGAACATTACAATACAAATCTCTCTTTACAGCTGCTCCTGTATAATCCTGGCTATATGTTATGAATTATTGGCATGACTTTCAGAAGAATCACCTCCTCCACTCACTAATTCTACTTCCATTTCGCAGGTCCATTTCATGCCGAGTTGAAAAATCCTGGGGAAGCATCCATATATCAAAATACCAATTAAATTTTGATTATACCCATTAAAGTATGATATCGAACAATATCAATTCTCCAATTACTTTCGGACAAATCCATTCAGTCATTATGAAAACTGATCCGATTTTGTATAAATTATCCTCTAATTAAACCTTAAATGTGTCTATACCCTCAATTCCGATGCGCACACTATATTATTAGAAAACAACTATTCAGTGAATTCGAAGGAAAACATTTGTAGTATGTCACTAGATCGCAATAGTTTTATGCAAACGGTCAAAACTGCGAACCATTAACCCCTTTCCCTGTCTATGCTGCATCACAGAATCCACCATCGCTTCTTTGGAATGGTTGGAAAGTAGTGAATAGGAAGTGTTTATCAATGTGATGCACACCCGATCTCAAAACCGTTAGTGTTTTAAACAGGGGATCGCGTGGCTAATCTGTAAGACGCAGGCTCGCATAGCACACTGTATGGCACATGCCCGTCTTCATTAGCCCAGTTTAGGAACAGAATAGTAGGACAGTTTCATTTCATTTTCATTTGTGTTTAAAACAACTTCTCAATCAATTTCTCCTAAGACTCTCTGCAGATGTTTTCTGGGGTTTGAGGATCATACTGAGGATTTACCTTATTATATATTGCATTATATTGTTTTATGATGGCTGAAATATCTGCAGGATAAAATTCATTGATGTCTGGAACACTTTATGGTTGTACTTGTTACGTGTATTGGTCGGTAGTCGCGACAATGCTTAATTTATGTATGTTATCTACTTTTAAATTAGTTCTATCAGCTTGAAAATAGTATATTCGAGCTTCTCGTCCCCTTAAACCCCCGAACCGACATATCACGCGTGTATGTTGCTATTGGTGTTGACAATTACTATCGGTTTTGCCAATTTTTGTCGCCTTTTTGATTTTGGCGACCATGCTGGATCGACCCTTTGTGAAATGGATCGGAAACTGCCCAAAATTAGTCGGGTGAAAAACAGCACCTATAAAATGATACATCACATTGGTCATTTCACTAAAAATGTTTGTTAAGGTCAATGGCAGACCATTTTTGGGCAGCGACAATCTCCTAAGATATAACTTTTGCTATCCCGTACCGAAAAGAAGTGTACACTTCGTATGAAGCGTTCATTTCTCACACACCTCTAGGAACACTTCAAACGAAGCGTTCATTTCTTACACGCTTCTACAAAGACTTCACCTGAAGTGATTAAAAAAACCCATCGAAATGTTCATTTCTAAAACGCTTCTAGCAACACTTCAACCGACGTGTTCACCTTAGAACCACTTCCAACAACACTTCTTTCCAAGTGTTATAAAAACTCCACCGACGTGCTCATTTCATTGAGAAGTGAGAAAAACACTGAATAGAAGTGAGCAAGACACCCCCTTTAAACACTGGGTTGAAAAAAACACCCTCTCAGCACTGGGTTGAAGTAAGAAAAACATCCTCTCAGCACTGGGTTGAAGTGAGAAAAACACCCAATAAGCACTGGGCTTAAGTGAGAAAAAACTCAATAAGCACTGGGTTGAAGTGTGTATACGGGCTGGGGTGAAATGGGGAAACACCTTATAAACACTGGGTTGAAGTGTGCACTTCGTGGAAGCCTAATTTGCATATTTGGTATGGTGTCATCTTCGCTTCAACATCATTTCTGCCTTCTTTATTTCATTGGAAATTTGAAGTGTTGTTATGGAAGCGTGGTAAAAAAGAACACTTCGGATATCAAATTTTTCACTTCGTACACGTCTCGGCCAAGTGTCGATGGTTTTCGATGTCTGAATTTAAATATAAATTCGACAATCCAAAATAGCAGCAACACAAATCGACAGATGTTAATTTCTAGTTGGATATTATATGTAACATGTCATTTACATGGTTATCGATGTCGCCGGGTTCAATACTGACCTCAAAAATGAATCCATGATGGTAGAAATGTAACATGGCCGGTAGAATGAAATCTAAATTGATGGAATTTGAATTAACCGCCATTTTTTCCCCGTTAGATATGGCTTATTATCTGTCGTATATATGGGTTTTTTGCTTGTTGGGTTCAATCTCTATCTTAAAAATACTAATTAAGAATGGTCAAGATGGTGGAAATTTAAAACGACAATCAAAATAGAAACCAAAATGGCAATGTCTGTTCTTGTGGATATTGCTTGTAAAAAGTTTTTTAACGTTATTAAATTCAACATTGGGTTCAAAACTTCATTTCAGATAGGATTGTCACACACCTAGAAACATCAGGACAAATTACAGAAAACATTTTTTTATGGTCAGTTACATAAAAATAAGGAGAGAACCCCACCGGACCCCAAATAGTGGGAACCCCTCGCGAAGCCAAGTTCAGGGACCCTCGGCCTCCTAGCAGTGTTCCTTTCCGGTGAAAAACTAAACTGTTGTGGTAATCACAAGTGCCTGTCGTGAAATGAGTAACAAACTATGAACACGCGGTAACTATCAGTCTTGATGTTACCAGGTACGGACCGGCAGTCAAGGGTCTCTAATCTACGATGTACCGGCCTGTACTTCGGATATAGTCTCTAAACCATGGTATACCCTGCAGTTCATATTGAGTCTTTAAACAATGAGGTTTATTCAGCTCGACGTAAGACTTTAAATATATAGACACAATTGGTTTAACTTGAGTGTAGGTTTTAGTTATCTATGTTGCAGATATATTCGATGTAAATGTTGCGATCATATTACGCCAAATAACAAGTATAATTTTCATAAGTTTACGTTTAGTGTCAAGGACAATATGAATTGTGACTCAAAAAATATCATATATGTCTTGACTTGCAGTGGCTGCTTAAATTATTATATATGGGAGACATCTCCGTTACTATAGGATAGAGTATGCAACCATAGACGGGATTGTAATATTTGCAAATAGACATATCTTTAAATGTGCACAACACCAACAATTAAAATTTCAAATTTTCCCTTTTTATAAAATGAAAGTCGGTGACACCACGAAAAGGAAATTAATGGAAAACCATTTTATTAAAAAATACGTCCATCGACTTAATAGTCAATAAGTAACAACTGGCCATTAGTTTCATTAATTTTCTTAAATCAATCTCATGACTATCTTCCACTAATTGTTCCTAAATTGAACCCATATACTACAGATTAACACACACGTATTTCTATTAGTTAACGATATACTATGTAACCATAGACAATGGTAAAAGTAGCCAATTAAAACCACAGTATTACTATGTAAATATGTATAAATATACTTTACTGTCCATCTTTATACAATAACATTATTTATGAATAGTCCCAAGACAGAGGAAAGGTACTTTAAAATGTTATTAAACCTGTGTTGAAATCAGTTTGTCTCGGCATACCTGTTATCTTTTCATCGTTTACCGTGAAGCAAAGTAGTGCAGCTTTACGGTTGTACTAATATGAAGTTGAAACCGAAGTAGAGTTAATAATAGAACAAACAAAAGTTAAAAATGCATAAAGAAAGTACTATTGGTTAATTGTTGACATGTTTCGTCTGAGTTTGTCAAGACATACATTATTAATATCTGAAGACGCCCATAGAAGGCAGATAGCTAGCTTATATTTAATGTATGTCAGAATGAAGTAAAGTGGAGAATGTTTTACCTGGACGTATTTTTTATGTATCTATATATATATATATATAAACGCATTAAAATGGCCTGACGATTCGTTTGATAACGATGAAAGTACTAGCCAAAAATTTAATTTGTAGTGTTTTTTCTCTAATATTTGAATTTTATTTATATGTTTAACTGAGAGTTAGATCGTTTTATATATTTTTTTCTTGTATATATATCACCTTTCAGTTCAATGATACATCATTTGTTATGTTGATATCGGCTTACGTATTACAACATTTATATTGTTATACTGTGTGAATTTATTAACATGTTACGTTTCAATACACATACAGGTATCGTTATCAAGCAAATATTGATAATTAACACAAATATGGTGCAATATGTAGATAACAATAGGAAACTATATAAAAGAAGAATCATTAATTAAGAATCAACAAGATGAGAGAAGTCAGGGGCGTACATAACGATTTTGTTTTGGGGATGTTTAGCCACAATGCGACCGACTGATGCACATACCCCCCCCCCTCCCTCAGTACGAGTGACGCAATCAGGAGCCGAGCACCACAGATGCGTGTTTTCTGGGGAATATGGGGGTGGGGTAGAGGCGGTTTCTAATCTAGGAAGCCATCCACAATCCCACCCCACAATGAATGTAAACAAAATGCTGACTATAACATGAAGCGTCCCGGTAGATAGTATTGTTTAACTATATAGTTGTTCGCCGATCGTTGTCTCGCCGTAAGGCAGTTTTGTTTAAGTTCACATATAGATTATGTCATATGATTATGATGATTGTGCCTATAACATTGAGTAATTTGAGAAAATTTTGAAAAATTGATCATAGCATTTGAGGTCATTGCTGGGAGAAATTCTTGTGGATGAATGGACCATAAATGTCATTCAATAGGACAAAATCTCGAGATCTGTTTTGCAAGAGTTGACATAGCATCTGTACAATCTGACCCCCACGACCCACACACCAGTCGTACTACAAACTGGGCAGTTTAATATAATCGTGAATATGAAAGTGCGGAAGGATAACAGGGTTATCAGGTGGGCTACGGTGATATGTACGGCAACTAGTTACATGTTTTTAGTATGCTTCTGCAAGTTTGTGGAACTCAAAATTTTGGTGGTTAACCGCAAACAAATTTTAGTGCAAATACATGGCCGTTTGTTCCTCTGTCTGTAGTGAAAAGCATTCAGCTCAACGAAAATTTGGGGAAAAGTTAGGGGTGGGCAAAAAGGCAAGAATTCACAATGAAGTCAATGGGGAAATTACGTGGTCTGCCTCCGGATGGGTGAGACAGATATTCAAATTATCTGCCCTTGGTGACTGTGCTATTTTATCCACCATTCAAAATTAATTGTAACATGCTTAAGAGTGAATCTTGCGTTTCAATTGGCCAGTAACACCCCTCTGTTTTAGTAATTTCTTTCAAAATGCTTAAATAGCATGTTACAATGTCGATAAACACTAAAGCGTCTTGGATCCTAATGATCTCAGGACATGTCAATTGGACAATAACACCCCTCTAAATGCGACACGGGCGGTGTTTATCTCCTAAATAAATCCCTATCACCTCTATATTGAGTGATCCAATGGCTTGTTATATATTATATTGTATTAAATATGATAATAGCATATCTACTAGAGTATTGTGTAAATATGATGTTAAATTTACAATCGATTAAAGCTGCATTGCCACCATTATTACACAACATTAAACACGTCTACCACGAATTGTATATTTATTAGTTAAAACTATGTAAATACTATTATATTAAATAAGTAAGGAATTATATGATTTCCATGGAAATATTATACAGACCGTTCCCGGTTAATAAGTATATTACAATAATAATAATAAGGGAAGAAAGAATCTATCGGATATAACTAAGCTAACATTTTCAATTCGGGTCGAAAAACATTAGTCCATTATACGTGATTACCAAGTAAAACAGCGTCTGTCAGGCAGGATACGCCCACATTTTCAAGAGGTGGGTAGAGAACCAGCTAAACAGAAAGCGATTTTTCGAAAAATCAAGGACCATAATTCAGGAAGTTACAATATGTGCAAATATCGAAAGGAACCAGTTAATCGGCTCATAATCCACTAAAGATCGCATGGTAGCGATGTTATCGAGAGTTGATGATGGTCTGGATATGTTAATTAATGTCTAATTCATAATTTAGATAACATTTCCAGCCCAAAGAAAGACCTGTCATAATTCATGTTCAACCCAGGTAGAAATAATATTGCGTTTGCATAATGCGTTTGGGATGATTTAGATTCACGGACACATAGATTATAAATCTTGTTTCACGTAACGGAACATATTTCTGATATTTATAGAAGTCTTTCAATGTAATTTCTTTATAATTATTTGCGCATTAAATCTTTCTATAAAGCATCGATAAATCACATTAACTGTATATCGAATACAAGTTACTTTACAAATTTATTTCTGGATGACATCGCGCCTGGTACGTTCGTGCATTTTTTATGCGCGAACTCTTAGTTTTTCTATTACTGGCACGCGCACGGGCACTATTTTTTTTTGTTTTCCATGTACCAAAATCGAGGGTTTTGCGCGGAGGTACTTTTGAGGTATTAGCCTGAGAAGCATAACACTTGCCACTGTACCTGTATATCGCTAATTATAAATCGAGTGTGTGAAGACAGTTTATATAGATCACGCGAAAATTTTTCAGTACAGAGTTTATTCTCGCTGTATTTGCAGCTAAGAAAACCAATGGGACTATTTTCTCAACAGTGTATGAACTTTTTCATAGGGGTAATATCCTTACACCGAGAGAAATTATCTAGTCTCGGTGAAAAACCTTGATCATCTGGTAAAAAATTACTTTTCTATTTTTTGGAACGAAAAACAGTGTTTTTAAAAACAAACGAACCTGCCGCACATGAGGAAGTCATTATACTAATAATAACAGACGAGAACTCTTTTTGGGCACAGGCTTTCTTACTGAGTAGTAAATCGTCCACAAAAAATCATGAATGAACTATGAGTAGCGACGACTGTAGACAGTAAGTAGGTTATACACTATACTTTTGAGTCGAGATTACTCGCTTTGAGTCGAGATTACCAGCTTTCAGGTCACCGATAACCAATTATGTCAGAAATACCATACTGACATTCGGTTTTTCAAGTTGTACGCGAACTAACAATCGGCGCCCTAACTGTCTTCGTCAGCTACTTTCAGTTTCACAATGGCGTACGACATTCGGTTTTTCAAGTTGTACGCGAACTAACAATCGACGCCCTAGCTGTTTCGTCAGCTATTTTCAGTTGCTGGCGTACGGCCAGTGCCGGTGGGAAAAGACAACATTAAAATCAGAAATAGTTTATTTATTATTGTCGGACTTACATGTACGGTATCAATCCTGTCGAACAAATCATAAAGCTGTGGTGTTACGGTAGCGGCATAGTATTTCAACGTAACACCACAGCCACTGTAACAATTCATAATACATCTAACTATCACTCCCTACACATTTCCCCTCGACCTACTTTCCCAAACGTCAACAACACATCTCATACATCCAGTTCACTGATTAACCCTTGTACCACGTCTACTGGTTGTCTTGTCTTTGTCGCCAGAAATATATTTTGGTAATACGATCATACGATATAAAATATTGACAGACTTGTAGATATAGACAACTGGGTGTAACTTATACAGTTATATATCGCCTTTTTATACATATATTGATGTAGAGATCGAGAGTATTTCCCACTTGGTGTTCTTATCCGACCGCAATAATATCAATCTTACCTGTTTGAAATGTAATCGGAGCCGTGACGACTTAAAAGCAGTAATATAGGTCATATCCCGCTGTTTGTATGACTCCTCAGAAAGGTGGTTGTAGTCCCGGTTATCCTGAGGAATACCTGTATTGACAACAACCTCCTTATCTTAATTTCAAATCTACATGTACATAGATTTTTAGCGGTTTACGGCTAAGAGTCACCGTAGGCAGAAATATAGGGCGTTAAATCGCTTTCAATTCATTTTATTTTCATCTAACTATAAATCGAAAAATTATCAAAAAAGAAGTAAACTGAATACACTTCTACGTGGGAAAGCACGCGAACAGCGTAGTCTCGATAATCCATTGTCGTTCCTATAGAAGCATCAACAGTGTCGCGCAAAGTATTGTGGGACGAGTCATTTACAGTGGGCTTTCCCAATCAGTACTCGTGCCTGGGGATCAAGCTATCCATTATTGGCGATTAATTTACGAATCAAGGTGACGGAATATGTAAGTACTCATGTAATTTGTTTATATTCGGGGGGGGGGGGGTCTAGAGAGAGAGAGAGAGAGAGGGGGAAATGGGGTTTAACGTCCACTCAACACAAACTAGGTCATTTCGGGACTAACATATGGTTTAATTTTATTTCAATAATTCGCTTGTGCGTAGGGGTCTTTAGCAGTGGGAGGAAACCGGAGTGCCCGGAGGAAACCCACGAGGTTGAGAAGGCGCCCCTATCTCCATGCCACATACGCTCACACCAGGGCTCGAAACCACAGCCGCAACCCAGAGGTGACCGGGCAGCTAGAGGTCGAAGCGCGGCACTCTAGTCCACTAGGCCATCCCAACCACCCCTAGGGGTCCCGAAATGACCTAGTTTGTGTTGAGTGGACGTTAAACCCTATTTTTCTCCCTTGTTTATATTCTGGTGACAAACCTTAACAATATCGACCTACTAGGGATGGGGTGGTCAGATTAGAAGCGCTCTCATTAAGGGCAAGGTTAAGTGACAAAATTTGTCACAATACGGGAAATGGGAGGTCCTCAAAATATAATTCACAACGGTCTTAGTGCCTGTATTTTGATATCAAAAAGTGCTTGAGATGATACTAGACAATAAAAAATGGCTGAAAATAAAGAGTAATGACTTTGGAATAACTTGGAAATTTACAATGCAGCACTGCGTAGCAACAGGCCACTAGGCCATCCCAACCACCCCTAGGGGTCCCGAAATGACCTAGTTTGTGTTGAGTGGACGTTAAACCCTATTTCTCTCCCTTGTTTATATTCTGGTGACAAACCTTAACAATATCGACCTACTAGGGATGGGGTGGTCAGATTAGAAGCTCTCTCATTAAGGGCAAGGTTAAGTGACAAAATTTGTCACAATACGGGAAATGGGAGGTCCTCAAAATATAATTCACAACGGTCTTAGTGCCTGTATTTTGATATCAAAAAGTGCTTGAGATGATACTAGACAATAAAAAATGGCTGAAAATAAAGAGTAATGACTTTGGAATAACTTGGAAATTTACAATGCAGCACTGCGTAGCAACAGGGTTAACAAAACAATGTGTCAAACAAATGTATTCTATAAATACATACACGACACATTACTTGGCAATGCACCTCTTCTTAGAAAATAACCTGTTTGTGACATGTCGTAACAATAAACCGTAATACAGGGGTATCGTACTTCACATAAGAGTAGTTTTAATGAGAACTGAGACGTGTACTAGAGTCCTTTCAAATCCCCACAATTTGTGTCAGATATTGACATATTATTTGCATGTGATAATTTTGAAACCTACACATATTAATGTACATATATTTGTTTTGCATATGTCCATGTATCATCTCTGTATCTATGCGTCTATTCCCAAATTACTGAATAAATTATTTTAAAAAGTTTTCCACAGCATTATTAAGAACATAAAAATAGGTTTGTGTTGTTAAGAGGACGGGAAACTCTTTCATACTATTGACAAAAAGCGGCGGTGTGTTCATTCGACGCAAGCATCTAAAGACTTTTAAGTTAGCAGCAAGGAGTTACTGCTTGTGAGCCCAAAGAGCATTTCTCAAGAAGTATAGGTGCAAATACTAGAGCTTCGCTTCGACCCTGGGGACGGATATCCCCATTTTAACAACTGACCCAGCTAGTCCGGTCGCCAAATCTAATTTTTCGAGTGAACCTGGAAATTATATACAAAGTTTTCTTTTTTGATTGATTTTAGTAGCCTCGGGTGTTCTCTTTTAGAATCTGCCGGGTGAACCCCGGTCACCCTTGAGCGTTTCGAGAAATTTAAGATGGGGTCCAAGATGGCCGCCACATCAAATAATCCCCTATATCTCCAAGAGTATGTATTCTAGGATGATAATTTTGGTGTCTTATCATATGTTTCTTGGGTCAAGAAATACACTGAACTCATTTATTATGTTGTGGGGTGATTAAATGATAGTAAAATCAAACATGCCAGTCCATATGGCCCTTTAACTCGTTAGCGGCGTTTGGGGGCGATTATTTTACCGAACCAAACTAAATCCAGAGACAAACTATATATTTCTGGACAAAGGAGCGGATGAGTGATAGGATAACACCACACAAATCCCTATCCGGGGATCCGGGGTCACATCGATCGTCCCTGAAAAGGGAGACACACGCTGTTTGTTTATCATTTAAAAAATCAAATTCTACCCGCGATACAGGAACATAACCCCCACAAAACTAGGCAATATCCAGTTTAATACTCTAGTCAAGATTCTGGCTGCAACCTGCGAAAGCACAAGCGCAAAATATTGTATATTCTAAGCCACTCCTAGTGTAGCTACAGGCACACGTACTACTTGAGCTGCCACCCTTGCATCCACGTCTGATTAGCCACATGGCAGACCCTGGAGCAAGTTGGAGGTTGTAATGTTCTCAATTGGGTATCCTCCCAGCAAAGCCCATCCTGCTTTTTACGATCCTCCAAGTTTTGGGGTATAGGTTCAGCGCAACGAGAATATGCATTCGCTTGATACACTCACTCCGTTCGTTTGACATCTCCCTCTTTATTCGGATAGCTGGTGATTTGGCGACGAACATTATCTGGCCAGCTCTATTTATCTCCACGACCTGTGTTTGAAATGCTACCTCGCGGCATTCCCGGCAGTCTATTTTACAAAATTTAGTGGCGAAAATATTCATTCACTTTGAGTCACTCACTCCGCCCGTTTGACACTTTCCTATCTGGTCCGATAAACTAGTGATTTGGCGACATGCAGTATCTCGACGATCAATTTGAGGATCGCAAGTCCGTTCATTTCACAAAAAATAGTGGCGAAAACATTCATTCACTTTGAGTCACTCACTCCACCCGTTTGATACTTTCCTCTCTGGTCGGATAAACTAGCGGTATCTGTTAAGCTCTATTTGTATCGACGATCAATGCCTGAAATACTGCCAGACTGTATTTCAGGAAGTCTACTTTTCAAATTATTGGGGACTTCGTTGAGTTTCATTTGACACTTTCCTCTCTGGCGTCGGAAAGAAAAGTGAATAGGCGACAGACGGCATCCGATCAGCTCATTTATCTCTACGATCGGTGCCTGACTGAATACTGTCAGACAGCATTTCCTACAGTCAATTTTTCAAAGTTATCTGGGGGAGGTCCCCCATAGCCTCCATAAGTACTCCTTACTTTAGCGCTCGTGAGTGGAATTCGTCGAGGTCCGCAAGTCCGTTCGTTTGACACTTTACCTCAACGATCATTGCCTTAAACAACATTAATTATTTGGAATGATGAGACATGGAAATCCAATTAAAATCTTGTTTTACACATTTATTCACATATCAAGCCCATAATTAACCCTCTAGACCAGCATGTGGCTTAGATATATTGCCTCCAATAAGTTTCTTAAACCATTGTATGACCGCACTCACTGAGGGACTGAAAATCAAGACTTTGTTTGGTATCATTACAATGCTACTTGACAACCGAGAATATGAACAATTTAGTTTAGGAAATTGCTTGCCAAAATTTAAAACTTTCATAATATTGATTCATAATTTTGCTCAGAAAAAGGAATTTGATTGCAATTTTCAATATATTCAATTTACATTATACGTTACATAATTAAAATGATATACTGAAGGCAGGTTTAAAGAAGTAATACAAATTTATCATTCAATAAAACGTATTTATTGTGCAGTAATCCAATTCAATAATAATTATTTATATATTTTACATATAGATATCACAGAGTATATAATAAAAGAAAGTCGAAATGGACAGTGTATGAAGTAAAAACGGGATAAAATATACTTTCCAGCACTAATGAGGACTATAAGTTTAGCTCATTGGAAAGATATGAAAAAAAAAATTACAATGTGCCGTTGGACAACAATTAGCACACTTTCCACCGCTGTCTACAAGAATAGAGCCGTGAAGGCACGAAACACTTATATCTGGAAATTTATCTCTGATAGCCTACACACAACAGCTTGGAATCACTACTCTGACACCCGGGCCTATTGTCTGTATGCTCTATTAATATCCTCATCAACGGATAAAACTATAATAAATGAGCTATCTAGCACTAGAACTTGGATATCCTGAGTTAAAAAATAACATTTATAATAAAATTGTAGAGCCCCTGTATTTTGACACTTGGCTCAATAAGCCATACTTGATTTATGTATGCTACAGTATTTGTAATTATATTTGTAAATGGACTTTCCTAATTGTTTTTGTATTGTTATAGTATTTCACAAATCTTTTAAAAAGATGGTGATTTGTCACAGTCTTCATATAAAACAGACAACTGTCAATTTATCAATATCTTTATTACACCAAAATATTGTGTAAAACATCTTGGTGTTTTGTTGGTTTTTTTTGACGCTAATCTGAACACGAATAAACAAATTTCAGCCATGTACATGTGTAAAACGTATTAATTTTCAGATTTATACTATTGGATATTTAGATCTGTCATTGCTGGTAAACAATATGGTTACACCAAGACTCGACTACTATAATTCTCTTTTGTACAATCTACCTGAAAATAACATTTATATTTTTCAAAAGTATCGAGCAATCAAACTACACTGTAAGTTTTATCACTCTCTATCAGATAGAATCAAGGTTATCTTGTCCGAAAGCATCGGCCAATGAAATCGCTTAACTTTAGCTCGAAATGTTAATCATTGTCTTAGTCAAGACATTCACCTGATGAACATCAAGTTTAAACATCCTACCTCAATTAAGTTGCTATGTTCCAAAGTGATCAGTCAAATTGCTTATCGCTCCTAAGCCTAAACAGACAATTCTCACCATCAAACTTGGTCATGGTAATGACATAATGAATCTATATTTGGAGTTTCATCGCTCTTACTTCATTATGATCAAAGTTATCGTGCCCCAAAGCATCAGCCAATCAGATTGCTTACCGTAAGCAGACAATGCTCATCTTCGAACTCCATCAATGCATTGACCTAATAAACACCTACACCAAATTTGAACATTCTAGCTCAATAAGATGGAGAGTTATTGTGTCAAATTGCTTATCACTTTGCTTACCCTGAGCAGAAAATGTTCATTATCGAACTTAGTCAAGGTATTGATGTAATGAAACTATACACCAAGTTTCATCACTCTGACGTAATTAAAACTAAAGTTATCGTGTCCCAAAACATCAACAAATCAAATAGCTTATCTCTGATCACCCCGAAGCAGAAAATTCTCATCTTCGAACTCCATCAAGGTATTGACCCAATAAACGCCTACACCAAGTTGTTTATTAAGCGGGGGACAATTATTAACCGAGGGGACAGTTATTAACCGAGGTTAGATAATCAGTTTGATTGCTGAATACTTTTGAAAAAGATAAATGTGAAATTAATCAATATGTGCCATCTACTTACTTTATGATTTCGGCTTGTTCAGTATTGTGAGACCTAGGGAAATTAATAATCGACATTTTAGTTGCCTACACTGCATACGCGCGTAGACTTACACGAAGTCCGCTATAATTATTTGCAGAAGAAGGCCTACAATCGGTTCGATTTGGCCCATTTCGTTCAAGTGGTAATAAAGTTTGATGACCGAATGGTGTAGATCTAATATTAACGATGACTGAATTTGATGTCTTTATTTTAACAGTACAGACGATCACGCATTAATAATTATACATCTATAATTCTAACAACCAATACAGGAACATGACATATATTGTAGTCATTTCGGCCATCGTCCCAGTTCACGTCTGCTTCCATTAACCTCGGTTCTGCCTTGATCTTTCCAGCTCCTCTAGCCAGTCTCCTTGATGTCATATACCTCAGCCAATTAACGCTAATTCAGTTCATTGAAGTTATCTAATTACCTATAATTGTAAGTGCATAAATGATATCGAATAAAAGAACTTACATAAAGACGATATTATGGGGAAATCAGATTATGTTTTGCGATAAGCATTGATGTGTAATAACTTATTTCACCACTATATACGATTATCTAACGTGACCTTTTACATACATGAGCTGGGCTGATTGTATCTCCAACTCACAGCTAGAAACTACAACTGCTTAATATTATGTAACAATGGTCAGCAAGTATGCGCTGTATCATATGGTCAGTCATTGAGTCAACTGGAGTGCTTTCGATTCCCCGGTTGTACGTGACAAGGAATGGGGTCGCCTGCCCGACGTGGGTTTTATCTGGATCCTCTAGTTACCTCCCACTACTAAAGACCTCTGCGCACAAACTAATTCTTGATATAAAACTGAACCGTGTGTTAGTCCCGACCGAAATGGTATGGTTTGTGTCGAATGGACAGTAATAAAGTAATCGGCGGTAACAGCCAGTATTATCAGAATACCATGGATAAGCCCATTGTGATGACATCAAATATTCTTTGTGCCATACAGTTTCACAAATATTGTTGATTTCATTTGCTTTATCGTGTTTCGAAAGATTTATCCGGAAGAGCATTTTATTTATTGATGGACCTTGACATTGACCTATATTAATGTCACTAATGAGTTTTTACATCATAGTATAGAAGCACGTCAAGATCATATTCTTCATTCGACGTATCTTGAATATTCCCGACGACTGACTGCATCAGCATTTTCTGTGGGTGGTTCCTCTGCGGTAAACAAAATCCAACGATTATGACTGACGAATACTAATCCATCGAGCAGATTTACCGACGGGTGTTTTTGATGTCGAAACGCTATTTTAGAGCAGAATGATCAACGACTGCAGTATCTAAGATGATTGTCAAAGTGTTGTGATTGCAAACACTGAGGCAAAACATTCTTTTTCAATAATACCATAGGAGATAACCACCGACTGATACAAGAAAAAACTCTTTCGACACTATCTTTCCCCGACATCAACAGAATTCACATCAGTGTAAAGTCGGAAAGGTTTGTATAGTAAAGGATAAGCTAAACTAGGGGCTGATTCTAGTAAACGCTTTAGCTGATCAAACGATTTTGACATTCGGTTGTCCAAGTATAATCTATTACTGTTCTTGGAAGAGCGTAAAGCGGTGCTGCTATGGCGGCATATCCCTTGATAAATTTTCTTTGGTACCCTGATAAGCCAAGAAAAGAACGAAGAGATTTCAGGCATGTAGGTGTGGTATAATTTGCAACAGGCGTCGCTTTTTCTGGGGAATTACACATAGAACACAATGTATGTCCTAAATAATTTATTTCAGCATATGCAAAACGACACTTGTCATAATTGTTTACATGAACGACCACAAAGGCAACTCTCCATTACTAGTTGCGGGACTATTTTAAGTGGAAATGACAAAATTGATAAAGCCCTAGATGACATCTAAATGCTGAATAGGATTGTGATTTTGGATCAATAGAGATTTGATTTAAAGATAAACTTTTTACGTCAAGGGTTTAGGGAGTAATTGAGCGTCTTAAGATGCACACGTGTTTAATTTTCGAAATTCGGCTACAAAACGATATGAAGCGTTTTCTGTCTTGGAAATAAGTAAACATAGAGCGGTCCATGAATTCTTCGATGAACCCTTTGGATCCAACATGTCAGTTATATCTGGTCCTATCTTAAATTGCACGAAAAACTGACCTCGACCTTTATCTTATCTTTCAGCAAAAAAAAATTAAAAAAAAAGACACGAAAGAAATGGCGAATTATAGTAATCTCAAAATGCCCAACAAAGATCATACGAGAATGCAGAAAAAATTCGCCTACATGCTCAAAAATATGGTTAATATCGATAACCTGGTCGACCTCTTATTCTCCAGAGGTGTTCTTAATATTGATACAATGACCCATATAAACCAAACAGAGACAGGAAAACCAAGAGTAAAAAAGCTATTGTACATCCTCATGACAGAATGTGGCGATTGTTACAAGACATTCAAAGAGGCGTTAAGAGAAACTGGTTTTGGCCCGATAGCAGATAAATTAGGTAAGATTTCATTTTAGTTTAAATACAAATGAGTATAAGACGGAAGGTGTTCAAACAATGTGGCTCAATCATTGGCCGACTCTGAACTTTACTTGTTTAAGCTCTCGTTAGTCCGGCGTGGCGCCCTTAGTGCGCTGCTGCGTTCAGAAAATGCACACGTAAACATAACCTTGAAAAATACCGCGTTCCCACAGCTTTCCGCGTCAAATCGCAGTACCTTGGCGTTTGTTTGGAACACGCCGTCATTCTGGGGTCATTGAGAGCCATGGAGTTCACAACAAGATATCCGGCGTTCTTGACACGCCCCACTCGGAGACCATTTTCCATCGCTGTAGTAGCCCGGTCTGACAGGGGTATTAACTGGTAATACCTCCGTCAGAGCGGGTTTGCGTCCTTACTGAGCTTCTACTGCGACACAAATGGTCTCAAAGCGAGTCAAGATCGCCATAAGCGTGGTAAACGCACTAGATATCGTGTCAATGGTTGCCAATGGCCGCTGAGTCACGGCGTTTGCTTTGAGTATGCTCGAAGCAAACGCCAAAGTTCTGTGTCATATGACCTCGAAAGCTGAGAGAACGTGGTGGGTCGCCAAGGTCGCGAGATAAAGTGGTAACATCTCTATGAACGTAGTACACGCACATTACACACGTGGCAAAGAAGCTGCGAAATTGTAACATTTGCAACGGTGCCTTATGGCGTCTTCACCACAACCCTCGCGTGTCAACCGAGATCCAACCAAGCATTCTGAGCCCTTATGTCGTTGTCATGGCGATGTTACGATGATTCCACCACTGTTGCGCGATTGCACCACGACCTCAAGGGGCTACCACTAAGCATATGATGATGTTGTGAGGTTCCCACCAAAGGCGTTTTATAGCTGAGGCGCTGGATGCGCCAGCCTCCTCGCGAAAAAAAATCAAAGAGGTTGAAAAAATGAAACAGGGAGAAAAATGCTTATACCGATGAGAAAAAAGAAAATTTATCATATAGTTAGCGAGGGCCCTATAGGCAGACAAAAGGGCCCCATGTCTGACAAAAGTGCCCCTCTGGCCAAGTGAAAGGACCCCCGAGTCGGCCCGAGTCCGAGTTAATCGTTTTCTATACACTGTTACTGTCGAATCCACTACTGAATGAGAATGCAGTCATAACTTGGCGGTGCGATCATTTCATAGCTGAATAGATTCCCCCCACCCGGGACCCCCGACGAAAGAGGGCCCCCAAAATTGTATATTCTCCGCCATGTTAAACCTTAAAACGCACCTGGTTCCCACTACGTGTATGGGGTTATCAAGCTTGCATTACTCGCCTATGGCGACCATGCTTTTCATGTACGACTTGCTTTGAAAACGGGCGATTCAAAGGTCATCTTTCGAAACAAACTCTAACCAGTTTATACAGTCGCCGTGATCACGTGGTGGAAACGCACGTGCAGTCCAGATACATGTAGAAGGCGTGTGGTTGAGCGACGCGGGTTCGCGATGACCGCCGTTGCCAAGCTTACAGTTCTCAATAGAAACACCCTAAGAGCTGATACATAGTGACGAGCCCGCCGCGAGAATGCTGTATCAACGCACAGGTCGCGGTAAGAACGCGACATTTTTAAGTTTGTAATTTTGGGACATTTCTCCGCGTTGTGTTCACGCTTGCCGACGACTTCGTGCATTTCCAGACCGCCGTTGGGACTCAAGGCGCAGTAGGGTCACCACCCCGGTCTGACGGGAGATAATTAATCCCTTACGATCTATGTACAACTTGGTGGCCAGCTAATCTAAACTACTCCATATATGATGAGCACTTGTGTTGTGAGACTCAATTCCTGTTATTTAAAGCTGAACTCCGGTTACAAAAATACTGAAATAATGTAATAAAAGAAAAAGTTAACGCCCGCAAGCCGCCATACTTGTTTCCAATTTGTGAAATAAGTATGGCGGACATGGAGGCTTATGACCTGGAAAGGTTAGCCGATCTCACTTCCAGTTTGTTTCTCGTCAGCTAGCTATACACATCCGGCTTTATTCTCTTCACACGGTTCACTGATTGCTGTATTTCCTCCCGACAGTATACCAAATTATTGAAGATTGCAAAATGTCTGATCAGGTAGGCTTGTAAATAATTATATGAACTGCGTCTACTACAATATAGCCTAGGCTTTACTCCAAAACAAAAGATGCAACCAGATGTCTTACCCAACCTGTTTTTCAACCAAAACAAATCACCTATACAAACTATTAGTATTGCCTTCTTCGTGTGTTCATGTTGAATAGTGTTCATGAAAACGACCAAGGGACATGTTTGGGACGGCTCTCATTGGGGAGTGTTTGACAGTGCTAAATTTATTGATGTTATGTTTTTTTTCTCCATTTTACCAAAGTGTAAGAAATTGATATTGTAGTAGACGCAGTTCATATAATTATTTACAATCTTACCTGATCAGACATGTTCAATCTTCAATAATTTGGTATACTGTTGGAGAAAAATACAGCAATCAGTGAACCGTGTGAAGAGAATAAAGCCGGATGTGTATAGCTAGCTGACGAGAAACAAACTGGAAGTGAGATCGGCTAACCTTTCCAGGTCATAAGCCTCCATGTCCGCCATACTTATTTCACAAGTTGGAAACAAGTATGGCGGCTTGCGGGCGTTAACTTTTTTTTTATTACATTATTTCGGTATTTTTGTAACCGGAGTTCAGCTTTAAGTTTGCTGACTTAAAGTAAATCCAAATACGAAGAATCCAAACCATTAGACAAAATTCGAAGTCCCGAAAAACAGTATAGGCGAAACAGTGTAATTAGCAAATGGACTGTTCACCGTGTACAAAATACACGACAGACAGTGGTAACAAGTGTCCGGAAGAGTAACCTTACCCTGTCTGGAGCCACACCCGTCATAGCTGTATTCAAACCATTAGACGAAATGTCGTTAATATAGCGTAATGGGCCAGTTAACTAGCCATAATCAAAATGCACACGGTGAACAGTGTTAACAGATGTAGTAGACATAATCGGGAATTAAATATGTCGAATAATAGCCGACAGGAATTAAATATGTCGAATAATAGCCGAAAGAGACTTGTTATATTTACCAATCAATTGTTACGTAGTGAGTGAGTTCAAGTAAGTCAATACGCTGACCTAACAATGACCGTGCTTATAGTATAAAATCTATCAACGACAGCTGATTCATTGTGTAGTTCTTTATATGATATATTTAATATCAATAATATATGTATATGCATGCTTAATTAACTTTACACGACGTCTAAGTTTAGTATAAATTAGCTGTGGTTGTTTAGACAATGAAGTGGAGCTTGGAAGCTCATCGGGGAAGGGTCTCTCTGTTTCGGGCAGACAGAGAGAGAGAGACGCACAGACAGGCGTATGGACTCACCTGAGTTCAAACGCTGCCTTGGCAAATAGACGGAATGGTAGAGTTCATATAGTTATGTACCGTCCTGATGCATTTCTGTATAATTTATAGTTTAAGGACCTGTATTGCTGTTGTAGTTATGTAGATGAGTTGTATTCTGTCATCACTTACAATAGTGTTACACTAGTTAATATGACGGCCATAAAACATTATAAAGCTTATTGTAAGTTTAGTTGGCAAGTATCACTGTAGTTGAAGTTTAGATGACAAATGCCCCGAGCTAAATAAAAACTCGGAATAAAAGGAACAAGCTCTCGCGTAACACACTACGCGTGACACATACACTGCGGCTGTCCCCATGATGTCTTCGAAGACGTTTCGTCCGAGATCTACATCTTCACTATCAAACCTATGTCGTCTGATTGTATTATCTGTGTCATCCAGTTCACGTGCCTTCCTCGCACGCCTCTTCCGTTTTTTTTTGAGCACTTTTCCAACGGACGAAGGGACAAATGATTTTGATATTTTGTCAGTTAAAAATATCACTTTAATTTGTTTTCTCCCACATCGTGACGTCACGCTATTCTTGCCTTCTGGTTGATGACAAATGGTAACGTCCCAACAAACTAGACTCATCCTGAGCCATAACTAGGAGCGCCAAAGCCAGAGACGCCACAATCGAAATGGATCGACGTCTACGTAGAGATAACAGATTTTGTCAGATTACATGGTCTGCTTCTGGTTTGGGACAGAAATAGGGAAGAACTACCATAGCCTAAGCTAACATCTGCTCAAGTGCCAGAAGAGACCAGTTCCGCGGTGGTCGGAGCATCTAGCTGAAAATCTCCCGCTAGGTTCCCTCGTCCCATTTTGTTTCTTTCTTCTTCTGGCGATGGAGTATCCCCGACAAGAGTTATCTAATTTCCAGGCCACAGCTTGGATAGATCAGCTGAAATCTGTACCACCTAAAACAGCTTTGGATTTGTTAAGTACCACGACGGAAATCATGAATGACCACCGCCAGGCAGTTTATGTGTTGGGTTACCCCCCCCCCCCCCAACAGACACACCCAAAATGCTGCAACCCCTATCAAGGATAGATTAGATGTAGTTATTGCACTATGGAGGAAATATCATTCTAGGCTACAAGAATCATCAAAGCAAGACTACATTCCATTTTAAAGCCCCAATAACACTCTTGCTGTAACTAAATAGTATGTCCCAATCTTCATTCTGGTCAACAAATTGTATTCTTTTACAATATTCCAATTAATTGATGATATAAATTTCATCTTAACACACCTAATTTAAAAAATTGGAAAAATTCAACTAATTGATTTGAGAAGTCTAACGTAAACCTTTTCAAATGTGACTTTGATTTAAAATATTTTCGAACCCTCTGGACAAGTAAAATAGGTCGTAATGGATAATTTACACAACAGGTGGGACACTTAAACATCTAGTACTTACAATAAGGCTATTATTTATTTTCTGGGGCTGCCAAGCCAGGAAGAGTGTTATTGTCCCTTTGATTACCCCAAATACGTTTGTTGTTTTGAATGAAATTGACTCAAGTAGAATTTTCAAATTACATTTTGTCGTGTATTAACTGCATTTTTGCTGATCCACACTTTCTACATCACCATGGTTAAGGAAGATGTCCAGTTTCGTGTTGAATTAAAGCATCGTTTCATATCAGAAAACTCGTCCATTGTTTTGTTGGGTAACGCTATTGTATTACTATACCAGTTACTGGAAATTATTATTATTTATAATTGAGAATATCCACTTGAACACAGTAGGGCAGATTCAGAGAAAGGAATTCCGGCGAGTCGTCGAAGTGATGTACAAAAACCTAAATGTCAAATTTGTAAGTTATATGTAGTTTACACGTGTCGATATATTATGTATGATTTTGTCGTTAAGGCATATGCAGTATTACTAGTTGATGGCAGAGAGACCAGACTAACACTCGCATGAACCCACCTACAAAATTTGATCAGGTCAAATACCTTCAACTAATACATTTAAAATCTATGACGTATAGCCATTACTTAAATACAGTTTCTGGCCTCCGTCGTGATGACAAGCAGTGTTGGCATGTTTCGACAGAATGGGGCGTAACTCTATAGTGATAATTAAAATAACAACACTAATATAGCGCCCAATCCAGCGCCAAATCCAAAACGTGTTCATGGCGCCGAATACAAAAGATCGTTGGTTCTAAGGTTTTTTTGACAATGTTTTCCGGTATGGGTTTCCCTTGTCAGTGCTCCATGATGAAGGACCTGACACTAACAGTTTCTAGTCGTCCGGATGGGACAGTAACCCGAAGGCCCGTGTACACAATGGAATGCATCTAAAAGAACCCATGCAAGTAGGCTGTAGCACGACTGTCCGGGCAAAATTCCCACCATAGAATAATTGTTGGCGTATTTCCGTATCCATGAGCCCAGTCAGTGTAACAAAGTAGGGCACTCAATACTCATTTCAATTTTTATGTTAAGTCGGGGGACAATCTTTGTCTGATGAAGATAAAATTTTAACATATATGTTAAGAATGAATCGATCGCCCATGACCTTGATTTTGAAGCTAATCCGACCCTTGATACGCTCACGATACATTCTGGTCGTATTATGTCGTCACCATGTCCAACGGTCCGTCAGTTGTGAACACGATACAGGCTTACAGTTTCTATAGACTTTCAAATTTTGTATGAAGCACCGTGGTCATGAGAGAATGATTTTTCGTTCCTGAATTATTTCCCCTGTATTTGAACGCCGTAGAGGCCATATTGATCTTCGGATTCTTTTCAAATTTGATGTGAAGAATCGTGGTCAATATTCAGCGTGTTACCACTTTCTATTCCAGAAATATCACCCCTTTGCTGAAAACCATGTGACATTTTTTAAAGGGTTTTTTTTCAAATTTGGCTTTATCCAAATTTCAATGAACCTGATCATCTAGAGTTTTTATCAGATTATTTTTCAATTTGATTTGAAGCCAAGAGAAAAGCTATCGATATTCAGTGTATGATGACTTTCCGTTCAAGAGTTATCCACTTTATCCAAACGAAAACGTGATATTCATAACCCACAGTTGCCCCCGCCCCGCTTTCCCGTAAACCACGTGATGCTCACTAGAGATTATATTGCTTCACGGATCTTAGATACTTATCAAATTTACCAAACGCCTAAGCGTTCTTTCGGATAATCTGCAGTTAAGATAAAGCTACTGTCACTGAAATTACTACTCGTATAGATTTTAGTACACTATGTGATCAGATATATACTTATAAGATGTTCAAAAAGACTTACCACTTTTCATTTTCTTTATAGATGCCGAAGAATTCCTTAACGATATAGCGAGGAAAAAATATGTTGAGACAGCGGCCTTGAAGGAAGGGATAAGTATTTTGAAAGAACATTTTATTTTGGGTATAATTGGCACTGTAGGTGATGGCAAAACAGTGTTGTGTGGGATGATAGCTAATTCGTTTTTAGAAGATAACCAGGATTTTATTCCTTTGAAAATAAAAGAACCAAAGGACATGGAAACCATAGAGCCCACAGATCAGAACAACTACCTTCTAATTATTGATGACATGTTTGGTACTTGGCGAAGCACGATTCAACAAAAAAGACAGGAATGGGAAAAACACTTTGAGCGACTCTACTTGGCAAAGGAAGCACACAAATGGGCAATAATATATGTTTTCAGAAATGATGTCTATCAGACTTGTAAACACCTTTCTATACAGTTTGAGATATTCAATAAATTATATCTAATTAGTCTTCATGAGAAGAAATTCCAACTCACCAAAGAAGAAAAAAAAAGCATTTTGCAATACTATTTAGGAAATAATACCTGCGACAACGAGCTGGATGAAATGTTAAAATATAGCGCAGATTGCTTTGGGTTTCCCTTAGTTGCCAAACTATGTTCTGAATCCTCGGGTGATCAAACTTCAGATATATTAAAAAGTCTGGATGATTTTTTGCATTCGAAATTTGATGTCTACTGGGAGGAAGACACAAATGCTTATATAGCCCTATTTATTGTGTTTGGTCTGCAACCAGTTGCCGAGTGTGATCTGTTGGAACGCACAGGGCCAGAAATAAGAGACATCTTGGACGATGTATGTAAAGTATTCAGCCATGAAGTGACACCACGCCAGGTCATAGATTCATGCAGTGAACTAGATGGCTCTTTTGTAAGACACGATGATGATACAGATAAACGTATGTTCTTACCAGATCCGGTGATGAGAAGTTATTTACTCCATGTTTGGAGAAAATATCGCAAATTAACGATAGAATATTGTCCGTTTCAGCTTTTAATGGATGTCATATCCACGGTGCGCGATGATCAAAAGGTTTTCATAAAGTCGGAATTGTATGTTGACCTGTGTTCAAGATTGTCTCATGAACTCAGTAAGAAAAATGTGTCTGTTCTATACCACCAAGCATTTCTAGATGATACATTTTTGCAGATATTTCTGAACGACCGACATGCTCATTTACTATTTAACCCTGACATAAAGATGAATCTTGGCGAATGGGAAGACGAAGGCCATTTTATTCACTATGTTTGCTTATTTGGACATCTAGAGGAACTTGAACGCATTATGTCTCAGTCTGCAAATTTCTTTCCAGAGTTATCAGGCATCAAAACAAAGTCTGGGTTAGATTTACTATGTGTTAGCATTCGATCCAAGAACGAGTGGAAAGATAAATTGGAGATTTTACGTGATCCGAACTCTGGTGTTATAAAGCACCAGACTAAAGCTGACAGAGACCAGCTGATTCGCACAGCCGTCCAATTAGACAATATTGATACCTTACGGTACATCAAGTCGTTTACAAATATTGACATAAGTTCTGTGGACCGAAAGAAGAGAACTCTTCTACTCAGTGCCTGTGATTCGCATTACGACATTCCAGAAATTGTCGAGTATTTACTAGATTTGGGAGCTGACATAAATGCCAAGGATAATGCTGGATGCAATGCTCTACATCTAGCAACTAAACGGGGTAAACTCATGACAATCGGTTTTCTCATAGGATGGCGTACGACTATCAATATGACCGACAGAGAGGGCAGATTACCAATTCATTACGCTGCAAGTTGCAATGCCGGTCGTATCGATATTGATTTTGAGGGAATCTTAAAGACCTTAGTGAAGGTCGGATCCGATATTAATGCTAAAGATAACCGTGGTAGAACAGCATTGACAGAAGCCCGCTCTAGATTTCACGGAGGGAGCATTATATCGCTATTAAGCAGTGGAGTGGGTAAGTAGCTGTGTATAACATTACTAGAGTTTGTAGTTGTTACGACAGTGTGAGGGTATAATGTATAGATTTATCACTTCTCAGCAATGTGTAAATCCATAGGTACTTATATTATGGCGATGGCGTTTGTCCGTCGGTCAGTCCAGGATTTCTGAAGGACTAATTAATTTTATTTTTGCGAGGTTGTATGTTATGGATGGTTGCAGGCTAATGGACCTGTCGACTAAATTGGTCATATGAAACGATATTTTTTTTCATACATAATGGCTTCCTGTTTATTAAATCCTCATTGTGACAGCATAGACTAAATGGACTCGTCGTACTTCAATTATACCTTTATGTTCAATTTCTGATCCTGCTAATTAATCTTGGATTTCAGTTGCTGGTTCTGTTCCAGAGGACACAAGGGTAAGTTCTGTATTGTTGTGTGTGATGAGTTCTTCTTCCCTTATAGACAAGCGGGTCATTCTAATAAAATAATAAAAACTCATAGAAATGGTTCCTGTTTTGAATGTTGGGTGTAATGGCTATTTGATTCATTTGGTTTATTCTTATCTAAGTTTGATTTTGCCTTTCAACGTTTGTTGCTTGTGTATCCTAAACTAATTGTTCTAAGTGTACTGAATTCTAAGGATTTCCATTGTTTCAATCAATTTGGTGAACAGGTATTACTGCTGTTTGAGTCTGAACATTTTTCGTACACTGATTTACTTTTGACAGTTTTCACATACTGTTCTTATCTGATAGGTTAAGTTTATTTCTTCTGGGACCTACCCCTTTATAAACGTGTATGGTTCCTGATCTTTTGTCATCTGTATCTCTACCTATATACACATGTACCTTCATACCAATTGGCCAGTAGGTCGCGGAGCATCACGAATAATACCCAGCTCCTGGGTTAGAGATATGGGTGGGCAAGTATCCCTTCTGCCCCGTTTAATTGTTCAATCTTGCACGACGGTTCAGCATCACAGGCATTGTCAAACGCCAGTCGCACATTCCCATTTTCCAATATTTTGATTTCGGGGATGTTTTTCTTCGCCCATTTCGATATGATTTCGTTTTCGATAATTTTAGTTGCCGTAGCTATAGATTTTGTGGGATACCTCGACTTTACTATGACCTCTACCCTATATTCTACTTTAATGACCCACCCTCTCTTCTCACATGCGGACTTTTAACATTGTGCTTTAAAGTGACATTTTGATATACAAGCACTTATTTTTGTGTGTATGTTTTTACGCATTTTACTTTTTTTGGGTGTGTGTGGGGATATTACGTCTTGATATGTAAATAACGTAATTTAATGGACCTGTCCAAACATAAAAAAAATATTCAATAAATCAGTGTATGGTGACATTGGAATGAATTATTCACAGGCTTCTTCGTATCCGTACAGGTACCGTTTCAGGAACCAGTTCCTAAAATGGAACCAACAATAATACCGCAGCGAATTTAAACATATATACCTGTGTCATTTTTACAAATGTGACTTAAATAAAAGATACATTAAGAGAGATTAGGTAAAGAGCTGCCAGTTCTCGCTATGTATATATAATTGTCAAAACTACATAATGTAGCGATTGAATTTTGAGCCCATCCTCGATCATGATTACTAAAGTCGGTACGATAAAAAGCATAGTCGTGATTTTCCATTTTTTGATTTAATTATTAATGGACGTTAAGCAGCAGATAGGATTGTAATCCACTAAATACATGT